>JAQFVV010012607.1:1341576-1746576 GCA_028023455.1 Epiperipatus broadwayi | reverse complement strand
ATATGAGTTTGGTATGTGTTCGTTTTATATATAAGTTATATAAGTAATTAAATGTTTCTTAGGTAATAAGGTTCGTGGGTATTATTGTTTATTTTAAAAATCATATTTTATTTGGATTACTTTAATTATATTTATATAGTTTATAGTGGATTCTATATCAAAAAGATTGGTGTGTTGAGTTATAACATTTTGATTGATGAAGAGGTTTCATGGTTTAAGTAGATGTGTAAGACGCAGTTTTACATTATATATATATATCACCAACAACCATTCTAAGTATTCAGTATGTCACTTATTATCAAGACAATTATGTTCATATAAAAAAGCCCGAGTTTTTATCTGTGTTTACACTTCTAAATATACCCTAATTTAGACAATGATAACAAATAGAATGAATTTTTAAATTAGAAATCATGTTAATGAAACTCCATTTTTATCAATTTGAATTAAGCTTTCACCAGATAAAGATAATTTCTACTTATTTTAATAACCTTATAAACAAATTAATATAATAAATTATACTACAAACCAAATGCTATTATTAAACTGACAATTATACAAATAAATTACTTACCAACAACTATTTAAAGTATTCACTATTTCATCTCTATCAAGACTTAATTAATAATTAGATTAAGTTGCCAAGAGTGGTTGATTTGAAAGTTAATTTTGTTTGTTATAATTGTCTGATTTATGATCTATTCAAGAGTTTAGACACAGATAGAAAATGGATATATATATATATACACTTTAAATGTTAAGTAATATATTTATATAACTGCCACTTTAGTTGTAATAATTTATATTATATCACTAAACAACACATGATCACGATTTTTTATGCTTACACAAGCTGTAAAATAGAGGCTAAACTTTCCCCATAGTAGCACCACTCAGTGCAAAGCAAATTAATCAATGGATACAGGAAGGTTTGTGGATAAAATCCCTGTCTAGTGCCTAGAACTAGTCTGGGGATATTGTATGTGTAGGCACTAGATGGGGATTTTATGCACAAATCTTCGTGCATTTATAGATTACTCTATCTTGCATTGAGTGTTGCTACTTTATGGAAAACTTTGCCTCTAATTTAACAGGTTGTGTAAGCATAAAAATGGTGATCATGTGATATTTACTAGATTAATACCAATCCTGCCTAACAGGATTATGGTAAATGTGGTTATTAAAAAATCAATTATGGTAAATGTGGTTATTAAAAAACCAACTGAGTTAAGATCTATATGACTCTACAAGCAAATGAACTTGAATTTAAAACATTGTGGTTTTATTTTAGACTCAAATCTTTATAGTTAGCTAAAAAGATTAAAAGGTGGTTTCTGGAAGGCTGCATTTGATCATAAGACCTATTTGAAGTGCTCTCCAATCCAAAGCTTCTCACTGATGAAAGTTACAAACTTGAAACTGGTCTGCAAATATTGGATGAGTAAGCATTAGATAGGGATTTATGCACAAACTTTCCTGCATCCACTGATTTCTCAGGCTTGCACTGAGTGGTGCTACTCTATGAAGAATTTATTATATTACAATATTTTTATGACATACTAAAATGAATAGAAATTATCTCTGCTATGTAAAAGTTTAATTTAAGCTGATTACAGGTGATTTGCACCAATATCTTGAATGATTTAAAAATTCATTTTATTTGTTATGAATTCTCTGATTTACAGTATACTTAAGAGTTTAGACAGAGATAGAAAATAGGATTCTGTTTTTTAAACTGAATGCAATTTAATTTTAATAATAGAAAGCATGTTGCTTATTATAAATAGTGGTTGGCAAGTAATTGACATATATAAATTCCAGTTTACTGATAACATATTAGATTTATAATTTATATATATATATGTGTGTGTGTGTAAACATAAAATTAGCATAGTTTAAATGTATATGTAATATAAAAAAGCAAAAACTCCGATATAAAACTTAAAGAATAGGTGGATTTATCCTATTTTTGACTCAAAGTTCTATTTATTTATAGCCTAAGAGAAGGTTGTTTGCTTTCCTTAATTAAATATAGATATTAAACTATGTTAATTTCTTATTTACAATTATCAACTTTAGTTTGATTATAAAGCAAGATTATTAAAAGTTAGTTTCTATCTATATCCTTCTCTAATTGATTATAATTTTAATAATTATTCATTTCATTCTGAATTTCTACTAATGTTAAGAAGGATAAACATCAAAAAGCTTGCTAAACATACAAATTACTGTTTATTCAGAATGTGAAGAAGAGTGTTTTGCCTTTTTTTATTACATATATGTATGAGACCATTAATGAAGGTAGGATTCCATCATTATTGCTAAAAGGAGGTTGCCTTGACAACAGTTTGAAATTTTTTCTATTTGTTATCTATATTGGGATTGTCTAAGTGTTGACTGGTTTCTAATGGTTACTTATAAATGCATTTAGCCTTGAGCATTATTACACTTATTATTTAAGTAATACCTTCAGTGTAATTTGAAAATTATAATTGCAATTTTTAATGTTATACACCTGGGTCTCGTTTTACGCGATAGATAGTATCCTCAGAAAACACACGCAAATGAAATCGTGCAAAAATAGACGTAACTTACATTGAAAAAGGGGGAATACAGACTGTGATTTTTCAAAATTCGCATAAAAGCAAAGCACCAATGTAAAATTACTTTAAAATTCGCACAAAAAAAAATAAGGAAATAAAATATGACTAATAAAAAATTTCAAATTTGAAAAAAATTGATACAAGACAAACTTTTTAAACTATTTTTTAACTATAATATTTAATTTTATTCAAAACAATATGTATTTTTATGCATACATTTTTTATACATGTTTTAATTATTATCGCTATTTACCAGTAAACAAGTTCGTTTGCAAACTGGTTTTTGATTCTTCACAAGAGGAATTACAACTAGCATCAACTTCACTCTCATGTTGTGTTGTTTTTTGGTGACAACTTAATTAATCTTTGAGATGATGATTTTATTAATTGTTTATGAATGTGATATCCAGACACACAACTATTTAGCTCTCATTAGAATTTAAGAGCACGTTCGTGATTAGTGTCATTTATAAGAAAATAATTTGCCAACTGATTAGAAAGTTGAAGACCTTCTCGAATCATTTTTGCAGTGAAAAAAACAGGTTCCACTTCTATTTCATTATCTTTTTCTACATTTTCTTCTGTATCTAAACTTTTATTTTTGTCTTTAATTTTTTAATTTTCAATTCCGTTTAAAAATCAAATTCATTTCACTGCTATTACTCATCTTTTAAAAATAAACTTGCAGACACTAAATGATTAATAATTGATTATGTTCTTTTTTAAAAAGCAAAAACAGAATGTGATTTAAAGTGCAAAATTAACATGCACAATGTTTGAACAAATTTACATTATAATCTTGTAGAATTTAATGTGTATACATAAAATGTGGAAATCATAATTTTAATTTCATTATTGCATAAAATCTTACTATTATATAGCACTGAAAATATTGAAATTATTAAGATGAAAATCAAATTCCAATAATGTGCCATTACTTTCAATAAACGTAAGTGCGCAAAATGTATTATTTAAAGTAATAGCGCATTATCGGAGTTCGACTTCCGGTGAAACACGAATTGCGTAACTTCAAAATCATGTTAAATAAGTCTGCATAAAAAGAGACCCAGGTGTAATTGACTATTTATTAGTTCTGCATTGAGAACAGGTAATATTTACTTGTTTAAGGAGGTTTATTTAAATTTCTTTCTATCTATAATTTCAATCTTGTGATCAAGTTGCAATCTTCAGTGTCTATATAAATATATGAGACCATTAATAAGGTGGGATTCCACCTCTATTTCTAAAAAGAGATTGCTTTGACAACAATTTGAAATTCTTGATTGTTATCTATATTGGGATTGTGTAAGTGTTGACTGGTTTACAATGGTTATCATCATCAACCATTATCAATCCCCTGCAGGATGAAGGTCTCTCCAAGTTTAATCCATCTTCTCCAATCTTTAGCTTCTCTTTTCCACAACACCCCTGCACATTTTCTTATTTCATCCATCCATCTCACATGTGGTCTCTTTCTGGGTCTTTTACAATCTCTTGGAATCCAGTTTAAAATTTCAATTGTCCATCTATTATCATCTCTTCTAGCAATATGTCCAGCCCAACTCCATTTCAATCTTTTAATTTTTTCAATAAGGTCAGTAACACCTGTTTGTTGTCTTATCCATACATTGCGTTTTCGATCTCTTCTTGTTACTCCCAACATACATCTCTCCATACTCCTTTGAGTGGTCTGAAGTCTCTGTATTGCTCTTCTATTAAGTGTCCAAGTCTCAGATCCATAAGTAAGAACTGGTAAAACACAATGGTTATATATATATGAAAAACAAAAAACAAGTTAAAAACTTGCTAATGCTTGTATTTATGTCAACAGATGGCGTTCTACCAAAAACACCATCAAGTATATGTTTACATAAACGTCAGAGCATGCATTCACTATCTCTAACTTTAATTCCACTTTCAGATCATGATTTCAAGCTATTTGCTATCATCAGTGAAAGACAGGAATTTTAGAAACTGATGATAGCAAATAGCTTGAAATCATGATCTGAAATTGGAATTAAAGTTAGAAATAGTGAATGCATGCTCTGACATTTATGTAAACATATGTATGCTTGATGGTATTTTTGGTAGAACGCCATCTGTTGACATATATATATAATATTATTATTCGATGTCTGTATTTTTAAAGCAATATACGTAATTATATAACTGAATATTTGTAAATACAGTAATTATTTAGTTACTGTATTTACAAATGTTCAGTTATATAATTATATATTAAACTGCCCACCTTCTTTATCTATAATAATTAACAACGACGAATAGAAAAAATAAAACTAATACTCTACTTTCCTTACTATCCAATCTTTAAAGGTGCTTGGTCCTCAGGTAAAATGCAAAATATCATTGGCAGCAAACTACCAATAACATAAACACTCGGCTACTGGATAAATACCAATCAAATAAACACTTTATTTATTTTTAAGGTAAAACCTATAGGTGCCCGTTAATTGCATATGTAATCAACATGTTTATGTGATCAGCACTAAATCTAGTACTTGAGCCTCCAGCTAGCTCAATGGATTGTAACTACCTTTTAAGAAAAATAAAACTCCATCCTTTCTAATAATCCTATCTCAATAATAATGATAATTTACTGAACGAGAAAACATTAACATCTTTAACAATAAATCCTTACTTTTAAAAAAATATAGTTTCTCTATTCTTTTAATTTTAATTTAATTATTTCTTGCTAATAATTAAATCTCTCCATTTCCATCTTACTAAAATATTGTTCAACATAAATGTGTGTATTCAAAATATAAACGTAAATATTCAAATGACATTTTAAGTATTTCTATTTATTAATAAAAAAAAAAAACAATCGTTTTGCTTTATAAGTTAAACACACATACTCTTTTTATTTTAAGTAAATATTTTAATATATTATATTATTCTTTTCATTTTAAATAAATAATTAAATACATTATATTACTCTTTTCATTTTTAAACAAATATTTTAATAAATTATATTAAATAAACTATACTTGACATATTAGATTAAGATACACCCATATGTACACACAATGTCTTTAAATATAATTAAATACAGAAGCCGATGTGGTTTATATTTCCTAAATATTATTTTGTAAAATTTAAAGTTTTATTTATCACAGTTTATCTTTTATTTATTTTGAAAGGAAATCAAGAATGAGAGAATACTAAAATCAAAAGTTACCTATGATTTGGAAAGTTTGAAATGACGTACACAGCACAATGTAGTTTCTCTAAAAATTATTTATTACCGGTTAGTGCTAACTTCAAGAAAACCTTCCTCGACTCCATGATATTGTACAACTTTCATGAATTTTCCAGCGTTGACACTCTGATATTTTTTTGCTTTACTTGACCATGATTTACCCTCCAAACTTCCAGCTGATGTTTCCGCAGTGAGGTTTCTGCCGATCGTACAATATGGTAATTTAACACTGCATCATTTCGGTAGACATAACAATTTATATAATTGTTATATCTGTAACTTCAAGAAATCTTTTTAAATGTTTTTAAAATATTTGAAATAAAATGGAATGTTGAAAGTTTTTAAAACGTCTTAACAATGGAAAATTTTTGTTATTTTCAGTGTCTATTGTCTCATGAAATTACTTTCCTTTACTTCGCTCAGATTGGGCTTCTATTTTTCTTCAAAACTTCTACACATACACACACATATTTAATTGTTTTATTAGAAAACAAAACGAAATTCTCTTTATTATTATTTTTTTTATTTTATTACAAACTAATCAAAATAATATTAAATCATTTTATTTATAAAATCGTTTTTTTTTCTTCTTTAAAATAAAAAAAAATCCCACTCTCTTTTAAAGCATTTATTATTTATTTTCTTTAATACCCCCCTTCTACCCTACTCTTTAGTTTTTTAATATTTCTTTCAACTTTTAACTTTTATTCCCACTTTATTTTTTTAAAAAGACGAAATTTATGAAAGATTACTATTTTTAAATACCACTACAATTCAATAACAATGTACTTTGGTACAATATATATATATATTACAAAAACATGTCCATTAATTAAAAAACTATTGTAATAACAATAAAAATAATAAATATAACAGTAATTATCTATTATATACAATCTTTCAATACACAGAAGTACTTTTGGTAATATTGAAAAACTCTATAATAGTTAATTACTATTATATTTATTATTTTTATTGTTATATATATAAATATATGTGTGTGAGGGTGTATATGGATGATAAGAAAAGAACATTTGATACAGGATTTAAAAAATATTTGTTTTAATGAAGTCATCTTTAAAATTGCCAACCTAATATTCAAATACACCTGGGTCTCGATTTATGTGGATTATTTTAATACGATTTTGAAGTTATGAGATTCATGTTTCTTCTTAATATTCTTCATATTTCACTATATTTATTAGATATCAAGAAATTTAAATTATTATTAACTTATTTTTATAATTTCATTTTTATAATATCATTTTTATAATTTATTAACTTATTTTGACTTGAAATACTTTTTTTTTTTCAAAAATATAACGTTATATAGCTTATGTGAATATGGCCTGAAGCTGTATTTAGGATCTTAGTTTCTATGTAAATAATCTACTTATACTAATGAGTACATAATAATAATAATAGATTTATACATACGTATAAAAATATCGCAATAAATATTCAAAAATTTTAAACTTTTAAAACGTATTTTGTTAGATATTAACAGAAATAAATATTTTTTTAGATTTTTAAAATAAATAATAATGAAGATTTTATTGATTTTATAAACTGAAATAATCTTTCTAATGATAATGTATAGTCTTTTTGTTTTGATTGCATCTCATTTTTTAATATAGAAACAGAAAACCATTGACACAGCACAAGACTGGAAGTAGCACTAGTTATACAACATGTGACGAATCTGATTTCTTACTAGTTCACAAATGGATGCATATTGTAAAATAGTGGTAATGATTAAAATATGTATGAAAAAATGTAAAATTAAATACTGTAGTTAATAAAATAAAAGTAAAAAAAATGTGTCTTATATTAATTTTTTTTATATATTTGAAATTTTTTATTAGTCATACTTTATTTCCTTATTTTTTTAATGCAAATTTTAAAATAATTTTTCCTTGTTACTTTGCTTTTATGCCAATTTCTGAAAATTATGGGAACTTTTGAGGTAAGTTGCTTTTATTTTTGTGCATGTTTTCTGAGGAACCTATCTACCACATAAAATGAGACCCAGCTGTAATAATAAACAATAATTGGACAAAGTAATAAAAATATGTTTCATTCTAAAACAGGAAAGACTCTCCATACAGTAGTGCCACTCAGCATAATCCAGAGTAATCAATGGATACCAGAAGCCTTATGCATACAATCCCTATCTAGTGTGTACTAATGCAATATCCACAGACTAGTTTTTAGCTTGTGGCTTTCATCAATGAGGAACTTTGGATCTAAGAGCACTGCACCTAGATCTTAAGATCTAATGCAACCCTCCAGCAGCCATCTTTTATCTCTACTTAACTACAAAACTATGAGAATAAAATTGAAAACACAGTAGATCTAGGTGCAGTGCATTCAGATCCAAGGCTCTCACTGATGAGCTAGAAACTAGTCTGGGTATATTGGATGAGCAGGCACTAGATAGGAATTTTATGCACAAGCCTTCTGGCATCCATTGATTACTTTGGCTTGCACTGAATGGCACTACTGTATGTTTTTCCTGTTTTAATAACAGTTATGAGCAAGCATAAGAAAAGGTTATCATGTGATCTTTTATTCTATTATTATATTTTTGATAGCATGTTAATTTAGACAAATGATATAATAATATTTACATTAGAGATGAATTTTCTCATGATAACATGTACCACACACTAGTTCTTTGCTTTATTTATTTGCTCTCTTGGAATTTTATCTTTTAATTTCTTTCTGAACATTACTTTTTTAAATATATAATTTCTTGCAGAATTGTTACTTTCCTTTGTATTCTATCTTGTTATAATTATTCAATGAAAGTAATCAATCTTGCATTTTTAGAATACATTTTAGATAACATGCATAAATATTTGTTTATGTTCATCAGAAAATACTTTTTAGAAAGTTTTGTTACTGTTCTTTTTCTTTACATTCACAATTAAAGAAAAATGTGATTTTACTACATATGATTCTATAGTATCATTATTTCAAATTAAAAAAATATATCAATTCATCTTATGATTTTGCTGTCATATTTCTAGATCATTGCAGATCTTCCATAAATGAATTGTCTTGCAGAAAATACAGGTCTTACTTTCATACAATAAATTGGGTAAAATCACAGCTCTATAAACAACTTATTCAGTTACAATAGATATTAATATGATGTGTGTCTTATTTTCTTAAAATCAACAACAGAATATTGGAATTCACATTGCATCTCAACATTTAAGTCCATATTTTTACCTGAAAACCTAAAGATATTTGTACTTAATTTAATTCTCAAGTTGTTAATAATCCACATTAATGTTCCTGAAGCTTTTTGCATGTATTGCAGAAATAAAATAAAAAACAGAGAAATTTGAAAAAAAATTATTTTATATTTAAAAATATATGGATGTCATAAAAATATGTATTTTATTGTGAGGGAAAATTCTAGAAGTATATCAAAAGAAGTCAAATTGGTCATTCCTCATTAGCAAAAAGATGAGTGCTCGAAATTGTTGGAAGTTTCTTATGGTTCCAAATTGACAGTTGCAATTGTGATAACTGGAAAATTTAAGCAGCTAAACCAACTATGGCAAAATTTATGGATCACCTGGAATTATGAATGGTGTCATCCATATTATTTCAATGCAGATCTGAATATAAGCAAAACTGCTCAAAAATAATTTTATGATTAAATGTCATTTCAAAATCTGATTACTTATAAAAAATTTACAAAGTAAAAGCAGTAATGCTATAATAACATACATTAAAAAATAGATAATTAAAAGTATGTTATATAAGCAAATATTTATACTTTTTTCATATCACTAATCACCTAAAGAAGTCTTCTTTTGGCTGTTAAACATGATAGTAAATTAAGTGTTATTTGGAAAACCATATTATCTTTTTTTATTAGATTCTTTTCTCTACATGGATAAACATAGATTCAAATTATTAGAATGTTATGAATGAATTAATGTAGATGCATTATTATGTATTTTCAGGCAACCAGTATCAATAAGAAAAAAGTTAAAAAAGAAAAAAATGAAGATAAAGATTTGCTTTTAAAAAATTAAAATACAAACTTATGAGTTGAAATATTGATAAATACACTATCAAGTTTAGTAGTTAAGATATCTACATATAATCATCATTATCCTTTTCAATTATTATTAATCCCCATTAGAAGGAAGATATCTTTAAGTTTAATCCACTTTCTCAGACTTCTAATATCTTTTCTCCACACAATACCAGCAAACTTTCTAATTTCATCCATTCATTTCTCATAAGATTTATTTTTAGGTCTTTTACAATCTCTTGGAATATAATGTAAAGTTCAACCACACTTCTATCAACTTTTCTAGAAATGTGTACACCTCCACTTCTTTTCGGTTTCTTGGTTATGTTAATGATGTTAATAATGCCTATTTTCTCTCTCATCCATGTATTTCATTTTTAATCTCTTCTTATACATGTTGCTTATAATACTTCTTTCATATACACTTCAATGTAAACAATTTTTTTTAAAAAACTTTTTTATTTTTCTTACAGTTTCGATTGCCCAGCAGTCTTCACCAGAGCTTTATCTGTCCTCCTCTGCTTATTAAACTAAACTGTAAAAAAAATAAAGAAGTTTTTAAAGAAAATTTGTTTGCATTGAAGTGTATATGAAAGAAGTATTATAAGCAATATATATATATGAAGATATGCAAAAAAAGTGAAAGAGAAGAATAAGAAAATAATCTCTTCTTGTTATTTCTAACATAAATCTCTCCACACTTTGTTGAATGGTCTTTCTAAATTTCTCTTTTATTAAGTGTCCAACTTTAGGATTCATACATAAGAACTGGAACTACACATCTACTAAAAAATCTTCCATTTCAAATACAAAGGCATATTTCCTTTTACACTGTTATTTCTACCAAAAGCATTCTATCCAAATTCAATTCGATGATTATATATTTTAAGATTTTAATTTTATAATAACAGATGAATTTTTTGAATATATATCATTGTAATATAAATTTTAAGCAAAACTTATAGAGCATTTTTAGAAATATTTATAATTTGATGAAAAGAAAGAAAATGATAATCATTTTATAACAAAACGACGTTCTCTTATTTAGTCCATCAGAGAGACAAAACAAAATTTGACGTTCAAAATAATCTATTTATAAAAATTAAGTCAATAATATTTTTTGTTTACTTTGGAAGATAAGAAGATTAAGATTTACCTAAAAATAATAAATTTATTATCTCAAGGTGTTCATTATACTTATCTGATGCCATTTTCACATTTGTTGCTAAGTATTTTCATCAAACAATTTTCAAAATTATACTTGTCACGGAATAATATTATTTCAAAATGTTTTTAAATAAAGAAAGCTCTAAAATTGAGGTGTTAAATGAAGTTGTTAAAAAGTGGGACGCAAAGGAAAACTGTTGCGTTAGTGATTATAACATCGTATTGCTTAGTTGCTCAACCAGCTTTGGAGCAAAAAAGTTATCATAAATATATATGTGTATTATAAATTACATTTCTAAGCTCTTATCGAGTAAATAATTGAAATGACCAATAAAAAAAACACTGATTCACAGAATCATCTCTCATATGTTCATAAACTATATATGTTAACGCGACACATTAAGTCATTAATAACCATGTTTCTGTTTAGACATTTTGTTGTATTTCAAAGTGCAAAATAGTTCTATTCAATAGTCAAAATAAGAGTCATAGATCAAATTCATAGATTACATGACCCTATCTCTTAAGCTTGTAAGTTATAAACAATGAGGATTGCCAATTCCTCTATAAGCTTTATGATAAATGCTTAGCCAGAGCCAGCACTTAAAATATCTCTGTTAGAAACCCCTGACCCTACTCTCTGAGGAGTTCCAAAGCATGAAACAATTGTCAGGGGTTTAGGGAGGGGTTCCTGACAGAAATATTTTAAGTGATGGCTCTGGCTAAGCATTTATCATTTAGTTCTATTCAATGTTTGTAATATTAAATCAAATTTTAAATTACCATGTATCTGACAGTATTAGCTCTGACATGATTTATGTTTTGCTCTATAACTAGATATATATTTGGCAAAAGTTACAATTTTATCATTAATACTACTAACTCACAATTAATAATAAATCAATTACAATTGGGTTTCTTGCCCCTCAGGGAAAAAATATCTCAAAACACAAACATTTTGACTTTTCCCAGAAAAATCAATTACTAGTGATTTATTATGAACTTTAGCTAGTGATATTAATAGTAAGAGGTATAGAATATTTTATTTTAAGAGCAGTTTTTTTTATTCTCATTAATTACTTTAAAATTGAATATATTAAATAATTAAGATTGAATATACCAAATAGTAATGCCATAATTATCACAATCCTGTCTGATTTTTATCTTGTGCTAAATGTATAATTAATAGATTTTTTTTAAAAATCTATTGCCTTAGATCGAACATAAATTCCCAGATATCGAGAGGAAAAGCCAAAAACTGATTTTTGGGTATGGATATTATATTAAAAACATTTGGCATCTATTAATTACTCAATGCTCTGGAATTCACTTTTATTATGCTAGAAGGTATTGTTTTATTTTAATAACCTATTTATCTTTTATTATTATATTATATATGCATTTATGTGCACAAATGAACTATGTGTTATTTTAACAAAAGATATGATTAATACTCAAATATTCTTATTTTGAAATATTTTATAAAAATTAAATAGAAAAACATGGGCCTAAACTTTATTAACAAAAAGCATTACTATATACTTTAAATTATGTCAATATAAAATATTTAATAACACAGAAATATAAATATCAAATAAATTAATGGTTATTTCAACATCTGTAAAATAATATTGAATTTATTATTTACATTATCTCTCTCAATACAGCAGTGTCATCTAGTGCAAGCCATAGTAATCAATGACTATCAGAAGGTTTGTGCATCAAAGTCCTTATCTAGTATTAATCATCCAGTATACACAGACTAATTTCTAGTTTGTAGCTTTTAAAAGTGAGGAACTTCAGATTTGATAACATGACATCTAGAAATCTGAATTTAATGCAACTCTCTGCTATCATCTTTTACCTTTTTAGTTAACTATAAAACTATGAGTCCAAAATAAAAACACAATAATGTTTTCAATCCAAGCTAATTTGCTTGTATAGTTACTCAGATCTGAATTCAGTTCAGTATCTATATATTCTGATATCTTTGGGTTTTTAAGAACCATAATCACCGAGAATCTTTGACCAGGATTGGTATCAAACCATTAAAACATCACATGATGACTATTTCTTATTCTTACAGAATCTGTTAAAACAATAGTAATTCCCTCAATACAGTAATGCCATCTAGTACAAGTCACAGAAATCAATGAATGCCAGAATATTTGTGCATCAAAATCTCTAGCATAAGAAATAGTAATCATATGGTGTTTTAGTAGCTTAATTCACATTCTGCTTATTATAATAAAATGCATAATGTGTCAGAGATAATGACTATTAGCTTTTATAATTTATTGACACTATACTGAATATATTACTAATTTATCCATTTTTTTTATTATTTATAACTATATGTTTTATTAATAAACCAATTACGAATTTAGAATGTTTTTAAAAAAGGAAAATTTTGTAAAATGTTAGTTATTCAGAAATATTATTCAACTAGTGACTATTTTACTGGTATCAAAAACGATTGGCTTGATGGTTAATAAGTTTTGATGAGTAAATATTCTAGATTAATTTCTGACTGAAAACACGTTAATAATGGACAGTTCAAACGGAACTACTTTGCTAAATTATATCAATTTAATTATTAAAATGTTTTGTTTTTTTTTAACTTGCTAAATATTAGAACTATAGCATTATCTATATTAAAGTAACTCTATGAAAGAGACACTGGCAATGTTTTATAGAACTATAAAATAAGTTCTGGTAAAATAGTAAAGATCATTTTTTCTTTGATAAATAAAATAAAAAAGTAAGGTATTTAATTATCTCTAAAAATGTACCATTATTTTCAACTATTATCGATCCACTTTACGATGAAGGTCTCTCCAAGTTCAATCTATCTTTTTCAATCTCTAGCGTCTCTTCTCCACATCATTCCAGCAAAACTTCCTTATTTCATTCATCTCACACGTGGTCTCTCTCTAGGTCTTTTATAATTTCTTGGAATCCAGTTTATGATTTTAGCTGTCCATCTATTATCATCTCTTCTAGCAATATGTTCTTTCCCTAATATGTATATATATATTATTGTTTAAATTTTATTATTCATATATGCAAAAAATTTTACCTGATTAAGTTTCGACCTGATAAATGTCACTAAAGCTGTTGTTATTATTATTATAAACTTATTGTTTAAATACATACTGTATTGTTTTAAAATCTTTATTAAAATGAAAAATATGAAAAGTTGACTAATTTTAAGTAGATGTCTTCATATGTATATATAAAACACCTTTTCAACATAAAAAGTTTTTTTTAATTTTAATATTTACTTTTACATCAATTAGAAAAATATTTGATGGCATATTACGATTTTTTTATTGCACTAATTTATTTACATTGATTATATTTTTTTTATTTATATTGATTATATTTTCATTTCTTGTGAGTATGTTTCTAAATGCATTTTTAAATTGGGTTTTTTTTTTGTCTTTTTTTTTTAAAAAAAAAAAAAAAAGCTGCTATAATTAAATAAAATGTAATATCCAAACAATTTTACTAAATTTCATCTTTTGTTTAAAAGTGATGAAATTTCATTTCCGTTAATTGAAATAAAATCTTTTCCTTTAACAAGAAAAAAGTTAATAAATTTCCAATTAAATTATTCTTTTAATTTAACCTTTATAACTATGTTTAGTAAAAAAACAAAAAAAAAACCTTTAAAGTATTTTTAATAATTGACACTAAATTGAGAATATATATACTGGATTGTATTAAAATAAGTATGGTTCATGAGACTTTTAGCATTTGGTAATATTTAAAAGCTAAAAAAGAGTAAAATTTAAAGATATGTTAAAAGGCACAATTTAATTTTTTTTACTTAGTATAATTTATTTTTTTGATAACCTGCAATGAAATTTATTTTTGTGTTTAATACCTGTTTAATTAAAAATAAAAGTTAAAATTGGAAAAAATAAAAGTACTTGAAGATTATTTATCCAGATAAAAGAAAATTCTAAATGTAAAATATTGCAGTCAGTAAAACCTTTTTAAAGGTGATTAAAGATGACTGGAATAATTTAAAAAAAAAAATTTGTAGTTAAAAATACAGAATAAATGTACAAGATTATTAACTGGTATTTTTATAACAAAACAAAAAATAATATATGATCAGTAGTCTCAAAATTGGATCTAGAGTATAAAAAGAATACAATTTTGATGTAAGTCTTGTTGTCATGTTCTTTCAACTAGCTGTTCCCATGAGAAAGGGTCCTGATAGTGAAATGCATCTGCCTAGGATTACTACTCACCTGTTGAATAAAGTCTTCAAGTGGAAGTGGAAATGAAATGTTGCAGACACTGTTTTTCATAATAAAGAAGTCATCCCAAAAAAGCTTTTGAGTCAAGCCTTAAGACAGACCAGGAACAGTTTAAAATCAACATCCACAAGTTCGTCCTACAGCCAAGAAAAACCATGCATGGAATAATTAACAATTTACCTAAATTTATTAAGCTTATCAGTAAGATTATTCACAACTGATTTGTGACTAAATTAAGTGTTTGCAAACCAATCTAAACTATAAGCTTGTAATATACTACTAGTAGAGACATTCTCTTATTTTGTGGATTGCTTTCTTAAAGAGAGAACTAAAAAGAAATGAACGGTTTTAATTATTTACCATTATTATCTGGATGAATGTGTACTTGCTTTCCAATTATATTTACAATTTATCATTCAAATATTTTAATTTATCATAATAAAATATTTATCTTTAATATCAACTATTCATTGTAGGTTATTAATTTTAAGTATTAGATTTTATTATTAAGTTTTAAGAAGTGTATCTTAGCCAATATGCTTGTTTAAGCCAGGGAAGATTTTCTAAAAAATGTTTTTATAATAAATTCATTAAGGGATGGGAAATCATAATCATGACCTTTGTAATTATTTGCTTTGTAAGTTATGATGGACTTCATGCAGAATCAGTGAGTCTACCAACTCTGGTGCCATCTAAATAAATTAAAAAACTGATTCTGCTTGCAATTTTAATCGTAAATAATATTAGGTTCATTAATCAGGAAATATAACTATGTTCTTGAAAGATCCGGACTCATAAATGATTGGAATATATTTTCTTTTCATAGTTTGGTTAACTTGCATTTTATAGTGTGTAAAATAAAGGCCTAATCCATCCTAAAACACTACAATAGGTACAATCAAAATTTATACAAATAAAATAAATCTACTCTGCATGTTTTGATGCAGTGGTAAAGTGGAAACTCTGAAAATCAAAGTCCACCATCTTTATATAGTGACCAGTTAAAATTGGTCAAGAATTTAGTCTATTTTTATCTTGAAAAATGTGTACAAGCAAGATTCTTGTGATTATATCTTCTTAATTAAAGATTTATAAAAGTGATGTCTATGATTGTCACATTATGATCAGAGCAATATCAGATTTCAATACATTCTCAGGCTATGTGTCACATAAATGTAACTGGGAAGTTTTAAGCCAATAAACATCACATGATCACCATTTCTTATGCTTTTTATAACTGTTATTAAAACAGGCAAAACTCACTATACGTATTTCCACACACTGCAAGCTAGAGTAATCAATGGATGCCAGAAGGACTCTAGCTTGCAGTGTGTGGCAATATGTATAGTGAGTTTTGTCTGTTTTAATAAAAATTATAAGCAAGCATAAGAAATGGTGATTATGTGATGTTTATTGACTTAAAACCAATCCTGCCTAATGAGATAGTGGTAGCTATGGTTATTAAAGAACCGAAGACATCAAAATGTATGGTTATATAAGCTAATGAGCATGGATTGAAAATATTAAGCTGTTTTTAATTTAAGACTCATAGTTTTGTAGTTAAGTAGAGGTAAAGGGTGGCTTCTGGAGGGTTGCATTAAATTCTAAGATCTAGGTGCAGTGCTCGCAGAGCCAAGGCTCCTCACTGATGAAGGCCACAAGCCAGAAACTAGTCTGGGGATATTGGATGAGTAGGCACTAGATGGGGATTTTATGCACAAGCCTTCTGGCACCCATTGATTACTTTAGCTTGCAATGTGTGGTAATATGTATAATGAGTTTTGCCTGTTTTAATAACTGGGAAGTTACTAATAAAATAGACAAATTATTGAAGACTTATTATTCATAGTTTTATTTTCATAACATATTACAAAAAGTATAGACCCTTTAATCTTTCATAACTGACAGCATTCCTTTAGTGTGGTGTAATAGAATTTTGGTCATGGATTAGATTCACATTTTTGTGGCTATCTGTAAAGTTCTTTTGCTCATTTTATATTCATTTTACAGTCAAAACTGAAAGTAATATATATATATATATTAGTTTCAGCTTGTTTGGAGGTCTTGGTAAAGCTCCATCTATTGATCATATATATATTGTAACAATTCGGAGAATGCGACTTCACGTAAACTGCACTACAGGGCGCCATCTAGGCATTTGAACCTAGAAAAATTTATAGAGTAGGCAGATACATAAGTAAAATTTTTTTTTTTTTTTGCATCCGGTCGTTAGCCCATGTCACTAGCTCAGTGGAATAGCAGAGATTTAAAAAATAATATAAGAATATATATATAAGAGGAATAAAATAAGCCACTGCCAGTAATTAACATACAAGCATTTATTTATGCACATATATATATAAGATTTAAAATTATTTTAAATTAATTTTACATTTTAACATTTAACATTATTTTTAACTTTACTTTAATTTACATTTAATTACTATTATATTATAATTTTACATTTTAATTAAGTTCGCACATATAAATTTATGAAAGCTTGTTTATAATGTTGAATACAGATCGGTTACATAGATTTCACGGTCAAAAACATTTCAAAATAAACATAAACGATCAAAATACAAAATTATTGATTACTGACAATTGCGGAGGGAAATTTATACGTAACCCAATAGTATTCACCATAAGATACTTGCATTGTCACCAATAACTTAAAAGACATCCGAATAAATACATTTTAGATACTCACCGTAAGGTATCATTATTTATCGAATGTCTATATATTTTGATCAAATATGAAAACCCAAAACATACTTAACCGATAACCAATCCATGCAAGCGTCTATAAACAACTTAAATTTAATGCATTTTTATTTATGGTCAAGTATGAATAGACTACATAGATTTGCATTTGAAAATAAAATATTCTATCCCTATTTAACCTTAGGCTAAAATTCACAGTCAAACTGGCATCAATTCATCTGATACATCGATGTATTCAATGTAATACGGAATACGGCAGCACCAAAAAGATTAAGAGAAGATATTGACTTTCATTAGATAGGAATATTACTTCTATCCAACGAGAAGAACAATAAAAAAAACTCCATAGAAAGGAACTGCGCTCTGCGTCTTATAATTCCTTCCCTAGGCAAAACGGGAGAGTGCGGCGTATGAAGCGATTCTGCCAGTAGCGAATCTCCGACTACATCTACTAACTACATCAATATATCCAATCCATTGACCCAATCTAACAACGACACAAATAACCTAAGATTACCCTCCCCTAATATAACTTTACAAATCTATACAGCCATTCACGCCTGACTTAAGTTTAACATTTATATAATTAATTTAACGAAAAACAAAAAAAATCATGATAAAAACTTAAAGAATAAAAAATAAATAAATGGAAATGATTTTACATAAATAAGAAAAAAAAATACATCAAATAACACTATTAATAAAGAATTTAGTTTGGTCAGATAGGATCATATTGCAATCATTTAAATATAGAAAATTTTAATTTAATGTTCATTATTTATAAAGTTCTTACGGTTTAAAACAGTTCATCTTTATCCGTTGCTTGCCATGAACGTGAATTCCCATGCCGTCCTAAGATTGGTATCCATTTAGCCGTTGTTTTATTTATTCATTCGGAGGTTTTTTTAGTTTAATTGGTCCTCAATGTAGGAAATGATAGTTCATTTCTCCTTTCTTTAACAGCTGAAAGAATTGACAGTGCGTCTGTCAATTCCTTCACCTCCAACTTCGTACTACTACATATAGTCACATCGTAATAATCAATTTCCAGTCACTTCCAAATTTTCCTTTTATACGTATTCGAAGGATTGACTTGGCATTATGTCATTGATGCGATGATCCTTTCGCTGAGGTCCGATTTCCTGATGGATTTCTTTCATTGGCTATTTGTTTCTATTGTTTTCCTATCTGACCGATGTTTTTACATTTTAAATGCCCAAGGCTGGTTTACATTTAACTAATTAACAATCATTTCCATTTCTGATTAATTAACCTGTTTTCCAAATCAAAAATATATTTAAAGATAAATTTAAAGATATAATTTTATCTCCAAATCTTTTTAAAATTTAGTTTTAAAATACTTTTTCTTTAATAAAGTTTTATTTTAATAATTTTTCATTATCTGTGCGATTTAACATATACGAGTTTAAGATGATATTTAATTTCAATTTTTAATTCTTAAAGAAAATTTTTAAATGTGAACTTTTTAATTTACTTTCATGTTTAATAAAAAAAAAAAACAATGTAACGAACGTCTGTGCTCATTACAATATATATTGGTATGATACAGAAAATTTAATAGAAAAAAGCTGAAATTGTTTATGATTGATATTTTTGTTCTCAAAGTAGTCACTGCAGTTAAGAGAACTCATTTTTTGTTCAAATCTTGAAATAAAAATCATATACTTTTTCAAAATTTCTTTATATATTTATGATTATTTTTGCAAAATATTTGTGAAATATTATTTTTTGTAAGAATATGGGACTTGGATTTTATTTGAAAATATTTCATTTATTTTTTAGGAATACAAGTCAAGATTATTGTATTAACAGGATGCTGTGGTTAGTTGAAAAAATAAGATGTCTATAATTATCACAGCTGTTAGTTTTATCATTTTTAAAATAATTTTTAATAAAATTTTATATTTTAAACATAATTTCCTTGGGCACTCTTTATGAAAATTAATTTGAAATTAAATTTCATTTCATTCCAAATTTATTTTTATCAGCAATCACAAAATAATAAAACTTCTTTATTCTGGTTGTGTATTTCAGTTTATTACTTTTTCCCTATGTTTGCTAATATTATTTTTAAAATTTATTTTATTTTTAAAGTTTTATTTCAAAGAAACAAATTATAAATTAGGAAAATATGTGGAATATTACAGATTAATTGGTAAGATAAAATATTGGGAATGTAACCCAAATGATCATTAGGGACTATGAAAAAAAAACAATTTACTTAAAAATAAAATAATGAATGACAATTTTAAATTGACACTATTAAAATGTTGCAGCTATTTTAAATAATCACATTAAAATAAATCATCTTTAAATACCTATTTATGATTATTTTAAAATAGTTTAAACATTTCAAATAATAATAATATTATAAAATAATTAGATAGATGTGGTGTTGTAAGTGATCATTTTGTATTTTAAAGCTATAGTTGTAAAGTATTCCAACACTAATTTTTTTCTCATACTTATACAAATATAATTACTACTTTTAATAATTAATGTTTCTCCTTTCTGTTTTTTAATCTGTGTGTTATAGCTTGAGTTATCACTAATTACATTCTGTTTTGAGTCATTCAATTATAATAGATTTTTACAAGTATATAATAAGCCTGTAATTCAGTTATTATATTGTAGAGATGTCTGCCCATCCCTTGTATATGTATTAAATGAATTATGTCCTGTACATGAGTGGTCATATTGACTTTAAGTCAATGTGGTGTGATAAAAATTTCAGCCTTAGGGTGGTCTTTGAGTGTTTGATCATCAGATTTTTAATTGGTTGGATGGTTGAAGAGTTGGAGTGTGGAGTGGATTGAAGCCTGTCCATTAAAGTATACAGATTGGCTATCTTAATATATATATATATATTGTATACAGATTGGCTATCTTAATATATATATATATATTGTAAGCATCTACCCGTATTATTGTTCTATAATTCCCGCACATATACGTTCTTTCCCGCAGCTTCGAGTAAGTATATTTATGAGCATGGATTAAATCCCATCTCAAGCACCAATCTTATACTTTGATAAGAATTATACTAATCAAAAACATAAATAAGGGTTCTGTATATATATATATATATATATATATATATATAAACAAAAACATAAATATAGGGTTCTATATATATATATATATATATATATATATATATATATATATATATTGTTCCCTTTTCTATAGGTCAGTAATAGTTCATAACAGTCAATTACTAAAAATTTTAAATTTTAGAATATGTTCTTTTGATTTATTAATTATAGTTTGTCAATTACGTTATAAAGTACAATTTGAAGCTAAAGAAAATACGTAGTATATAAAATTATAGCGAATCATTTAAAAGTATTAAGTAAAGCTTAAAATATTGTTGTATATGGTTGTAAAAGCTGGCCATATTAAATAACACAGCTATAAATATTAAAAGTATATTTAATAAATTCGATTTTAATAGTTCAAAACTGATAAGTTAATAAATACACTGTTTAAATTTATAATCATATTTAATAGTCAAAATTAATATAATATATTTTAAATATAAACTTTATGATGGTGAAAATTGTATTTAATTCTATATTTTCTAAATTGTTCTTCCAAATTTTTTTTATAATTATTTTATATAATATAATAAGTGTATCAATTTTATAAATATGGGCAGAGAAATAGATTGAAAATCGTCTGTCAAAGTTATTAATCATGTGACTTGTATGCTATATACTTTCACACACATGCTTGTTTGAATTAATAACAAAGTTTAAAATATTTTAAAAGTTATATTATAGAATTGGATGGAAAAATTGCCTATCATAAAAGCAAATAATAATAAATATTAAGTTAACTATCGTATGTAATGTTTTAAATAATGTAATAAAGACGAATACAGTTAATAAAAAAATTAAATATTTTGTTTAAATAAAAATAGATAAATGGAATAAGTTATTAAAATTGTTTTAAAAGTTATTTTAAATGTTTAAATAGTTTTAATAAAATAATAATTTATTTAAAAGTAATATTTTAAATAATATTTTAAGTTCATTACATTATAATTTTTTATTTTCAAATATAATTCTGCTATAAACTGAAAATATGTAAATTTGTTCTCAAGTTAAATTAAGAATCAACCAATCAAATGAGGTATTCTTACAGACTATAAATATGAATTGCACAGGGGGTATAAGGGGAGATTAATAATATATTGAAACCAGAGAAAGGTAAATTATAGCTATCAAAGAGATAGTATTTTTAAATTTTTATTTTAGTCAATTTTTTAGTACTTTCTTATAACTTTATCTGCAAAAAAAACTAATTGATAATTTTAAAGTATTTTGCAAAAGAGAGTTTAAAAAAATAATATATTTAGAAACTTCGTGGAAATGATTTTCTAGTTTTTTAAAAGTTACTTGCCAGGAGTATTTTATCTGAAGTTTAACCTAAACTACGCAATAGAGATGGATATACTATGAAATAAAATATGTTTAAATTACAATACAGCTTTATTTATACTCAACCGGAGGACTGTTCTAACTCATAAAAGAACAATACGGACATTATGCTGGAAGCTTAAACAGAAAACTATTTGCCATCTAAAAAAATTTGTGACACATTATTTATAAGCTTATCCAGGAGTTTTTTTTTTTTTTTTAAAAAAATAATAAGATATTTATATCATATGAGTTATCATAAAATATAACGAAAGAAATAGAATGTTTAGTCTTTTTTGAAGAAAATATTTTTTTTAAATATATATTTTACAAAAATTAAAAAGAACTTATTAAGAAATAAAACCTATATAAAAAAAATTAACATATAGTAGATAAATAAAGGATGGATCCATGAAAATACAAATATTGTATAAAAGTTTACCGGATAACTTAAGTTAAATTGAACAGAGTGATGCATCAGAGAATATTGAATAAACTTCGTGGGAATAATTCTTTAATATTACAGTTTAATAATTTTCATTCTAAACAGAAAAGATCCAGAATTATTTTCTATAAATTTTACTAAATGGATTAATAATTATTTTTATTTTTAAACTTTAACGCGCTTGGAGGAGAACATTTTAAAACTCTAGAGAAAATAATAAACATTTTTGGATTTTATCATGAACTATGGTCAAGTGAAGACGTAATTATAGTTTTAAATTTTTATTTTACTAACTTAGTTAAATGTAAATTTTTCTATTTATAAGATTAGGAAAAAAAAAAACATTAATTTGTTAATAACATAAAATTTATAATATAATCTAATAATTTAGATAAGAATATTTTTAAATAAAACGTGAGGATGTGTCTTTTCGTTTATGTATGCAATGTTTTTCTATATCCAGTGGATGGAAGAAGCCTACTAAAAATGATGACCAGATAAAAAGGGTTATTTGGTAATAATAATAACTATTAATAATTTATAATGTATATTTTTGTTTTCTTTAGATCATCTATGAATCTAAGAATGAAGTGTAAAAGTTTTTTTAATTATATGTAACGCATTTTCATACAACATTTTAAAAAAAACATTATGAGATAGGATTGATTTGAAAATATGCATACAACAATTATTTTTTTTATATATTAGTGATATAATCCAACATAATAACAAATAATTATGTGGTTCTTTTAAAACTTTTCATGTTATGATGTTCAAATATTGTCTGATTAGATTATATATGATTAAGCATACAGAATGATGAAGTGGACAAACTTTTCTTGTGGAACAGTGAAATTGTTTTAAAATTACCAGTTAATTTTATTTATTGTTTTTGTAAATGCAGATAGTTATTTATCGATGTAAAATGTGGAAAATCTTGAGAAATAATGTTGAGATAGTGGCTTGGAAGTACTATAGTTAGCAAGAAACCAAGATGATGTATTTTTTTAAAAAAATAGGATATGATAGGGAATAGAAATAATATTTAGTCTTTATGTGGTTATCAGCATAGTTAACAAAGCCCTATGACTGATAGACATTTTATTTGGACAGTGTTTTATATGTCTTTAAATATTTGATGTTTTAAATAAAGCTGAAGAAATAGCTTTAACATCTTTCATGTATTAGAGGATATTAGACAGGTAAATGTCATACCTCTTTCTTGTATTGCACTGTGCCATGATTTTTTGAGATATATTAAGAGTGATACTCTAGCTTTCTTTCTTAAATCCTATACAACTGTTTCGCTGCCTTTATTTCATTTAACTGCATCGTTCAGTAAGATATTTTGAAAAGAAATGATAATTTAGAACTTAGGTTATGCTATCGTTTTGTATAAGATTGGTTTATTTGCTTAGAAGGAATAGAATTTATAACTTGAAATTGAAGATCCAAAGTATCCTAAGGAAAGGAAAGAATCATAGAATATATTTTGAATTTATTTTCAGAAATGAAATATAAATTTTTTAAAATAGAGTATCTAAGCAAGATATTTTCTTTAGAATGTTGATTATTTTTGAATGCTTTATTATTTTTTTTTGAAGAAAAATAAGTATTGCATATTTTTAAGTATTGCATATTTTTAAAATACAATAGTACAAATTAAATTATATAAACAATATGCATAGTATATTTTTGTTCATTGAATAACAGGAATATATTAATTATTACACTTATATCATACTAAAGTAAGGCTAAATAAGAATGTATTATGATTAGTAAACATCGTGTGATAAAACACTAAAATCTAGTCCTGAATTTTAGATGAATATTTTATGTAACATCTTTGACTTTGCAAGATGAAATTTTTTTTTAATATTTTGAGAAAACCATACTCATTATAAAGTTAATTTTGTTTTTCTGTAGAATGTTTTTCCTATGAATTTTTTTTTTAAAAATAAGATAGTTTAATAATATTAAGGATGAAATATTCTGCTAATAAGTAAATATATTTATAATAAGTTAATCATAATGAGAAACCAAATGGTAACATTTTTTTTTTATTTTGTCTTAAGTATAAATAAAGATATAACTAAACTATAAACTATTTTTATATAACTTAGTAGATAAAAATGTAAGATTAAAATAAGGATATCCATTGTAAATAGTGTACATAAATTGTTTATTTTATTTGTTGTTGTTAATAAACTTTGTTAAAATTTGTTTTTTCAAAATTTTTGTGTCTTGATTGTTTATTTTCCCACTTCACTGCATAAAATCACGATATATTCATAACAATTGAAACAAATATATAATTTTGCACAAAAAGATAAATAGAGAGTTATATTTAAGAATTTAAATATTTTATTGGTATTCTTTTAATTAAATAATTATAATTTTACATTGTTTTATTGGTCATAAATCAGTTATCACAATAGTATACTGAATTATATGCTATCAGTTGCCACACATCCTTTGTCTATCAGATTATCATATGCTACCACGTATTTATTATATCATTACATGAAAATAAAAGATTATATAAAATTATTGTATTATTTTATTATGGTAATAAAATTATAATAAAAGAAAAGATATCCAGTAGTAATTAAACAATGAAGAATATTATTATTATTTATTATTATTAGTTTAAGTGTAGTAGATTATGACATAAAATCCCTTCTCATATTTTACTACTGTATTTTTAAATTAACTTAGAATAAACTTTATGAACCTGAGATTATTTTATTGAGCTAGATTATTACAAATAGAAGATTAAGACTTAATTATTAGTTTAATCTTAGTGAGTAGAAATTATTAAAGTCATAAGAATACTATGAGTTTATTATTTAAAATAGTAATAAGGTGGGATAGTGTTCTTATGCCATTGAGGTAGTATCCTGTGGGATATTGGCTCAATGTAATCTATCTTGTCACCTGTATTTTCACTTCAAGTCTCATGAAAATATTAAATATTTATTTAATTTATTTTTATAAACTGAACCTTATTCGTATTTTAAATTTGAGCTAGTAAAACATTTTACTTTTAATGCTGAATATTTTATTTATTAATTATTAACTGAGCTAGAACCCGTTTTATTTTATATCCTATATTATTCTGAAGTGTGGATGCACGAGAGCAAGGTTAGAATATATATATCTAGGGTAGCGCATCCAGACTAGCTCAATCTCAAGGTCTGGGGAACATAATCTAACTAGAGAACAAAGCAAAGACAATTCCTGATTACGTCTTACATATCTACATATACCATATGATAATTTCCTTTATTATAAATTATATTACCCAGCCCAAAAGTTATAACAAAACTAAGCTATAGGTTACTATACTAGTTATCATTTAATTCTAAGCTTTATGCACACCTATACATATGTTAATATTCATGTGCACAACCCATTTATTCCGATACACACATATATGATTCATATATATATATATATATATCCACGAAAGAGTGCAATTACACATCAGAGTTGTTTATTTAATGTTTTTTTTTTATTTTATTTAATTTAAACAAAATTTATTACTGTATTTAATATAGAGGTAACACAATACCCTTCACTATTATGCATTCATTGAACATATATATAAAGCAAAGGTCAATTTACTTTAATTATGTTCGAACGTCCATGTGGTCAAAGTTAACAGTCTGCACATTTATAATCCAAAAGAAATACTGGCCTTATCAATATTTGTTGATCTTAAGAATGGTAAACAGTCAGCAATATGATATTCCAAATAGTTTACCATAGAGGTGGAGTAGATGATTTCACTCGCTTAAGAGGTCCAAGTTGTTGAAGGTGCTTCACCGCCATTACACTTGATAGATTTTAAACAGTGAATTTAATAAATCCGATTCAGGTGAGTTCTACAATAACAATCCACGGGACCAGTCTAACAAAACCCACACTATTTAATTACCCCAACATTGTTTTAGGAATATTAATAAAACTTCTTAATTAATTACACATTCATACAATCCAAAATCCATGACATGCTCTCTTCTTTTTTTAATTCCTTTTCTAATCACCACTATATAATTTAGCAAAAAAAAAGTTATTTTCTTTTACACTCTTTAACCTCACATTATCCCTTGTATATTCGTATGCCACTGACCAGATCTTCTATTGTTTCAGAATACCAACTCGACCAATTCTCAGACTTTTTGCCGACAGAGTCATTAACTCAAACTAACCGCAACAACTAATTCATTTTATTTCTGTAGCTTTATATGCCCAATGGATTCATCAAGAACCACATGTTACTGCTAATATTATTAAATGTAAAAACCTCACATTTTCCCTTGTATATTCATACACCATTGACCAGATCTTCTATTGTTTCAGAATACCAACTCGACCAGTTCTCAGACTTCTTGCCGACAGAGTCATTAACTCAAACTGCCTGCAGCAACTAATTCATTCTATTTCTGTAGCTTTATATGCCCAATGATTCATCAAAAAACATGTGTGACCGCTAATATTATTAAATGTAGAACTTAGAACACTAACGCAACAACAAAATATATATGTATAATCGATAACAAATTTATACAACTCCGTATATAATTCCTCTCGTCAATCCCACATATAACTGTTAATGCATATACACACTTTATAATAACACACATACAACTATATTTATATAAGCATACAGTCCATCCTTTAACAGATTATATATTACTTTCATACTCTTTGTAACAGGGTACGAATGACTATTTATATATATATATATATATGCCTTTTCTCATATACAGTCACTCCATACCAACACTCGCAATTAACACTCTATATTGCATTATCTCTTGTATTCAAACCCCATCTGTTACATACCCTCCTGGTGTAATAGCCTTCAAATACTTTCTGTGTATTTGAATGGCTTCTTAAATGACTCTTCCCTATCCTTTATTCCCTTCGGTACCACCTTTCTGTTTCGGTGGTCACGGTCCCTTTCCTTGGTCAAACTTTGGCTTATCTGGCAGATGACAAGCTTCCAGTTTATATTGCTATCTCAGTCTGTGACTATCGTCACCACCTTTTCTATGCATGGCATCCCCACTAGCATGTCCTTCTTCCATCCCAAACTTAATACTTTGCTGATTTTGAACTTTCTTCCCTCGCTCCAGTGGTATGTTATGGTCATATATACTCAAGTCCAGAGCATTAAGTAGCTCTGCCACTTCTTCGATGGATGCCTTCCTCACCCCCAACTTCATACTTTCCACATTCATAGGCATATTGTGCCTTACAATTCGAATTATATGGCTTTCTGATAAATGACATGCATACAGTGTCCTCAGTCTCACCATGTGGTGATGAAAGAACTGAGAGAAATTTTCTTTCTTCTCTTCCTCATATTTCTCTCACATCACTTGGTACTGCACAAGTTCCTGGTGATCTTCTGACCAGAAAGTCTCTCAGATTTTTTTCTGGTACTCTTCAAAGGTTGTGGGCTTTTGGGACAATGAGTCCCACTATGCTTGGGCATTCCTGCTTAGATGACTGTATGCTACCACTAATTTACCTTTATCTGGCATGGGATTTATGCCAAAGTATCTTTGTAGGCTTTGCAGGTGTTCCACGGGAGCTTCCCCCATTTGTCTTTCAAACTGCCATATCTTTAAGTAAGAAGTGGTTCATGTGGGTGTGAACTGCCATACTCATACATTTACCCATATTCTCCGGTCTTTCAGTCTCACCAGTCTTCAGCTTCTGTTTTATATTTTTTTTCTCTTTCATCTAAACCTCCTTCTACTTTTTTATTGTCAGACTTCTCTGCCCTTTCCTTGCTTTCATCTTCATTTTCCTTACATCCCTTTTTTTTCCTACCTTTGCTTTCTATCCCCAGTCTCCATTCTATCTCCTGAAATCTCATTTCGAAGTTCTCATCCATTTCCTGAAATTGGAGTTCTAGACTTTCTACTTTTTCTAAAATCATCTCCATTACATTTACTTCTTTCTCTTCCATCACCTTTTTTTCCCCTTTCTGTTTATTTTTTGGCTTCATTTTCTCTCTATTACTATTTTAATTATGTGCCAGGTTCATCACCTTGGCTTCCAGTGGTCCACTGCATGACCCACCTGATAGACCTTCATCCCTCATTACTATCATATGGAACGATATTGTTTTATAATACCCTAATGTTGATAAAATTCTTAAACCCCTATTTTATAAACCATGATTTTATATATATATCACAGAACAGACATCAACGCTATTTTCCCCTCTGGCCACTTGAGAACTTTTCTACACGTATATTCACACATCGCAAAATATGCCAATATTTACTCTCTATTTCCGATATGTGTTTAAACTCTTTCTGTTTTCTCTATCACTTTAAAAAAAAAAAAAAAAAAAATTCTCCAACTCTCATTTGAAAGCTCTTTTTAAATTATGTTAGGATGCCCTATTAATGCCCATTTTCCACTATTCGCAGCCCCGTTCATTGGGTCACCATTGTAACATCTACCCGTATTATTGTTCTATAATTCCTGCATGTATACGTTCTTTCCCACAGCTTCGACTAAGTATATTTATGAGCATGGGTTAAATCCCATCTCAAGTGCCAATCTTACACTTTGATAAGAATTATACTAATTGAAAACATAAATAAGGGTTCTGTATATATATATACATATCTAGGGTAGCGTGTCCTAATTGAAAACATAAATAAGGGTTCTGTATATATATATACATATCTAGGGTAGCGTGTCCAGACTAGCTCAATCTCAAGGTCTGGGGAACATGGTCTAACTAGAGAACAAAGCAAGGACAATTCACGACTATGTCTTATATATATCTACGTATACCATATGATAATTTTACTTATTTATAAATTATATTACCCAGCCCAAAAGTTATAACAAAACTAAGCTATAGGTTACTACACTAGTTATCATTTAATTCTAAGCTATATACACACCTATACATATTTTAATATTCATGTGCACAACCTATTTATTCCGATACACACATATATGATTCATATATATAGACACGAGTGCAATTATACATCAGAGTTGTTTATTTAATGTTTTTTTATTTTATTTAATTTAAACAAGATTTATTACTGTATTTAATATAGAGCTAACACAAGTCAGTCCCTTCATTATTACGCATTCATTGAACATATATATAAAGCAAAGGTCAATTTACCTTAATTACGATCGAACATCCATGTGGTCAAAGTTAACAATCCGTACATTTATAATCCGAAAGAAATACTGGCCTTATCAATATTTGTTGATCCTAAGGATGGTTAACAGTCAGCAATGTGATATGCCAAATAGTTTATCATAGAGGTGGAGTAGATGATTTCACTCACTTAAGAGGTCCAAGTTGCCGAAGGTGCTTCACCACCATTACACTTGATAGATTTTAAACAGCGAATTTAATAAATCTGATTCAGGTGAATTCTACAATAATCCACTGGACTGGTCTAACAAAACCCACACTATTTAATTACCCTGACATTTTTTTGGGAATATTAATAAAACTTCTTAATTAATTACATGTTCATACAATCCGAGATCCGTGCCATGTCTCTTCTTTTTTTAATTCCTTTTCTAATCACCACTATATAATTTAGCAAAAAAAAAGTTATTTTTTTTTACATTCTTTAACCTCGCATTTTCCCTTGTATATTCATATGCCGCTGACCAGATCTCCTATTGTTTCAGAATACCAACTCGATCAGTCCTCAGACTTCTTGCAGACAGAGTCATTAACTCAAACTGCCCGCAGCAACTAATTCATTCTATTTCTGTAGCTTTATATGCCCAATGGATTCATCAAGAAACACATGTTACCACTAATATTATTAAATGTAGAACTTAGAACACTAACGAACAACAAAATATATATGTATAATCGATAACAAATTTATACAATTCCGTATATAATTGCCTCTCGTCAATCCCACATATAACCATAATACATATACACACTTTATAATAACACACATACAACTATATTTATATAAGCAAATAGTCCATCCTTTAACAGATTACGTATTACTTTCACACTCTTTGTAACAGGGTTTGAATGACTAAACAAACACACTCTTTGTAACAGGGTTTGAATGACTAAACAAACAACAAAATATATATGTATAATCGATAACAAATTTATACAACTCCGTATATAATTGCCTCTCGTTAATCCCACACATAACTGGTAATACATATACACACTTTATAATAACACACATACAACTATATTTATATAAGCATATAGTCCATCCTTTAACAGATTACGTATTACTTTCACACTCTTTGTAACAGGGTTTGAATGACTATTTATATATATATCTTTTTACATATACAGTCACTCCATATCAACACTCACAATTAACACTCTATATTGCATTATCTCTTGTATTTGAACCCCGTCTGTTACAATATATATATATATATATATATATATATATATATATATGTAGAGTTGATATATATATATATCTGAGCACTTACTACATATATGTGTAGAGTTGATAATCTAGACCAAATGATGATTGCTGGTTTAGCATGAAATATGTATAGTGGTGATTATTTATCTTTTCAACATATATGTGTTCAAGTGTATCCATGTTATGAGATACAGTGGAGAGTGGTGTGTCATGTGAAAGTCCATGCTCATATACCCTATATATTATAATAGATATTATAAAATTGTATAGAGATTGGATAAATATTTTTTATATTAGCACTTTATTATTTGTCATTATGTAGCTTCTGACAGAATGTTATCAACAATTTTAAGGAGCACATTATTGGTACTTGATAAATTCGAACACCCTAAACTTTTTAATATTTCAACATTGATGACCATATATATTAGAGTTGGAAGGATTAAACTTACTAGAGTCATCTGAAATCAGAATTTGTTTATAGATAAGAACTGATAGACATTACAACATAAATTTCAGCAAAGTCGCAAAGAAAAAAATTTTTCAAAGCCAAGAATATATGCTCAATTAATTATTTCTATTTAAAATATTATTTCAAATGCATTAAAATGAAATTTTTAAAAAATATTGTTGTGATATAGATTAAAACGCTATGATAAACTGCCACTATATAATCCTGCAAAGTTCATTTTGACAGTTTCTCATATAAATGGAAAAGTCTTTTTCACTAGTCTTTTGACTTGTGAAGTTGTGAGATTTGAGTGTTTTTTCATCTTTGTTTTATTCTCTAGGTAATAATTGCACGATACCATTTTCTAACCAATATTAGATGACTAGCAAGGCTTGTCATGAACTGACTACATAAAAAAGAATCTCATGCCAAATGAAATATTCCGTCAAGATTTGAACTCCGGATCTTGGACATGACAGATGAACCGAATACAATGACATAAAAACTCTTTTTATTATAACATGCGAGGTGATTTTAAATTATGTTAAATATACTTTACTATTAATATTTCAGTCAAGAGCTGTCTTTTTTTAGAAACAATTATTGTATTCAAAAGCTATTTATTTTTATAATACAAAAAAATAAACATAATAAATTATATTTTTTTTATTTAAATACTATGTATATATATATATATATATTAATGAATATATTAGGTATTAAATAATAACTATTAATAATATAATAGCAATTGTAAAATTCCAGAAGTACCTTTAGTTACTATGGAGAAAAAAAAAACTTTATAAAAAGAAAATTAAGAAGATAATTTTTATGAATAGAAATAGAAATTCTTTAATTAATAATTGATAGTAAAGTATAAATATTAAAATTAATGACTCTACAGATATCACATGATTACGTTCCTTTCTGACAAGTGTTAAACATATTGTTAATATATATATATATATATTGTTATATAAAAGTTTTATTCTTAAATTATTACAAATAATTAATAATAACGGATGTTTTCACTTAATTTACATCTATATACAAAAAGCTAACTATTCTTTTATAAGAATAATGGGTTTTTAAAAAAACATAACTACTATAGCTGCATTATATAATATTCTGAGAAAAGACGGCGATTGACATTGTTGAGATGGATCATAGCTTTAAAGAAAAAAGACTAGAAGAAAGAAGATTATTTAATTTAATATATAGCATTTCTTTTAAATATAAAGCATAATGATGATTTAATAAATATGGACGTATACATTATACATAGGGACAAATATAAATTGGATCACAAAAAATTTAAAAACCAAAATAGTACAAATGGATACAAAAATTTAAGGTAAAAAAAAACGACTTATGAATAAACATTTTGATGTTATGGGATCTTGATCACAAATGTTGAACAAAACGTAGATAAAAAATAAATAAATATCCATTTATGATAAGAAAAGGTAGGTATGTGGCCTCAAGTATATATGAATTAGACAAAATATCATTACTTCCAACCATTATTAGTCCACTGTAGGATGGAGGTTTCTCCAAGTTTAACCCATCTTATTCAATTCATGGATTTTATTCTCCACTTCACATCACAAAACTTCCTTATTTAATTCATTCATCTCATATTTCTTCTCTTTCTGTCTTTTATGATCCCTTAGGATTTATCTATCATCATCTCTTCTTCTAGCAATATACTCATCTCCACATTTCATTCTTTTGTTTCAATGATCTCAGTCATATCTGTTTGTTCTGTCAACCATGTCTTCTCATTATTTCTAACATAATTTTTGCATAATTCATTGAATTGTTTAATGTCTCTGCATTGCTTTTCTGCAAAACAGCGAAGTCTCAGATCCATAACTAAGAAATTGTAAAACACATCTATTTAAAACCTTTCTTTTCAAATATATAGATATATATTTTTTTTATGATCTAAATTTAATTTTATGATTGTTTAAACTATTATATTTCTGTCCATGTTTATAATCTGATCAAGTTATTTTTGTAGTTCTTAACTTCTAATTCACTGTCATTTATCTTTATTTTTTCTAATAAAAAATTTCATTGAACTTTAAACTTTTTACCATTTATTTTTAGTTCTACTTTCTCACTTTCATCTGATAATTTGTCAAAGCATCTGCTGGAAAGTGAGCCTGTGACAATTGTCTGCAAGTAACTACTTGCAAGGCAGCTGCGCTGACCTCTTGGCTACCAACACTTGACATCTGATTTTTTTTTTCAACAACTCCTGAAGCTCTGTAGCACTATTTGCAAAAACAGCCACATTATCGATGATTTAAATAATTTCCATTTACTTTTAGTTTTTTAATTTCCCATTTTAATCCACAAAATATTTTTTATAAAACTGCTAAAAAAGGGTTTTGGGAGATATGGAATAAACCCCTAACCATCACATGATCACCATTTTTTATGCTTGCCTGTAACCATTATTAAAATAGGCAAAACTCTTCATACAGTAGTGCCATTCAGTGCAAGTCAAAATAATCAATGGATGCCAGAAGGTTTGTGCATAAAATCTCTACCTAGTGCCTACTCATCCAATATCCCAAGACTAGTTTCTGGCTTGTGGCCTTCATCAGTGAAAAGCCTTGGATCTGAGAGCATTGCACCTAGATCTTAGAAACTAGTCTGGGGATATTGGATGAGTAGGCACTAGATAGGCATTTTATGAACAAGCCTTCTGACATCCATTGATTCCTCTGGCTTGCACTGAGTAGCACTACTGTATGGAGAGTTTTGTCTGTTTTAAAATATGGAATAACCCTTACATTTTTATCAATGTTAATCTTTTCAATATAACCATGTAATCCAATTGTTTTTGTTGCACTTTGATATATGTTCTTCAGAATATAAGTATATTCTGACTATATTTTGATAATCTGATACCTCAATCATTATAGAAACATTTATAGAATCAAATACTTTTTATAGGCTGTAAATTCAAATTATAATAACTCATATTTATCAAACTTTTCTATCTAATGTTATTCTAAAAACACTTTTAAATCTAGAATGTTCTTTAATTAGTTAGAATTCAAAGTTCTGTGGAGATGAGTTGCAATTATCTTGGTAAATATTTTATATAGAAATAATAAAAGACTGATAAATCTGTAATTTTAATACCTTCTGCATTCTTCTAATCATCTAGTATACCCTTTATGATTTAGATATTTAGTATATATCTTTTCCAATAATCTTTTATTTCTTCACTTGCTTCTTTTAAGATGGAAATAATAATTTCAACATTTTCTGGAGCTTTTCCAGTTAAACAATTGCATCTCTCACTTCATTTAAAATAGTGGGATATTTAGGACATGTAATAATTAAAAACAGGCAAAACTCTACATACAGTATTGTCATTCAGTGCAAGACAGAGTAACAATGGATACCAGAAGGCTCATGCACAAAATTCTCATCTAGTGCCTACTCATACCAATATCCCCAGACTAGTTTATGGCTTGTGGCCTTCATCAGTGAGGAGCCTTGGATCTGAGAGAACTGTACCTAGATCAATCTAATGCAACCCTCCAACAGCCACCTTTTATCTCTACTTAACTACAAAACCATGAGTCAAATTGAAAACACAATAATATTTTCAATCCAAGCTCATTAGCTTATAAAGTCATATAGGTCTTAACTCAGTTCAGTACCTATATATTTTGGTGTCTTTGGTTCTTTAATAACCATAACCACCCTTACCCTATTGGCAGTATTGGTTTTAAGCCAATAAACATTATATGATCACCATTTCTTATGCTTGCTTATAACTATTATCTAAGTGTAGTTCTTTCAGATCCAAGGCTCCTCACTGATGAAGGCCACAAGCCAGAAACTAGTCTGGGGATATTGGATGAGTAGGCACTAGATAGGGATTTTATGCACAAGCCTTCTGGCATCCATTGATTACTCTGGCTTGCATTGAGTGGCAACACTGTATGGAGAATTTTGCCTGCTTTAATAACAGTTATAAGCATGCATAAGAAATTGTGATCATATGATGTTTATTGACATGTAAGTATTATAGGATATATGTTATTTCTTGTCTTTTTTATTATCCTATAATTATTTATAGAATTCTTCTATACAATTTATGCTAATATATCTCTTTTTAGTAATAGTTCTATTTGTTCTTATTGCAGAAATAACCTTTGTTTTAATATTATATTGTTTTACAATTTGAAGACTTTTATTCTCTTCTATAGTTTTCCTAATCATTTTATAATTATATTTTCTTATATCATTATTAACACTTTTTTGTATGTTTTCAAAAGATCAATTAAAAAAATATATTCTTTTCTTTGTGTATTTTCTTGTTTCCACAGAAAATTTACTGATAAATTGCCATTTTGTTTTGTTTAGCTATCTGTCTTGGAAATCTTGATTGATTATCCATAACTTTCTTATTGATTTCAGTCAAATCTGAACCATCTTTAAACCTGGTAGTAACTTAATTTGCAAGTTCTAATTTATTGGAATGTTTCTAAACATTAGATATATCAATTGTTAATACAAACTTTTTATATAGTTTTAATCTCTTTAGTTTTGCACTAATACATATCTTATATCTCATAAATTGATAATCTCTTCCTGGATTGAATTTATTAAGAATATTACAATCTTGAAAAACATATTTTTTGTTAGTCAAAAGTTCTAGCTCTCCTGCATATTCATTTGATTGCTTCTGTGTTTATTTCCATTTAACATATTTTTCCAAAACAGAATTCTTAATATGCAGTTTTTATCCAAATGCCACAAATTTGATCTTTCATTTCCATCACTATAATCAAATTTCCTCACAGTTCATTCATTTTCAATTATTTATCTATTCTTAAATTAAGGTCTCCAATGACAATATTAAAATATTGTTTGAACTGATCAAAAGCTGTTTGTACATCTGTATAGAAATCTTCTACTTTTTAATCACAATGTAAACATAAATGAGCATAAACTTGAATTAGCCATTTTATCTAAAGTTAAATATAACATCAATATACATTATGTTGTTTTTTCATTATTTATTCATAATGAATCCCAATCCATTTATGCTTCCAATATTTATGTCCTTATTGTAAAGTATATGTCCAGGTTTTAAATTAATATATCTTCATTTTTCCTTCTAACTTTATAAAGTTAAATAAGGTCCTATTTAACAGTAAGCAATTCTTTTTTCCAATTTATACAATCTTCATTTGAAAATAATCTGCAATTGTAAATACTTAAATAAAAGGTCATTGCCTACATCTGCATTCAAAAGATTCTTGGCATCCTCTATCTTTGGTCACCTGCCATTGTATTTGCTTGTGATTACAATCACCTGAAATTAAGGTACATAATGTAGTTTTATCCTGTCATGATTGTAAATATCTATTCGAAAAATAAATCATTCACACATATTCATCCTGCCTTCCTTCAAAAATCTTAACTGATATTTCAATTAAGAATTACCAATCTACTGAGAAGGAAGATGGTAGGGCTTCTTGGTTTGAAATGCATTGATAAAAAGTCAATAAATCAGTCACACTACATGGTGTGTGCAATAATCCTTCTAACAAATCCTTTTTTACTTTCTGCATTATCATTTAAATGATTTTATGCCAAATAATTTGCAACAATATTAAAATATCATATGATCACCATTTCTTATCCATTGATTACTCTGGTTGGCACTGGTGTATGAAGAGTTTTCCCTTTGTTAATATTAAAATAGAAAATGTTACAGCTCAAAGTTCATGGATTATAGCTGACTTTTGTCATTTCTGATGCTCAAATTTCATGTGAATTTTCTTGTGAATTTCTGGAAAATAAACTATTTAAATACCTTTTTTGTAATGCATGATTTACCATAGTGGTGTGTTGATAATATTTGAAGACTAAAGTTCTAAAATCATGATTTCCGCTTATGCCCCAATTTCTTATGATCTCCTAAGCAATAAACCATTGAAAATTTATTTTGTTCCATGTGATTTAGTGCTCAGGTAAAGTGTAGGACTCTCAGCTTTAGCATCCATGATCATGGATCCTGCTATTACCTCTAATTCTTAAACATCTTAAAAACCTTTTTTAAAAAGTATTTAATTATTTTTTTGTTTGGATGAGTTAGAGAAGTGGTAAAATAATGGGAGCTATTGCTTGAATTTTTTGGGAATCATTGTTTAAACTCTTGAACAAAGCATTCCATTATTATCATTAATGATTTTATAATTGATCTCATCAATAGGGTTGCCTAAAAGTTTGTGATGAAAGAATTTTACTTGTACTTGCATAATGGACTATTTCCATCATATAGAATTAATTGTTAAATGTCTTTAGAAAAACTCATACTTTATTTAAACTTTTCAAGTATATTCAACTGTTAGTAACAGCACACAAATTAGTATGTAACAATATTTCCAATATTATCATTCTTCTCTTTTCTTCAAATATTTCTGGCTTGACTAGTGATAGTATAAATATAAGAATTGAATCTCATTACTTTTACATTCAGGAATACTAAATTTTAGATGACATCCTAATCTTATAAGTTATTACAACTTGGTATCTTTCGATTCAATGTTTACAAATCTAAAGATCCCATGCTTGATTCCCATGTTAATATTGATACTAGTCATACCAGAATCACTTGAAGAAGAAAGAAGACTAAACTCACTTATAACATTGCATTTATACTAATCTGGGTGCTATTGCAACAGTTGAATGTTTTTGAAAAGTTTGAATGAAGTTTGCATTTTCTGAAGGCATTTGGCAATTCTAAATGGTCAAAACAGATCAACATATAATTACTTATTGTATAGAGTTTAATGAAATTATAATTCAATTTTCTAACAATCTTCATGGCCATAAAATACTGATAAAATTGGGTATTAATGCCTTATGGATAATTTACATTGCTAAGTTTTATTACACTGACCTTAAAAATAACGCTTAAATGTAATATTATACGATCTCTAAGGCTAACTAGTAAATATAACAAGGCAATGTTAGGATTGGCATGAGACTGCACTCTTCTAGATAATCAATGATGATGATGAAAGTAACCTTTTCTTCTAGTGAGTAAATTATCTAATATTTATCAATTCTGATCGTATGGTTTAGTTTTAACTTTAATAATCTTTTCTTATGTTTTTTATTTATATTATTTGTAAATACTTGACCGAGATTTTAAATTAAAATTAAATGACGTAAGCAAATAAAAAAATTTAATTTAACAAAAGTTCAATCGCTATGTATTAACACTTTGTAAACATTTCTCTGGCTGCGAATTAATTTTTAGAAAGAAAAAAAATTCTGTTCATTTCTTTTAAATTTTAATAAAGTAATTCTAGTTGGTTTCATTGCAAGGTAATATTTCAAACAAAAATAATGCTAAATTCATACGCTTACATGGGAGAAACAAATTTACATTTGAAAGAAAATCTATGTACGTTGCTAAGAAACAAAATATTAAGGTATTTCAATTACGAGCAAAGTAAACCATCTGCAAAGAAAGATCAATAGATGATGTTAACAATAAGAAGTAATAATAAATAGGAAATGTTTGCTTAATGACAGAAAGGTGAGTAAAAATTTTAAGTAAAAAGCATTTTAGAAAAGTCTGGAAATACGTTAAATTGAATTATAATAATAGGTTTGACTCATATTAAATATATAAAGCAAAATGATGTTAATAAAATTTCCTGTGTTTTTATTTTATTATAAAATAAATTACTTCACAATTTGTCAAAAAATGCTATAATCCAAACATATTTATATGTTTTAATAGTTCATGACTGTGGTGATTTATGCATGCACAAGCTTTGACCGTAATCTGAAATTCGAAAGCATATAAAACTGAAAGAATTTTGCATATTAAACTATTTTTTAAATAACAGTTAACTATTGGTTGGTAAATGGGTATTCAGCTATTCTTAAATGTTAAAGACTAAAGTAAAAATGTAAACTCTTACTAACCCAATTTCATCTTTCAAATCGGCAGCCCATATTCAATATAGTTTGGTAGATTTATTTGTGACATGCATTACCTATAATCTGGAAGTTGAAGTCAGGTAAAAATGGAAAAATTTTAAAGTTTTTTAAAAAATTACTCTCTTTTTTTTTTAGATAGTAGTTTTTAGCTAACCAAAACTTATATTTAATTATTGATTGAAAAATGAGTAACCAGCCATTTTTAACTATAAAGAGAAAGAAGGAAATAAAAACATAAACCCTTATCTTCTGAAACCTTAGGATTTATCTTTTAAGGTGGCAGCATAGTAGTTATTAAATATTTATCAAGATATTCTTAAAAATATATAAATATTCCAGATCAAAATGGATTCACTATAAAAACAAAAAATATTATTGTATTATAGTATAACCTTCATTATTGGTATGGGGAAATATATTTTTATAGCTATTAATCCATGGTTATCTTTACCTTTTTAACAAAATGTTATATCCGTTTGATATTTTTATTATTATGTGAAAGCAATAGAAAGGTAGAGAAGACTTTGATTTATAGTGGATTATTTAAATTATCCACCCAAAGCTCTTCTTTAATTAAAAAGAAGGAAATTATTAAAGAAAAAATTATTAAAACAGGAAAAACTCTCCATACAATAGTGCTACTCAGTGCAAATCAGAGTAATCAATGGATGGCAGAAAGCTTGTGCATAAAATCCCTATCTAGTACCTACTCTGGCTTGCATGGAGTGGCACTATTGTATGGAGAGTTTTGCCTGTTTTAGTAACATTTATGAGCAAGCATAAGAAATGATGATCATGTGATGTTTAGTAGTTTGAAAAAAATCATTACTTTCCAGGAAGATATTTCTTTAATGGTAATAAATTGTTTCATTTTCACAAATAACTATATGTGTGTAAATCTGTGTGCATGGATTATAATGATCATGAATCAGGTCACAATTCCAATACACATTTGAAGATAAAATGATAGAAAAATATGTAAAGGAGTTAATTTATGAAAGATAAAAGTAAAGGCTTCAATATTACACATCCTAATCACAAAAAAGTTAAATAAAACATAAATCAAATAAATAAATAAGCAATTATTATATATTAAGATATACACTTAGAAATTATTCTAGTGCATGTTGATATTCATTTGAGTCATTTGAAATTTAGACTTTTATATTTATTTACAGAGAGTGTTGCTAAAAAAAAAAAAAAATTTGGGAAGTTGATTTGAACATTTAAATATATACATGTATAGGATTAAGGCATCTGCTTTAAAAGAATTTTAAAATTATTAAAAAATCATTTAAAGTAGTCTACTGAACAAAGCAATGAATTTAATAGAACAAAAAAATATAGTAAACAAATATATTTATTATATATATATGAAAAGAAAAAACAAGTGGATTTTAAAAAAGGTGAAATTCCTTATTATCAGTGATTAGTGGCGTGGGGATAAGGAAACTAGATCTAAAACAACCTCAAGTGTTTTGAAAACTTTCTTCGTTGAAACTTGAGAGTCAGTGTTTAGATCTAGTTCTTACTCTTCCCCACTGAGGAGAGAACAGGAAATCAGTGATCTGGGGGTGGAATGAAAGAGGTAGTTAATTTCTGATCTTTTTCGTTTATGTAACAAATCTTACCTTGTTTGAGTTTTGTATAATCTTGAACATAAATAAAAGTGATAGAGGTTATGTGTTAACTTGTTTTGTTTTCATAAATGTTTTAAAGTTTCTTGAATGATATATATTGAGAGACTTTGATTTATGGTGATTCTGAACTGAGATGAATATAAATATCTGGTTTGTAGTGGTTGAAGCTTCCGGTCTGAAAAATTCATGTTGAATCTGATAGAAATGTTTTGTAAACATTGAGAGTCAGTGTTTAGATCTAGTTCTATACTCTTCCCCCACTGAGGAGAGCAAACCATTGAAATCAGTGATCTGGGGGTGGAAATGAAAGAGGTAGTTAATTTCTGTCTTTTTCGTTTATGTAAAAAAATCTTCTTGTTCGGGGTTTGGTATAGCGCATCTTTGATAAATAACAAGTGATAGCAGGTTAGTGATTAACTTGTTTTTGTTTTTCATAAATGTACTTTAAAGTTTTCTTGCAATGATATATATTGCAGAGACTTTGATTATATGGTGATTCTGAACTGAGATCAGACCCATATAAATATCTGTTTTGCTAGGCTGAGTTTGAAGATTTGGTGGAAAAATTAGTTGAATCTGATAGAAACGTTTTGATAAACACTTGAGAGTCAGTGTTTTAGATCTAGTTTCTATACTCTATCCCACTGAGAGAGAAACATTGAAATCAGCTGATCTGGGGGTGAGCAAATGAAAGAGGTAGTTAATTTCTGACTCTTTTTTCATTTATGTAAAACAAATCTTACACTTGTTCGGCGGTTTTGGTATAGCGCCATCTTTTGAACATAAATAACAAGTGATAGCAGGTTACGTGATTAACTTGTTTTTGTTTTTTATATATATATAACAATAAAAATAATAAGTAAACAGTAGTTTTTCAATCCGAAGTACTTTTAATGACAGTTGACGTAGGTTAAGGAATTAACTGAAAGTACTTTGGATTGAAAGACTGTTTACAATAGTTTATTACCATTTATTTTTTATTATTATTTTTAATACAATAGTTTTTCAATTAACAGAATTATATGTATTATAATGAAGTGGGAGGATATCAAAATGGTCGTCCCTGGAATGATGGAAAATCATCAAATAAACAAGGAAAATTTTAAAATTAATATAAATTTAATGAACAAGTATAATATTTAGAAATAAGGTATTCCAGATATTAAAGTAATGTTTAATATCACAAAATATATAAGAAATGTTATATATTCTAAGAGAGCATGGCATCATGAAATTTCCCAGAGATCAGTTTGTTAGATCAGAAGAGATTAGTTATAAGCATAATTATAAATCTACCCAGCATTATAAGAAAAAAGTAATTACACATAGTACTCAAAAGTAATAACCATTCATCATCATGACTGATTTATCAAAATAAATCAACAGTCAATCTTGTGACTGGATTTGAACAACAAAAAATATAAATCAACAGTCAATCTGGTGACTGCATTGGAAGTGGGTCTTCTGTAGACCAGGCTAACCATTTACTTCTTGTCAGCTTGTGGCAAATTATTAAAACCATTACCTTAAATGCACCAACTAAGTGCTCATCTATCAGAAAATATAAGAATCAAAACAATAATGTTGGCACATTAAAACATGCTGATCATCATTAATGTTCTGGCCACTTAGAACAATTAATGCACTGGCCAAATATAAACTTAATTTCTAAGATTAAACTAAAATAAAATGTAGTGCAGGGGCTTTGAAGAATAATATTTTTACACCAAATTAGGACAATGTCATACTAGAATAACCATTAAGCATTAAATAAATCCATATTCATATAATTAACCATTATGCTAGAATGTAGCTTAGATAACATAAGCTCTAGTATTGTTATGATTACCAAGGGATGATGCAGTTCAATATTTAACAAGCGAATTCAAGTTTATTAATAAGAATACAAAAATTAATAAAATTAAGTTATCTAGAATATGTCTATACACATAAACTTTCTGATTTTGATTAACATACTACAAAAAATTATTACATTGTGATTTACATTATTAATATGCAAAATTCAAGTTACTATATGATGGTTTACATATAACATACATACATATGCACATAGTCATGCATTTTACTATTACATGAATATATTTTAATTGACATTTAAATACAATAAATGATTAAAATGTTACATATATATATATATGTGTGTGTGTGTGTATTTGCATATTGATGTCTATACTATATATTTAATTTGATCAAAATAAAATCATTAATTTTATAATATGTGATTAATCTTGATTTAACATATATGTTGTGCACATGGGAATGTATGTGCACATTGACATTTATATTATATATTTTAATTTATCACAATAATAAAGAGTTATTCAAAATATACTTTATATAATTAATTCCTTGCTTAATATATGTTAAGAGTATATAAAATTCACATATGCATGTGTAATATATAAAATATAATTTGAATTAGCTATTAAACTTTATTACAACTTTCTTTTTTAAAAAAAAAAAATATAGTCAATTTTTGACATATTAGTAAAGTTTTCTTAAATGTTTTTAAAAAATATATACTCTGGCAAACTTCTTTTGTTTTCTTTTTTCTACTGTAAAAGATTTTGGAGTTTTAGAAGTATCTATGAATCAATCATTTCATTCAACTCAAAATTTATTTATCTTTTAAAATATACATATTTTAAATGATTTGGAATTATTCTCTTTATATATGTATGATTATCACAGGTTGCTTTTAATTATAATGATTTTAGAATTGTCTATTCTTTAAATTTCTCTAAAGATTTTAAAATATCTTTTAAATATTAATTCTGACTCTTAGATGTTTTTTAATGCAAGCAGAGTTATTTATTTTTGTTACTCATTTTTAAAAAATATAGAGTTTAAACGATTTAAGATAACATGGTTTTATATTATATATCTCTAATTTTTAAAATGTCATTTCAGACCAAAGAATATTAAAATAAAATAACACTGTATATACACACAGCATGTTTATCTGTGGTTGCCTGAATGTATATACCAATTTTTTCATCAAGCTTTCTTTTATGAGCTTGATTTGGTTATTGTCATCATCAAGACATGTATAATTCAGATAATTTGTTGGCATGCTATGATCTCCCTTCTGTCTAGGGCTTGATTGGCTTCAGGCCAGAAAGCTGTCTTGGTTTAATAGATTTTAGGCAAGCAATTGCCCTTTTAGCACACATTTGTAGCTATGAATTTCAACACAAAAAGTGGGTCATTTGCCTCCATGTTAATTCAAACTCCACCATTGAACTGTAGAGAAGATGCTTCCTCCTGTCTTGGCTTCAGATACATCTTCATGGGAGCTCTTCCCAACTCTGCTAGCTAACTGTGCAGCTAGCTATTCTGTTTCTCAAAAATATTATTAGTCAAGCCTTCTTGCTAGCTCATACAAAATATATTTAGCCAGGACTGAAAACCAGACTTTGCAGCTGGCCAATTTGGCCACTGCTTTTCAAAATATTAAAACCAGACTGAACTGATATTTTTATCAGTACTTTCTATAAGAGTCATCTGAGGTGATAAAAACACCTTACTTAAAAACAGAGTTTATTTCTGTCTAATTTTTATCTTGATTAAAATCAATTTTAATCTTTTCAAACCACTTTTAATTATAAGCTACTTTTGGAAGCAACTTTAAAATTTTACCAAAGTGTAATATACAAAGATTTTTATATAAATAGAAATTTATCAATTAATTAATTAAAAACTTTTTAACTCTCTAATTCCTTTTAAAACAAGGTCAACAGTCTGATCAAAGCATAATGTACAAATTTTTCAAAAATAAATAATAGATATGTATACAAGCATTAATAAAAAAATATAAACCATTTCTTGTTTTTATGTTCAAAATCAGAATTACAATATTAATTTATTTAGACCTTTTTAAATGTTTTAATTTATAATAAAATTCTGTTTTAAATCCAGAGTTATTTAATCCTTTACAACTATTATTATTCCAGGAAATGTAAAAAAATCTATAAAAAATTTTGGCTGTGTTTATTTCTACTTTTCCTTTATTTTATATATATTTGTGTACACACACAATTATAATACTATTAAATCGTGCTTTCACACTTCTAACATAAAGCTATAACAACAAATTATGTTGCTGTATGTCATGTAACCCAACTGGTTACAATATATATATATATATATATATATATATATATATATATATAACTTTAGGCAGATGTCTCATCAGAAACCATATGTAACATTCAAATATACACCATTGAATAGCTTTTATTATTTATTTGCATTATTCTTTAGAGCATTTTGACTCCATCAAAAATTGTTTGGTAAAATGACTTTCAAAATCATTCATGATTTAAGATGAACTAATTTTCATATTTAATATTTGTACAAGCTTAAAAATATATAAATTTTATAATGTTTCTTCAGTAAGGCCACAGATCTATACTTCCATCTTTCCTTATAGTGTGTAGGGAATTGATTTTGTTATCTTATAATGGTAACTTCGATTAATTAAAAAAAATAATTATCACAGCTATAAAATACATAATTGCCAAAAATAAATGTTAAAGACATTTAATTTATAGTGAAAATAATAATTTACACCTGGATTAATTGAATAAATTCAATTTTGGCAGGTTATAATATGAAACAAATATGTTCAAATTATATATTTTAAATTTGTTTACAATTAAAAATATTAAAATCTACAATTTGAAAAACAATCTATTCCTCCAAGAAAATCACAAATAATTATGAATGTAGAATACAAGATAAAATATGGCATGCTTTTAAAAAACATTCTGTGCGAATGAGCAGTTTAATACCTGGGCTATAGAAAACATGTTATTCAATTCATTAGGTGAGTTGTGACAGAAAAATTATGAAGGATAGTTCAAAGAAAATATTTTAATAAGTTTTGCATATCAGACATCAAAAATCAGACTTCATATATCAAAGAGAATTTAATCAAGAATTAAAATAATGAATCATATAGCATTGCTGTAGATAGCAAAATTAGTCAATGAAAATGATGTTCACCAATTGGTTTTAAAAGTGAGAAGGGAATACATGAATAGGAAAAATTATATTTCTTTACAGAAGTAAGTAAGAAAGGTGTCAGTAATAAAGAATACTTTTCAGTATATTCCTCTCACAATGGGAATAAATATTTGATGTTTAAAGCTTTCTCAATATACCCAACTAAGAATTACTAGATGCATAACATCCCACTGCAAATGGGTGATTTTTCATGACTTTGTATAAGTAGACTGTTTTTGGTGTATCAAAGGATCATTAATGGACACTAGAGCAGCTTTGATCCCAGTGTTTATCTACAATAAAATCCAAATGATTGTAAGAAATTAATCAGAGTAACTTGCAATAATACTAATGGATAAATAACATATGAAATTAAAAAGAATAGTTCTATGAAAGTCAATCCTATTATACATTAATAGTAAATTGTCTGATTGAAGAAATAATGATTTGCATAAGGGTCTACAAAATCAATACAGAAAGCTCTACCATCATGCTTCTCTGTTCAGTTCCAATCTTCAATCAATACAAATTCCAGCTAATGACAGTATTATCCTGACATCATAAAGTAAATTAATATATGTCTCAGTATTTATAATTATCTAGACAATGTTCACACATTTAACTAAATAATTAAAGTTAAGTACATTTTTCTTTTAATTAACTAATAAAAGTAAAATATATAAATTAGAGAAAGAAATCATTTCTTATTTAAAACTTTTTTTAACTCTTTCACAGTTTTGTATGTAAGAGTTATTTAACCTTCTTGCAGTGTTCCACCATTCTGACAGTTTTCTTTGTTTTTAGTTGCTATAAACTTTCAACTTTCATTTTTGTATTAAACCATTATTATAAATCAGAATATAATAAATATGACTTCATTTTTGTTTAGAAATTAAATAAATTGTAAAAAATCCTATACATTCACAATTATTTTAAAAACTAGATTTTAGTTCCCCCTTTTATCATTCAACTTTTGAGAGGAGCAGATTTATTTTGCAAAATGAACAAAATCTTTTTTGTTTGATGTTTATATATAAAATATGAATGAATAAGTATTAATATCTGGTAAGTCTATCAACTTATGCTTTAAAAGTTTAAAACTGTTTAGTAATTTTTATGATATTACTGTATTTTCTAAACAGACTATGAGTGATGACATATTTTTAGCAGATCATATATGCCACAATTGTAATTTCCATAGTAACATTACTCAGAAAAATATGACCTTTTATATTTAAATATGTATTAATATATATTATTGATTTGTAATAATTATTAAACTATTATTGTGCAAAAATAATCATAAACATTCCCAAAGTTAAGTTTTATATCACTCAAAATATTTTCTCAAAATAATAGGACATGATTCGTGACTTCCAAGTGAACAATTGTAACCCATCAAAGAGAAGTTTAGCTGGCTTTAAGTTTTACACATTTTATAATATTCTGATATCTTTAGAATTTTTTTTAATTAAAATATGCCAATAAAATATACAAAAATTTTAACACTGGGGGGGGGCGTGAAATCTCCTACTAGAGAGCCATACATGCAAATTGAATTTGATTTCTTATAGGAGAGTCTCATTAGAGAGAAAGACAGAGTTAAATCAAACTTTAAACTTTTTATTTTAACAAATTAATATCTACTCTTTACTACATTCCCACAAATTTCAAATTAATTTATAAAAATATGTTTTCAAATAACGATCATTTTATAAAAATAATATTTCAATTTTGCAATTATAGAAAATAAATAATCTCATCAGAACAATATCATTTTGTAATTGTATAAAAGGTAAGATTAATTAAAAATTAAGAAGTAGAATTATATAGATATTATGTTAATATTATTATTGTTGTTGTTGATAAATACATGTATAATATATAGAATAATTAAAATAGAAGAAATAAATAGGATTATTGAACAATTTTGAAATAATGGGGATGTAAAAAAATAAATGTTTAATTTTTTGAATAAACTTTTTATATAAAGGAAATTAATTGATTATAAATATAAAATAAAAGAATATTAGTATTTTTAAAATAGTAAAAATCCATAGTTTCAAATACGATTTAAAAGGTCATTTATGATTATATATGTGTGTATATATATATTTGTATATGTATGTATCAATATATATATATATGTGTGTGTGTGTGTTTGTGTATGGTTAAGTATTAATTGTATATTTTGAAATATTGTAGCTCTGATGATGACTGCAGGGCAGTTGAAACTGTAAGCAATAAGAAATAAATCATATAAGTAGTATATGGTATATTATATATGTAATTAATCAATGCAAGTAAGGAGAAGTGGAAAGAAATTTTAATATTTCAATAGTATTTCTTGTTGCATTTGCCAATAAAATATTTAAAGAATGAAATAAATACTGCTTTAATTCCATTTCTAAAATGCAAATTAATTATTATTCAAATTGCATAAAGTAATGAAATTTTATTTTAAAATTTAAAATTTGATTTATAATTATTTCTAATAATGACAACAAAAAAATAACTGCTACAATCATTATTAAGATGTTTCTTTTTTAGCCAATCACAGCTTACTTGTTTTATATCATTACTATTTCTTTTGATTTCTAAATAATTTTAAATAAAATCTGAGAATAATCACAAATAATCTTGCAATATTTTATAAATATATTGCAAAAATAATCTTAAATATATAAATAAACCATCAGAAATATATGCTTTTATTTTTAAAATGTAAACAAAAAAGTAAACATTCTCAAAAATTTTCACAAAGACTTTGGGGCTGAGAATGAAGATGCTACCAATGAGTAATATTGTTAGCTTCTTTGTATTAGGATTCTCTGTACAGTACTGACATTTTGAATTTTTTTTTAAATTAATAAATCAATATTATTTTAGATTCAATTTTTGCCATCAAATAAATGCCAAACTGACTAAAAAATACTAAAGATAGCTACAATAGAGCAAAATTAAAGATAAAGCAACCAAAGTACTATTAGCATTACTATAATCTCATGGTCATAATTGAAAAAAATATTTTTTTAAATGCAAAATATATTTAAAATGAATTTTTGTGATCTATGTATACAATAAATAAAAACTTTATTTTTTTTATTTTTTTTTGCTATAATAGTATTACTTTCTCACAGAGGCAAAACTCTCCATACAGTAGTGCCACTCAGTATAAACCAGAGTAATTAATGGATACAGGAAGGTTTGTGCATAAATTCCCTATCTAGTGCATACTTATCCAATATCCCCAGATTGTCATGTGATAATCGATGGCTTAATAGTTTTGTCAGAATCAGAAATGAGATAAATAATTCATTTACTAATACAAATCTTTTTATTAATTTTAATTATTTTTTATTTTTTTTTGTTTTAATACTTAAGTATTTAACTTTTATGTTTCTATGACTTTACTTTCTTTATATACATTCACTATGTATAAACATGCAGTTCACTTTTCAAATCAATTGTCATTTTATCTTTTCTTTTAACTTTTCAAAGTCAGATTTTTTTTTTCAATTGTCACCATCTTTCTTTACTTGAAAGTGATTTACAGTTATAGAAGCTAAATAAAATACCATCATAGGATAGTGGCAGGATTATTCCTCTATTGTGTTGTGGATATAAGTCAACTTATCTCATTACTCCATCTTTTAAGATAAGAAAAAGGGAAATAAAATACGGTCCTGAAAATTAATATATTGGTGGTTATTTATCTTTTCAACATGGGTGTGATCAGGTGGGTCAGCAATATGAGATGGCACTAAGAGTAGTGGGTCGTGTGAAAGTGTGAGTTCAAATCCCGAATATATTACATGTATTAAATTAGTAATTAGTAATATATTTTTTAGAAATCTGAATGGCATTCCAACATTTAAACAGAATATCTAGCCAGAGAGCAGAAAAACAAAGCTTATCTCAGTTTAAAAGCTATACGTTATCTTAATCCTAACTACAAATAACTAAAAAAATTAATAGAATCACAAGCAAAGCTTAGGATTGTCTGAGATATTTAGATTGATGTGTATAAAATATATAAAAGATAATGTTTAACCTTGCCTTTTTTTAGATTTAGAGTCTGTTCATTTATAAATTAGGGGACCATTGAAAGTTATGCCTAACTCTTCTGAATCTTAGAGCTTCATAAATATAAACTTGTAAATGGGTTGATGCTGTAAATGAAGTAAAAAATATACCATGGCATTACATGAGAGTATCACATCCTTATGGTGATGCTAACATTCTCTATCCATCATTAGTAACTGAAGACACAACTAAATGAACTCCAACAGTCAAAATACTTATTTAATCTTGAATAACCCTACTTCTTTTCTTCCATCTAGCTTCAAATATAAACCTTTTACTCACATGACCATGAATCTGTAATTTGTTATTTAGGAACTAAGACTATTTTTTCTAGTCTATTTCAATTATGAATTCTCTATTCGCATGACCATCAGTCAATTATTCATCATTTAATAAAAAGCCTTTATATCTTATCCCATATGTCACTATTCAATTAATTTTCTCTATTTTTTAAGATTTTGAATAATTATTTAGTAACAAAATCTTTATATATTTTATACCATATGTCACTTAAATTTATTTATTTTTTAAATTTTTATAATCATAAGCATTTGGATGAAGATATCTTTCTCACATTATTATGCTTTTTTCAAAGATTAACCAGCCTTCATTTAAGATAAGATTTTGAGGCTTCTTACTTAATTTATCAAAACCTTTCATTTATGTCAGAAAATTATGTATATCATGCAATATGAAATTGAATCAAATTGGTGTTGAATATCAAAAAAAATTGAAATGCTGAATGAATTTTGTTAATAGAATATTTATATTTAATTAATGGAAATAAATGTGTCTTAATAATATTAAACTTTGTATAAATTAGCTTACAATTTTAACATATTTTTGTTTCAATCATTATATCTCAAAACATTTGTAAAAGTAGCATATATATGCATAGAGACTAACTAACTTAATTTTTTTAAAACAAAGTTATTTAATTAATTGCTATTTTTATAAGTATTTTTAAATTTGAATTTGTATATACACAAAGCATTTTTTGAATATATGACACTACATTACACTGATATTGCAACCAGACTCAGCTTACATTTTTAAATATTTATAGCATTTTTCATTTAATAGTAAAAACTAGAACTATAATGTGTTTCAATGAATATTGGTTTTATCTAAAATACCAAGATATCAGAATCTTTCAATGGAAAGTCAATTCAAGGAGATCAAATGTTGCAGCTTTATGAGACATTGTTATTTATTTTTATTTTTGTAAAATTTAATTAAATATTTGTTTTTTATTAAGTATGTGATGTATATATTCAGTTTTATTTGAAAATATTTTTTACTTAGCACCAACTTACACATAATATGCAGGACCTGCTTACTGTTAAGTAAGAACCATCTACTTCCAAGAATGGGACTATAATTTTTTATTGTTTTTCAAATTTATATGTAAAATTTTAATATTTTTAAAAATAATGCTATTTTTTTAATAAATTCTTTACCAAAATTTCTTTTACCATAAAAAATTTAGTGGGGCAAAAAAATACCAAAATTGATGTCTTCTTTGGTTATTTATTTCTGTTCATAGTTGTTGGTTTTTTTTTTTGTTTAATTACAAAGTTGATATATCATTTTTAAGATTAATTTTCATTTTTTTGTTTTACATTTTTTTGTCAGAAACATAAATATGTAATGAAAAATAAGATTTAATCATACAAAATAAAACAGAAAGCTGATTTTCAAAAAAGTGAAGTGTTTTGTTTCCACCAATTGAACTAAAACAAGAATCATAAAAAGAATATTATATATCTCTTTATCTCTTAAAAATTTAAAGTTATTTAATTAATTTGAAACGTAATGCTTGCTAGCATCATTATTTAAATATAGTGATCAAATTTTTATGAACTATTTATTAAATCTCTAGCGATTATGTATGACTTTTTAATTGCTTATATTCTGAAGAATTTTCTGTTTCATTATCTTAACATCTGAGTCTTTGTAATTTACCCAAACTAATTCAGTTATACATATGCATATGGAAAGAAATAAACTATATTAAGGAATCTAGTAACAGTTTATTGTTTTCATTTTAATCAAGAATGGTGACAGATATTATATCTCCAAGTGATGGATGGCATGACAAAGAATGTCATTGATGTATAGTGCAAACATGTCATTGAAATACAAATAATTTCATTTAATAATAGTAATATAGTTATCTATTGCTACTCTGGATAATTAGTCATTATAATCACAACTGGCATAATCATCTCACCTAAACATTATTATATCTTCCCATCAACAAATATATTTAATTTTATATAAAATGCTGCATCAAACTATGACTACTGATGTACTTAATTATTCCTTGATCATCATATCCAGTTACTTACTGATGCTTCAAGATGTGAGAAACATTAGTCTGGAACATACCTATATACTTATTCCATTACAATACATTTATATATGTGTGTGTATTTGTATGTTAAGTCGTATGCAGAATTTTATTTTATCGTTAATAATTATTAAATTAAATTGTATCATAGGTGTGAATTTAATATATATATATATATATGCATGTAAAAATGTACGTTTAATATATCTGTATGTGCTAAAACATAAGATGTACTATTATACACAGATTTTATTTTATTGTTAATTATTTTTGCTGATGTTTTAATGTGCATACTTATTATATTAAGTTGTATCATAATTATGAATTTTCTATATGTGCCTGTAAAAATGTGTAAAAAAAATATATACAGTTTACTATTATCCACAGATTTTAATATTCATGTGAAGTTCTGAAATCTAATGATGCAGATAGGATGAATCTAGTCAATAGAGTCGCAGAGCATTGAGGTTATTTTTGTAGTTTTATCTAGGTCGGAATTCCCATTTAAGTTCAGGGTTTATTAATTCTACTTATTGTTTAGTAATACAATTGCTGTCAAATTCTAAATGATTAGAAATCAATTCTCTCTCTTTTTGTGATTTTATATTTTGATGAATATTGTAAACAAATCATCAAATTGAAAAGAGGATAGCAAAAAATGTCAAAATTGCAGCTCCAAATTCGTAATTCGGAATAAATAAACGTGATTACAAAATATACATTAGTTTACATATAAAATGAAAATCAAATTTATTTATTTGCCTAATGTAGAATTACTTAAAAGTAAAAGCAATTATTAATTATCTTATTACCGTCATTTTAAATGTATTTTTTTCTGAAATATGAATATAAAATAAATATTTACTGCTATAATTAATAATAAAATTTTACAATTAAAATTAATTGAAGAGTTTCAAATTTTTAAACAAAAAAGTTTTACTACTAAGTTTATATAAAGTGTTAGCTTGTTTGAAAATAATTCATATTATTCTTAGCGTTAATTAGAATTACTTTAATTATAATAATTCAACAGTAATCAGTTAACTAGAAGAAGAAAAAAGACATTTGTTAATAGAAAGCAAAGGGAGCAGTTAGAGAAAAAATAAAATAATTCTTTATTCAATTAACAATTTTAATTGTCAACAAATTATATATAAATTCAACGAAATGTCACTGCTTAAATTCGCAGCTAACTCAAATTAATGTAACTAAGCAATAGGGTATTACAATCATGCAATAATACTTGATCATCATTGGAAATAGCTGACATTGATTGCTGTCTTCTTAAGAATTTATTTGTGTATCTGAATATTTTCATTTACATCCTGTACTGTAATAACAGTTTTTCATCATTAAAATACATATCTACAAAGCATTACCGGTTTTCATTTGCTGCAAGCAGTAATACTATAATTGCAATTAAAACATTTTTTGAAAAAAATAAATGTATCAATAATAATTAATTTAACCATTTTTTATAATATAATGAATTTTAGTTTATGCATATATGAAGTTACAAAGATAGCAAACTTGTTTTTAAAAAATGAATACTTGTGCACTATCCTGTCAACCAAGCTTGAGAGTCTTTTTTTTAAATATACATTTTTAGGGGCCTAATATGTGTTAGTTGTTAATTTACTTTTTTTTTAATGTTCTTTTAAAAAAAGGAAAAATTTCTGCAAACATTCATTATATTATTTACAATTTATTTAATATTATTTTTTTTATTAAGTAAAATTAATAATATAAAAATGGGAAAAATATCCAAAAGGACTTTATATGCATTATGGACAAATGACAAAACAAAAACACCAGGGAACCATGTGACAACACTTGGATCCTTGTTTAGCCAAATTTATGTGTTGCTGTGTGCATAAAAAAGATTCATTTGTGGTAATTTTGTAAGTCATCTGGGATTTCAGGCCAACATGAATAATCCTCATCCTTCTTGAAAAATAATGCATATAAAGATGCTTTAAATATTTTTCCATTTATATTAATTACTTTACTTAACACAAATAAAGTGTAAATATTATAATGAATTTTTGTGAAATTTTTCTTTTTTAAAAAGAACAATAATACAAAAAAATGTAAATGTTAAATAAGATCACTTAACAACTATTACATATTCAGTAAAGTAACAGTGAAAAAAGCATAGAACCTGAAAGTGTATATTTTAAAAAAAATGGCTGCCAAGCTTGGTGGACTGGATAATACACAAGTACCAAAAAAACATTTTTTTTCACATTGATATATTATTACAATGAATAGATTACTTTCTTTTTTAATGTGAAAAGCATTGTATGTTATCAAAGAATTTTCTTTTCACAGAAGTCATTCAGGACACGTTTAAACAACAAGGAATATTTTTGAAAAGTCCCATTAATTTGAAAATTGCGTCTTGATTTGAATTAAAGTCTGCTTCGTACGCTAATATGTAATCATGTGACTCATAAGCTAAAAACTAATTTAATAAATCTATTATCTTAAAATTAAAAAGCAAAGCAAACTATATGCTTATAAACATATAAAACAGTGAAAATAATGCAGTAATAGAATGATGATTTAAAAATTCAAGATTTTAATATGAATTTAATTTTAAACTTTGCATCTTTGATTAAATTCTGTAATTCAATACTAGTGCTATAAATGCATAAACACAAAACTAATATCTAATATCTTATTAAATTGTAGTCTGAGTGCTTTCGAGAGTCACGGCTCTTATAATCATAGCTCTTTGTGAAGTAATTGATTGTCTAATGTTATGCAAATCTATGCAAAGTTCAGGTATTCCATTTCCTGGATATAGAGTAACACATTTCCTATATGTTAATGGTATTGCTGTCTATTGCAATAAAGCTGACCTCTTTTATTTTTCTTCTCAAATCATTTTCCTCTCTGCAAACTAAGCTAATTGTTTATGTTTCACATAGATGTCCTGCAAGCTTTTGGTGCTGTGTGAAAATTGAATTGTATGCTGAATCAGATTGTGCTTTAGTGTACGAATATTTATGTTGAGATAATCTAATTTTAAGTGCTTCTTTGGTTTCTTTATAATATGAGCCTTTACAATTTTTATCAGAATGTGAGATATTGTAGACTGCTTGCGGACTTTGAGCAAGTGTTAGTCAGTCTTTTGTGTTATTGATTAGTCAGTTGAAATTAGTAAGGATGTGAAAACATAACTCAAAGCTTCTGCTGAAAATTGAACAAAATTTTTTGTGCATATTTGGTATGTATGGCAATAACTGCCTATGTTTATCCACATTAAGTGGGTTTATTGATCATTTTGTTTTGAAACCATTTGATCTTCCTGTTGATGATGCCATGTTTAAAATCTATATTTAATAAATCCTTCACAAAGATCTATGATTATGAGAGTTATAACCCTTGAAAGCACTTAGCTTTATGTTTATGCATTTATAGTGCTAGTATTGAATTACAAAATTCAAGGTTTATAAACTGTAAGCTCAATTTTGTAGCATTAGTTCTCATCTTCAATACTTCATATGACTTCCCAAGCAACAAACTATTTGATTATTTTATTAAGGTGTATAAATTCCTTAACAAGTTCAAGGCTATGTATTTTTATTTTGCTTCAATTGCACTTTAAAAGCAATTAATTTTAGTTGCTTTTTACACAAACCTGACTGCAAGTAGAAGACAGTTGAGATATTTGTTAAATGATTATGTAAAGTTTACTGAGTTTGGAATTACATAGCAAGGGTGAACCAAGACAAGTGCAAAAAGATGTTACAATCAGCTAATGCAACTAATAAAAGAGTGTAGAAGTCACTAAAATTATTTTAAATATAGCAAAAGTCTTACATTACTAGTTTTATTTTACTGGTTTTTAAAATAAAGGTTTCTGATTTTAATTTGGGAAGGCTTATGTAAAAGTAAAATAAGTTTAAGAAGCTCATTTCAGACAAATACATTTTTCTCTATATATAAATTATCAGCAAAAGAGAAGAAAGTATTAACCTGACTGCTCAAATGTCAGATGTTCAAAATTTGGGCTTTTGGTTTGTTTGTTTTACATTCTATTTAAGAATAAATAGATATCCAAAATCTAATTTTCTGAAAAGTGTTTCAATGTTTACTGAGATGCAAAAGTGAGTCTTGGAAATGACACACAGATTCATAATCACTCATTCATTAACACTGCGTCTAGACAGTATAAGATATAGTATTTTCAAAGGCAGTTGTGTTATTTATCTTTATATCCAGTCTTAATTTATAATCTTACTTAAAATATTTCTTGGTCTCTTTTCAATAAAAAACCAAAAGATTCAGAAATTATCCACTTAAGAATAATAAAACGATTTAAGCATCTTCACTATTAACAAGATATCATAAAGAAATCTGCAGAGATTCCAACTAGACTCACAAGTGGTTTATTATGTTGTTTAATTTTGCTATTGATGCAACAAATCTAACATTCATTAACTATGTGGTTGACAATTTGTATTCATTCATGTTTAGAAGGATCAGTAGCTGAGAAATCCAATTTATGAAGCAGATGAACATAATGCTTATCAGTTGCCCTGAATCTGCTGATGGGTTGTCAGTTGTGTCTAGGACGATCAAATCCAGCTGGCTTTAGTATTGGATCTGTTAAAAAAATTTATTTGGAAACTCATAAGAATTTCATTTTGTTACCATTATAATTTTTTAATCATAGATTTTTGGATAAACATTCAAAAAGGAGATCTTGATTTTAGTCCAGAATTATATTGAGAAGCCTGTCTTGAGTTATATAGACAAGTCTGATCTGCTTAACAGTTTTTTATACATTTTCTGTGATTTCTCTTTTGATATCTGATGGAAAATATATATGAAAGATTAAATTTTATCCAAACAGGGGCATAATGTTCTAAGAATATGCTAATGCGAAGGAAGCTGTTTTAAAGTATTTGCATCACAACTTCTTCAATGGCCAGCCAAATTTCCAAAAGTATTATTTCTAGAAATTAACTTTGATGTAACCTTAGATAAATAAAAAAAATAAGATTATAATCCAAATTTTATCCTAAATAGCATAGGGTAGGATTATATTTCATACTACTATAGCAAAAGGTTTTATTCATATTATGAGATGATTCTCTATTGTTTAGATAAAAATTTAAATACAATGTCTTCATTGGATTAGGAATAAGTCTTCAGTCTTTGAAAAATATTTGACCCAAATCTGATTTAAAATATTTGACTTTATTTAGCACTTATAATTATTTAATATTTGTTTGAATCTATATTTATATAAATAATTTATCTTTTAGTATCTATTTACACTCCCAACATCAATAACAATCAACAATTTCTCATTGTTGTCAAGGCAACCTCCTTTTAACAATAAGGGTGGGATTCCAACATCTTATTAATGGTCTAATATACTATATAGACACTAAAGATTGCAACTTGATCACAGATATTGAAATTATCGATACAAAGAAGTTTAATAAACCTCTTTAAACAGGTAAATAAAACCTATTCTGAATGTAGGTTAATAAACAGTCAATTATAACATTACAAACTGCAATTATAAATTTCAAATTGCACCCAAAGTTTTACTTAAATAATAAGTGTAATAATGCTCACTTGGCTAAATGGGTTTATAAGTAATCATTAAAAACCAGTCAACACTTAGACAATCACAATATCAATAACAATCAACAATTTCAAACTGTTGTCAAGACAACTTCATTTTAACAATAAAGGTGGAAACCCACCCCTATTAATGTCTAATATACATAAATAACATTACTTTTATTTATACCAGCACCTGTGGTACGCGTACCACTGGTGGTACGCGAGTTGCTGGTTGGTGGCACACGAAAAATAATCAATAATGGCGGACATAAAAAATAAAAAAAATTAAATCATAAAAATATCATAGAAACGTTTTTTCCTATAATTCATAAAAATTATTTTAATGAATAATATTATACAGTAAAGTTGTTAATATGTACAGTCGATGATCGAAAATCCAGCAATTGATATCGTTTTTTTTTTTTTTGGAGTGCACTTTTAAATTTAGCCGTTAGCCACCAGTAACTTGAGATGTCGCCGCCACTGTTGTGATAGTGCTGCACTCTCATTCACTTCACCGCATGGCTTACAAGTGACAGGTTATTGTTTGTGATTGTATCGTCTTTGTTTATTAAAATTCATTGATCCCTATATAACCTGCTTATTCGAACTTAGACAAGAAGCACAGGTTTTTTTTTTTAAGACAATCCTTTTGATCTCTCTTCGAAATTGTATGATTTTGATTGGCTTCAGGTGCTTGCATATTTATCTGATATTTTTTGCAAATAAATGAACTTAAATTTGACACTTCAGAATAACTCGATAACGATCTTTAATGTTAATGATAAAATTGAAAGTATGATTAAGAAATTAGATTTTTGGAAACAGTGTATTGAAAACAATCAACCGGAAAAATTCGAAACTCTACATATTTTTTTGTTTGAAAATAAGGTTAGTCTGTCTCAAGATATACAGAAAATATAATAGCACATTTAACAGGATTAAAATTGTCTTTCATGGAATATTTTCCAAAACCCGAAAACACAAATGATAAGTGGATTTCAAACCCCTTCTATGAAGAAAATTTAGAAAAAGCTACATCATTATCAATAAAAGAGAAAGAAAATTTAATAGAATTATCGACACAATCTAATTAATTTTGGTTAAACATTAAAGAATATGAACAGTTTTCTGAGAAAGCTCTTAAATTATTATTACCATTTACTAGTATGGAATTAGTAGAAAGAGCTTTTTCTTCATATATTTTTTTAAAAAAAAAAGTATTGAAACAGATTGAATGCAGCTGTAGACTTAAGGGTATATCTTGCATCTTCTGAACCAAATTTCAAAAAATTATGTTCTTCGAAACAAGCACAAGGATCTCATTAAATTTATTTTATAAAAACATTTGATTATGATAAAAAAATATATTAATTGGGTTTTTATAATTTTGTGTTTTTATTAAAACCATTTATTAGTAAATGAAATATGACAAAATAGTAGATAAATATGATACTTTGAACAAACACATACATATATGTTACAGTGAGTTTATAATTTCAGTGAGTTTATAATCCAGCATGACGTTTAGGCATGTTACAATGTAATTTGTCTCATTATGTGATGTGAATACATGGTCACCCTATAATATGTATAATGCAAATAAAATAACACCCTCGCAATAACAAATTTCACAAAATACAATCATTTTTATGAAGTGGTACAATTTAGCATGATATACTACCAAGTGGTACGTGAGCCAAAAAAGGTTGGGAAACGCTGATTTATACAAATATATTTTTCTCTAATCATGTACATACATATATATATAAATAAAATTGAACCTACGATACAGATGCAGCAATTACTAAATATTGTAAATAAAAACAGTAATAAAATTTTTACTTGTATATATTTATCATATTTGTATTTTATTGAATACATAAAAAAACGAATTAAAATGATAATGTCAACTTGTAATTTTTAATATGCAAGGAATGAATCAATATTTCACATTCATAATTTCTTTAGGAATTAAAAATATAATTATTATAAGCAATTAGCTGAATTTATCTGATAGCACTGAATTGATTATAGCTAAAATTTAACAATAGGTTGTTCTCACTACTTCTCACATGGTTTTGAAAATCTATCCCACATTCGTTTAATACAAATCATGTGACAATTAATATCATAAATCAATAAAAAAGTGACTTTAAATTTTCTTTTTAAAGTTGCAAATAACGAGCAGTGAATTTATTACCACAATTAATATTATTATGTTAATCACTTATTTAATAATTATACTATTTTCACAAGTTTCGAATCTTTTTTTTTTTTTTTAAAAAAAGAAAAATTCTTTTATACCTCTTTGTTTATATGTATTATATCAGTACATATTAGTAATATTTTTTTAATTAATATGCTGATTAATAATCTAATTTATTATGCATTAATATTTAAAATTGCCTAACGAGACTTTTTCAATGCTTTGAAAAACATACTTTGTATTGAAAGGAGCTTTCAACTTTAAAATTAACATCATAATAATAATCATGATTACACACTCTTATGAAATATATATGTGTGTATATATCATCATTATCATCATCAACCATTATCAATCCACTGCAGGATGAAGGTCTCTCCAAGTTCAATCCATCTTTTCCGATTTTTAGCTTCTCTTCTCCACATCACCCCTGCACACTTTCTTATTTCATCCATTCATCTCACATGTGGTCTCTTTCTGGGTCTTTTACAATCTCTTGGAATCCAGTTTAAAATTTCAATTGTCCATCTATTATCATCTCTTCTAGCAATATGTCCAGCCCAACTCCACTTCAGTCTTTTAATTTTTTCAATGAGGTCAGTAACACCTGTTTGCATTTTTGATCTCTTCTTGTTACTCCCAACATGCATCTCTCCATACTTTTTGAGTGGTTTGAAGTCTCTGTATTGCTCTTCTATTAAGTGTCCAAGTCTCAGATCCATAAGTAAGAACTGGCAAAACACATTTATTAAAAACCTTCCTTTTCAAACACATAGACATATTTCCTTTTAGTATCAAGTTATTTCTACTAAAAGCACTCCAACCAAGTTTAATTCTATGGTTAATTTCATCCATTATGTTTCCATCTGTATTAATAATCTGGCCAAGGTATTTGTAACTGTTAACTTCTTCTAATTCATCATAATCAATCTTCATTTTCATATTCTGAGAAAATCTATTAAACATTACTTTAGTCTTTTTAACATTTATCTTTAGTCCTACTTTCCTACTTTCATCTGATAACTCCTGCAACATTTCCTGTAACTCTAAAGCATTATTTGCAAAACCAACTACATCATCTGCAAAATCTAAATGACTTAAATAATCTCCATTTACTTTCACTCCTTTTGCTTCTTATTTTAATCCAGAAAATACTTCTTGCAGCACTGCTGTAAAAAGTTTTGGAGATATGGAGTCACCCTGTCTATGTTGACTTTCCTACTATCATTATGTAATCTAATTGTTACTGTTGCATTTTTATAAATATTATTTAAAATATGACAATATCCTGGATCTATATCTTGATATCCAATGCTTTAATCACTGAAGAAATGTTTATACAATCAAATGCCTTTTCATAATCTACAAATCCTAAGCATAATGGCAACTCATATTCATTTTTTCTTTCTATAACTTCTTTCAATACCTGAATATGATCTACTGTACTAAAACCACTTTTAAATCCAGCTTGTTCTCTTGGTTGGTGGAAGTCAAGTGTTCTCCATAGACGAGTTGTAATTATCTCAGTAAAAATTTTGTATAAAACTGATCAAAGACTGATAGGTCTGTAATTTCTAATATCTTCTTTATCACCTTTTTTAAATATTAATATTAATACTGCATTCTTCCAATCATCTGGTACATCTTTATCATTTAGACATTTGGAATATAATTTTGCTAATATTTCTTCACCTGCTTTTTTTAATATATCAATTATAATTCCATCATTACCTGGAGCCTTCCCTTTCTTCATAAATTTAATTGCATGTCTCACTTCCTCATTCAAAATTTTGGGCAATTCAGAAGATATATATATATGTGTGTGTGTGTGTGTGTGTGTCAGAAGATATATATATATGTGTGTGTGTAGGGTAAAAAGTAAAACAGCTTTTAAATGATCTACTTTAGTATAGAAGTCTCATCAAAAATCTCTTGTAGATAGATAGCGAAGAAAATATATAGTTAGCATACTTTAACAGTTCAATGCTGTATGAATTTTTTTATTCATTTACTCAGGAATCATGAAAATTGGAATTGTTCGCTAATTAATAATTGAATGCCTAATTAGTCCATGGTCATATTAAAAAAATCTATACTGTGTAAAATAATTTCTAAGTTTTATTTATATTTAAACCTATATTATGCCATAGAGGGTGATATTCTAGCCATTAAATTATAAAGCTCGCTATAAGAGATTGAACATCATCAAAAGCCTCAATTGATTGCCCTTTTATAATAAAAAAAATCAAATATTTTTTTATTTATTTAAACAAATTACAATATTGATAACTAAATGATTTCATAAATATTCCAATGTAATTTTTATAGCGTTATTTTATTCCGTTTTATATGTTCATTTTGTACTTATCCTTTTATCTCGGCTACTATTTCAAATCAAAATCATCTCTTTAATCTAGTTAATTAATAAAATTATTCTAAATGCCAATATAAAACAGAAAGAGTATTGTCAGGCCATAGTCCAAACCTTCAAATTCTTTCCAATGTGCATAACATCTTAAAGTTCTTTTGTCAGAAGCATTATACGTTAAAAGACATTTAAATGAACTTTCATCCCTAAATTGAGTCATTAAAACTCCTCAGACAACTTAAGCAATCAATAAACCTTTTGCTAGAAGCGTCTTGTATTTTACTCAAATAATATTTAAATAAAGGGGCACATTTAAATTGACTCATTAAAACCACTTAGATGACCTAGACAATAACCATCTGGTAACTAACCGTGATATTAACTTTGCTTGTGCAGCCAATGGGATATTGTGGTTCTTTGGGACTCACATGACTTTCTGAGCAACTAACCATATAATTATTTTTATTGAACTTCTAATTAAAGAAATGCATTTTTTTAAGATCACATTTTTAATCATTTCAGTTCATTAATAATATAAATAATCACAATAATTCCTAGACCAGGCAATCCATTGTTCCATTTGCTTATTATAAACATAGTTATTTAAATCAATATTTAACACCAAATGTATAATACTACCCTATAATATACAAAGAGCATTGGGGTGCTTTATAATTTGCTGTATATTACTTTGTTATCAAAGGAAGAAAGGTATAAAATTACAATTTATTACTTGAGAACTTTTTCCCTCAATTAGCTGAATTTTATTTCATGAGTTCATTAAAAATTAAATCTATTTTCCAAATGTCTCCATATTTTTCCATTAAGTAAAGTAGCTAATACATAAATTCTGATAATTTATTTTCTTCAAACACACAATCATAACCTTCTATTTGATTTGTATCCCATAGATGTTATCAAATTCTTATCTTTGTTTTTTTTTTTAATATTCTAATAATACCCAAAATTCCAGCAACAATTAGGATATCTTACATTTTTCTTTCTATCTCTTTTAGCTATTGCAAGTACATCTTCTATATATGACTCACTAAATAATCAATTCTCTCTGGGTTTAGCTTTTACTTAAGTCACCTTGTTTATAATATATATGTATTATTTTATAAATCAAATATTCCATCAAATGAATCCTTTCCAAGTTTATTTCTCCTCTTCTATGTATTTAAATGGATACGGTCCTATACATGAGGGGTCAAAGTGACTTGAGATCAACATAAGTATGGCAATAATATTAGCATCAGCATGGTATTTGAGTTTTCCATCATTACATTTTCAATAGTGTGGATGGTTGAAGAGTTGGAGGTTGAAGTAGATTGAAGCCTGTCCATTAAAGTATGAAGATTTGCTATCTTAATATAAACTGAACACTGATTATATATATGTGTGGGAGATGATAATCTGAACCAACTGATGACTGCTGGTTCAGCATAAAACATATATATTGGTGATTATTTATCTTTTCTACATGTATGTGATCATGTGTGTGTATCAGTGGTATGAGGTAGTGTGAATAGTTGAAGGATGCTTGAAAGTCTGTGTTCAAATCTCCTATATTTTTCTATGTATTTTTTCTATCACTTTTTGTTCTGAGGTTTGCAAAGAAGGCATTTTATGTATAGTGATATGTTGGTTTGTGTTAAATATTTTCAAAAAATTCAAACTTTATTAATATAGTGGACTCACTATATCCCCTATATTTTGCTCCATGCCAATCTTATATACTTTATATATTGTGTATAATATAACTCATGAAATATAATTTATAAGTTTTGATTGCAATACATATTTTTGGCTGTGCTGTAATTGTACAATAGTTTTAATACATCAACACACACATATAAAACAGGCTAATTTTTATTTTTTTGTATATAATATTCATATATAAATTATGTTTGTAGTGTAAGCAAAATTAAAAATAAACAATGGACATAGTTACTAATAAATAAATTAAGAGTTCACATTTACATATTTATTAAATTGTGTATACGCTCATTCACATTCATTCAAGAATAAAAATCAACTATTAGGACTAAAATATAGTTTAGTATAGAATACAACATTTTAAATGATATCCTTTTGAGGATTTTCTGGTCTGTTTAATGACAGATAGCATGAGAATTGAACTGGAAAATTTTAGATCCGTTAATACTGAATTTACAATATGCTCCTTTCAAAGACAATATGACATAGACAATTATATCTTCAACTATGAACAGTCTTCTTATTTTCTCATTAAAGTGCATTTAGAAAAGCATAAATCAAATTTGAAAATGTTTGTCTAATTGTGTAATGAAGTGTTTTTTTATATATAACATTATGTTTACAGTGAAGATCATAATGTAATTATGATTATATGTGCACTCATCATTAGATTATAAAAAAGAAAGAAACCACTTTCTTACACAGATGAACAAACAGTTGCAAATTTGAATAACAAATACAAATGAAGGGGAAAATCAATATTACTTAGAAAAACATACGTAGAGTTTGAATTTTCCTAAAGCATTCAATGAGTTGATGAAAATATTAATATATGGCTACAAATGCATTAGATTCTAATTCATCTAGTTTGTTATCAAGCGATTTATTTAAAAGTAAATTTTCTTATATTTAATATGTGTATTAGATAAAGAAATCACACTTTTTTTTATTATTTTTTTTGTGCGTGTCATAGCATCGGCCGGGATGCGAACCCGCAACCCAGGCAACTGCCTGCAAGTGCAAGGCAGTTGTGCTGACCTCTCGACCACCAGAAATCTCACATTTAAGATTAGAAAATTAAGAAGCTAGTGTTTTTAAATGTAAACATTTTGGCAATTTTGAATGCAAAGTAACAACATGTGACTGAGCAAATTTTTTAGAACTAAAAAAATATTTAAACAGTTCTGTCCACTAAATGCTTCATGAGGTATGAAAGATAAATGTACAATTATCAAATGTGACATAAAAAATTATAACATAACAATGAGTGAAAATATGAGAACAATGAGTGAATATACGAGATTCTAAAAATTAACTTTTTTAACACAACATCACATAAACATCACATGATCACTTTCTTATGCTTGCTTATAACTGTTACTAAAACAGGCAAAACTCACTATACACATTGCCACACACAGCAAGCTATAGTAATCAATGGATGCCAGAAGGCTTGTGCATAAAATCCCTATCTAGTGTCTACTCATCCAATATCCCCAGACTAGTTTCTGGCTTGTGGCCTTCGTCAGTGAGGAGTCTTGGATCTGAGAGCATTGCCCTAGATCTTAGGATCTAATGCAACCTTCCATCAGCCACCTTTTATCTCCATTTAAGTGTAGTGACTTAAGGAGGGTTGCATTAGATCCTAAGATCTAGGTGCAGTGCTCTCAGATCCAAGGCACCTCACTGACAAAAGCCACAAGCCAGAAACTAGTCTGGGGATATTGGATGAGTAGGCACTAGATAGGGATTTTATGTACAAGCCTTCTGGCATCTATTGATTACTCTAGCTTGCTGTGTGTGGCAATATGTATAGTGAGTGTTGCCTGTTTTAGTTACAATTATAAGCAAGCATAAGAAATGGTGATCATGTGATGTTTATTGGCTTAAAACCTATCCTGCCTAATAGGATAGTGGTGTCTATGGTTATTAAAGAACCAAAGACATCAAAATGTATAGGTACTGAACTGAGTTCAGTCCTATATGAACATATAAGCTGATGGGCTTCAATTGAAAATATTAAGGTGTTTTCAATTTAAGACTCATAGTTTTATAGTTAAATGGAGATAAAAGGTGGCTGCTGTAGGGTTGCATTAGATTCTAAGATCTAGGTGCAGTGCTCTCAGATCTAAGGCTCCTCACTGATGAAGGCAACAAGCCAGAAACTAGTCTGGGGATATTGGATGAGTAGGCACTAAATAGGGATTTTATGCACAAGCCTTCTGGCATCCATTGATTACTCTAGCTTGATGTGTGTGGCAATACGTATAGAGAGTTTTGCCTGTTTTAGTAACAACATCACATACTAACATAGTCAATTAACTTTTTTATACATGTAAAATTCACGAACAAACATTTTACATCAACATATTTCAAAGAATCTATATTAGTAGTATAGATTTAGATTGAAAACATGAACTAAATTACTTGATGGGTAAAATAACATTTTATAATGAGAAAAAAATAAATTAATAAATATAATTTTCTTTACTTGTTATTTTTTTCATTATATAATCTTTTTGTTATTGTTTGACAACAATCTATTTATTAATCTTTTTTGAAACATTTTTTTTCCACTAGATGAAGGTTTTTAAGGCTAGCTTAGAATTATTTTCAGACAGTTGGACAATAGCCAATCTGATAGTCATCCAATACACATAGCAATGGCTATCTATTTATTCTTTATATAAAATGTAAAACAAAAACGAAAACTTTTGAAAATCTCAGAGTAACAGACAACTGAGAAATTTTCAAAAACATATTTTCGCCTTCAATATTACTGGATGGAAAGACACTGAATATGCTTTAATTTGAAGTAGGCTATTTAAAATTACTGATTTTACTTAAGTTAAAATTAGTCATTCTAAAAGATGGTGTTCATTAAACAAAATTCAATATATTTTCTCAACCTACATTTTCTGCACTATATTTAACAGCATCTAAATTCTTAAAGCCAGCATTAACAGTTTGTTAATAAAAGGATGGTTGAGAGTTACCAAAAATGCATAGTATTTTAAACTGGTTAATTGAATATGAATAGATAGAAAGAGCTTTTTTTTCTGTCTAGCCTTGCTGACACCTCAAGTGATCTATAATATTGCCTGCCCTGAAAAATTTTGTAGATCATCATATTATGGTGAGACTAGGGCCTCTCTCTCCACTAGGCTATCTCAACCCGCATTCATATAATAAAGCTTTGTTGGACACCATTCATAGTTGAGTATTTGCACAGCACCATGCTTTAGCTGGGCACGATTGTCAACTGGGAAATCCAGTGGTGGAATGCAGAGAGCGGCATGATCTAAAAAGAAAGATAAAAGAAGCTTTCTTTATATCTAGAGATGGCGATGCCATCAATAGAAAAGACTCTTGCTACAAAATATCCAAGAAATGGAAAGCATAATTATTTCATTTGCATAAATTTGCATCACTCCAAGTCAATTTATTATATTTTGTAATATGGCTATGATTATGAGGGCTTGAACCTTGAAAGCGCTTAGCCATTTAATGAATAGATATTAAAATAATATATATTTGCTTTATTTGTTTTTAGCTTTGTGTGCTTGCACGTGTTAGTGCATTTTATATATTTTGATTCATAATTAGCCACAAAGTATAAACTATTTGCTCATTATTTATTGTAAACTTAAGTTATTAATAATTATTAAATGGTAGTATATTTCAATACCAATTTCCCAATGGTTTTGGCTTTTATCGTTACCAATGAGTATTTGGAATTCAAATCTGGACACAATTTAGTTACACATATGGTAGTGTCCCATCACTCATTTTTTCACCATCAAGTTTTTAATCTTGAAATAAAAAATAAAAGTTTTAAATTAAAACCAATTTGCTAATGCATTCCCACATTTCACTTTCCTCAGTTCTATTGCAATTGTCTAGAAATATTAAAATCAACACATCTCTTCACTCTCAAACTTACTGCATTGACAAGAACATTCTATTCTTTTATTCTAGCACCTTTTATTGAAAGTCTGAATTATTAGTTGGTAGTGCAAATTAATACCAATCCTTAGACTAATGTCAAAGATATTGAAGCAGAAGTTAATTAGATTGTATCGAATATTTGGTGATGGTCCAAAGTTTCAATGATACAACTGAAACTGATTTTTATTGCATTTCAGGTGGAAAACACCAGTAAGATGAAGGACTTCCACACAAGAGAAATTAAACTAGAGAAAAAAAAATCTTTTGTTAAAGAGTTTAAACTTTAGACAGATTAATTGTTGATAAGAAATTCTTCATATTAATTATACTTTATATATTTTGAGTATGCTAACAGCACCATTTGATCTTCTTTTACCATAATGTTTGTAGCTTGAAATCATAAAACACTTAAGATTTTTAACTCAGTTCAAATTTTTGTATAGTTGTATAAGAACAGCATCATTCTAGTAATTATATATAAACTTATAAATAAATATTAAAAAATACAATAATTAAAATTTGTTAAATCTTTTTCCTATATTTATATATTAACATGGCTTCCTTGATTTTTTTATTATTATTATTTCTTTCAGTTTGCAATATTTTTATGTTATTATAATTGAAATCAAAACCATATATACATGATTTATTATGGTCATAAAAAACAGAAGCTGATCAATTATCATTATCTTTAGAATTTTGTTTTCTATTTTGAACTCTTTTTAATAACAACAAGTGCTCTTTTGTTCTTTTCTCCAATGTGCATCTCGATTCATCTATGTATCCACTACCACACCTACACATCCATTTATAAATGATACAATTTTTATTTGTAAATAAGGTTTTATCTTTACAGTTATTTATTACTTTATTTAATGTAGGTGGTGCATAAAATGCAATGTCACATATACCTTTATAAATTGTCCTTATGAAACTTGCCTGTTGATTTGAAATATATGGTATTGATATCCAAATTTTATTATCAGAAGAACTAACATCATTATTAATCTTATTTTTATTTTTGTATTTATATTTCGAATTTAAATTTTTAATAGTAATTATATATATATATTAGGAACCTCGATTCTATTCTAAGTGTAAGGCAATTCCTTGACTAAAAATATCTTCACATAAGTTTTAAAACTTATTATATTTATAACAACTTTTTTTTTCTATTCTACTGCCATAAAATTTATTTAACAATAGTTACTAGATAGTAATGCAGTTAACATGCTTTTCCATGTCATTATCTCAAACGATAACATAAACATAAATATATATTGTAAACGTCATCAGAATACTTTCTGATTCATTAAAACCCAAACAGTCAGAAAACAGTGATTGGAGGGGGAAGATGGTCTGAAGATTTTTATTACAAATCATATGGTATCCTTAAACTTACTTATTGCACCTACTCGTTTTTAACAGAAATAAGGAGGATGAATCTTAGAATAATTTAGTATTTAAACATATATGTGCATGAATTAGACTATCTAAAGGCATATTAAAGTAATTATATAACATATTAATAAACTAATGATAAAGACTGATAATATTCTGTCATTTTATTGCAGATTCCAATGTATTCTATCATCTCATTAGAAGTGATATGATAATTTTTCTCTAATTAAGATTATAAATATTGAACGTAGGCCAAAAGTCTGAATCTATAGATAATTTGTATTGTATTTTTACGTTTTATATACATAAATGTTCACATATATGAAAGAGACAATATATATATATAACACAAAGTACTATGAATTCAGGCTTTGAGCCAGTCTGTATATAAGCCATATATTCATCACTGCGATTTTATATTGTTGAATTTATACTATTTCAAATGTATAGAAGTTAAAAAATTCAGTTTGAGCAAAAATAAAGCATACTCAAAATATATAATTAATATAAAGAATTTCTTATCAATACTGTATTCAATTTTGATTAGTCTTTCTAAAGTTTACTTTAAACTCTTTAACAAATAAGTTTTTTTTTCTTTTTAGTTTAATTTCTCTCGTGCAGAAGTCCACCAGCTTATTGACTTTTTTCCATCTGAAGTGTAATAAAAATCAATCTCAATTGTATCATTGAGACTTTGGACCACGTAATCGCCAAGTATTTGGTACAATCTAATTAACTTCTGCTTCAATATCTTTGAAACTATTTCAGTAGTTTAAATCTCAGACGTCAGCGCTAATGCGACAAAAAAAGAAGAGGAGTAAATTAGTTTGTGTATTTATATATATGTCAACACACGCACACATGGGCAAACACCAACGCGTGTGCACATATGCACGATTGCATAGATATTACATATATTGATACACTCGTATTTACATATATATGTGCGTGTACGCATGCACACACATGATTACGCTTACATGTTATTTGTATTATCTCCTTCAAGATGATTAATTATTAAATTTTTGAAGTAAATTATTGAACTAAAATATATGAAGATAGAGTCTCTTTCATGTCGCAGTGAAATTATTATATTCTCTCATTGCTTATTTGTCATGCACGCTTTAATGCAGTGAGCAATTGTCACTCTGGGGGGTACGATTTTCGAATCGATTCCAATTCTGCCACTTTCGGCGCCCGAACATATTATGAACTCCCAGGAACAATAAAGCAGTTCGATTATTTATTTTATTCACTGCTTATTTTTTATTACATGGAGGCTTGACAATGTCATTCATCAATAGCCTCGCTTCATAAATTATAGTGATCCTTTTCATTACTATGGTTTAAAAAGTTTGTCTTCTGTCGGATGTTAAACATGTTTAAAATCTGTACTATAATATTATACTTTAAAATTGATGTAGTTTCCCCTTTTATAATTTAGCGATAAAAGATAGTGATATTTTCGAAAACTAAAAGTTTTTCGAGCTGGTTCTCAGCTAAGAAAAATAATAAAACATCATTTTGGTGAATTAAATAGAAATGAGTGATTCAAACTGTTATTAAATGTTTGAATGTCAATAACATCAACAATTAGTCATATTATATATATTATGACGAAACTTTTGTGAACATGAGATTGTTTCATCTATATCGTTGACCATGGAGTGAGACAGCTACAAATATATATATAATGACATATTGAGTCGATAATTTACATAATGGAAAATTTATTGAGATTAGTATACATATCAAACGATGGTGGTGTTAAATTCAGGTTGTCACAAGTTCATAAAATACAAATACTCTATGTTTGGAACTGCCATATTGATACATGTCCATGGAAAATGTTATAAGATGTGATCCATCTCCTTTTATTTCTTTTTAACTCAACTTTTATTGCTATAAGAAAATACTATGATCATTATTAAATGGGATATCTTCATTACACTTTTCTACCTTCCAACATCACTCATTGTTCTCAGTCTAGCACAATCTTTACAGCATAACTCTTTGAATATGATGTAACCGTCATACAAAAATCTTTGATGCAGAACTTTCATTTAGTAAAAGTTTGTTATTACAACTTTATCTTTTTTATTGCATTGCCAAATTCATATAATATTAATATCATCTATGTTTTTTATTACTTTTTACAATGTGTTTTTACAACCGACTATGATGGTTTCAATTGCCCCAGCAATAGTTATGATCTGGACATATAAGTAGAAGTTCTGAAGAAGATAGTGGGTTGTAAAAAAGCATTGTAAAAAGTAATAAAGAACATAGATGGTGTTAATATTTATTATTACAAAATAGATAGAAATTCAGTATATAACAAATACAGTACACTATAAAACAAATTAAATACGTATATTAGTATTAGTAATTGAAAACCTACACACATACATTGCTCTGATTCACAGATAAGAAGAATAACTAAATATGCTATTAAATTTACTTTACTATCTTAGAGTAATGAAGTATGTATGTGTTACAATCTGATTTCACAAAGGAAATCAGAGAGTAGTTATACAGATATTTATATAATAATAAACTTTATATATATAAATAAAACACATTAATAGAATGCACACGCACACACACACATTACATTGTCCATGAATTAGATATCAAAAAATAATAATTAAAGTAGAGACAAGGTGTGTTAGGTATTGATTCAATAGTTAAATCAGTGTATATTTCATAGACAATTAAGAATATGACCAATACTAGAGTTTAAGATAAAGAATAATTGTAAATTTTCAAAATTACAATAAAAACTATTCAAAATTTAAATATTTACAAATTAAGATCTTTGAAAATATAGATTACTATATAACATTTGAATGCCCACATTTACAGTTTATACTTGTAGTTTTTGCACTTTGAAGGATTTTGATAAAGTTTTCAAATTTAGGATATGCTTTTTAAATCACTTTGGTTTCCAGTTTTATGGATCAATTTTTATTGTTGTTGATTTCTTTAACTTATATTCTTGGGGTTTGACATCTTCAATATCCTATATTTTGTATAAGCAATATATTTTAGATAAGTCAGTTATTTTCGAAACTTGTGATTTAAAAGACAAACATTATTTATAATTATAAAGAACTATAATTGTTGTATGCCTTTAAAAAAGAGTTTGATGTTAACTAAAAAAAATACTCTTTGATTTTTTTTTGAGGCCCTAAAGTAAGCAATAGGCCATATTCCTTATGTTATTTTTATAGAAATTACAGTTATTATTATTACGTGATTATTCACATAGTAAAATGGATGAAATGTTGATTAACATGCATCAATTAACTTGGTGAGTTTATTGACTTTTTACCTCTGAGTTTAGGAACAAAACCTACTATGATCTTTCCTTTCAGTTGACTGATAGTTAACTGAAATATAAGTTGTGTTTTCTTAAAGGCAAGATAAATATGTGTGTAAATGATTTTTTTAAAAGATACTTACCATCATGACAGACAAAAGTAAATTATGACCCATATTTCTGGGAAATTAACAGATGCCAGCCAAGGCAGCAGTTCGGATTTAAAAATAGGGGTACTACGATTGCCCTGATTGAAGAAATATACTGTCATTTAATGACAACTTTTCATTTAGGTACTTATAATTACAAATCATTTTTAAGTGAAGAAAAATTGCATGAATTGAAAGAAGATTTGTCTAATAACAAATAGTTAATTGTTGTACTTTGTAAAATTAGAAGAAAAAGTGAAAAAAGAAAAAGCATTTTCTACTCCAAAGGCATAAGTATTGGATTTACAAATGGAGTTAATTCATCATAAATAAAAGTTGGCAAAAACATTGTGGAGATTAATGATATGTCAGAGAAAGTAAAAAGATTAGTTATTCAAATTAATGGAAGATAAGAAATACAATTAATACCTCAACAATTTCTCGTTGCAATATAAAAGTAGAGGATTTTTATATGAATGCACAAAAACCTTTTTATCAGACTAAACAACATTTTAAAATTGTCATGGAACACTTTAATGTTATTAGTAAGTGATTAGAAGATCAAAGTATTGTGGGTAAATTTGGTTATATTGATAGAAATGAGAAAGGATACAGATTTGTCAAACCTGCTGAAAAAGAAAGACTACATATTATGGATTCTTTCTTTAAGAAAAATGCTTTAAAATGGGACTGGAAGAATCCAAATAAAGAAACTGCATAATTGGATATATGGTGATAGAAATAAAAAAGGACACAGACTTATACAGTTTGCAGAAAAAGAAAAACTGATTATTATATATTTTTCCTTTTAAAAAAATGCTAAAAGAAAATTAACATAAAACAACTAAATGAAGAAGTCAATTATATTTATAAAACACATATTCATTACTTAAAGTAATATTTTAGTAAGGCTATAACCTTAAGACTATGCACCTAAAAAACGATAGTAGGGACCTCTGCAAATCTTTAACACAAGATTTATTTAAAAGACAAGAGTGTGTTAAAGATTTGCAGAGGTACCTACTGTCGTTTTCTCAGGTGCATAGTCTTAAGTTTATAGCCTTAATAAAATATTACTTTAAGTAACGAGTATGCGCTTTATAAATATAATTATTACAATTTTTTTAAGATTGTAATGGTTTTAATAGATCAATACAGGAAAATAATCATCAATTAATGAGGCATAAGATAGTAGAGACAAAACTTATTAAGAAATATAATGATAGGAGAAAGTTTGATAATTAAAATATGTTTATGCATTCTATTTTTAATTTTTAATGTATTGAATACCAAATAAAATTTTTACTCACTAATTCTCTACATTTTTCTAGCTGTCCACTAGTATTAATAGAATGTTTGATAATTCAAATATATATACGTAATAATTACATGAAATAATTATCAATAGCAGTATCGCAAGAAATATAACTTTTATTAAATAACAATAAACAATAATTTTAAAATAAATTATTTTATATTTTTCATGTGATAATTTTTGAAATAACTATGAAATTTTAATATCATCATAATATATGTAAGCTAAAAATAAATTACATGATCCAAAGTAAGTTTAAATAATTTAAAATGTATTCATTCAATAAACTTTTATCACGATTACCAAAAACTAATATCTCTTCATTTTTTTAGTATGTATTTCAATACACATCATGTGAAAATATACTTAAAAGGAAATCATAAAAGTTTATTGAATTCAGTATTTCTCTTATTGCAGCCACTGTATTTTAAAATTTACTTTATCACATGTTAAACATATTTGGACTGATTATCAATTTCATACTAAAAGGGTATCAATTTCAGTAGTATTTCTCTATCTATACCAGTGTCATTTTAAATTTTACTTTAACACATGCTAAATATATATTTGAACTGAAATACAAAAAGGGTATCAAATTTATTGTTATAAAATTATTATTCAAATGATAACTAAATATATGGTTACAAACACAATTTAATTAATTTAAAAAATATTTACAAAATCAAATTTAATTTTACCAAAACTATACTTTTCATTTAAAAAAATTTCCAACTGTATAATCTTTTAATCGTTGTTGATCTCTTTTTTACAATTTTTTTTAAAGCAAAAAAATGAATGTTAGTAAAATTCTATATAAAAAAGAAAGAAAATCATGTAAGATTCTTCAAGACTGATGCAATATTTATTGAGTTATAAAGTCCCAAACAAGAAAATTTTCACATTTATATAGTAATATAGATTAAATAAAACAATGAATTATACAAAGGAAAAGATTTTGCAAAAAATATAGTAAGTTGGATGCCATTGTTTTAAATATTTAAAAACACATGCATATTATTTGATAGAGTAATAATGTTTAAATATATTTTTACAAAGTCATTAGCAGTTTTATAAAAATCCTTCATACCTGGATCTGTGAAAAGAAATTGTAAATATTAACTTAAATTAATAAAAAAAAAAACTTACTTGACTCACAATAGCTACAATGTGATATAAAACAACAGACTACAATGTTAAACTACTCCTAGAAGAATATTTGTTTTATATAAATATTTTTTTAATTTAATTTTTTTATTATAAGCATTATTTACAATATGCATTAAAACATTTATATAAAAAAATATAAAAGATATAGCTATAAAATTGCAAAAATGAAAAAAAAAAATACTTTCCTTTAATTAAGTGGACTCAGTTGATTGCTTTTTTATAATCTGTTATTATAATGATATTAATTTGCTTTTTATTATTATTGTCATTAGTTGCAACAAGTTTTATATTTGTTTTAAAAATAGACAAAAAATAATGGTCATTTGCAAAAAAATGAAGCAAATTTACAGCCATTTAAACTACAAGTGGTATGAGATACTGCTCTATTTGAAAAGAGGGCATAAAATTTATACTATGCAAACTAAATTCAAACTAATTTGATTTTTGCAAAATAGTGACATACTTAGAAAGATACTGATATGGACACCTGTTCAATTTAAAAAATAATATGAAAATAAGGCATTGATTATATTATTATGAATAATAAAATCTGTCCCCTTATCCACTTTATATAATGCAACAATTTATTTTTCAAACTTGTAAATGATATAATATTAATATTTTTAAAAGTAATGCTTTAAAATAATAATAATATTTAATATATTTTTAAAAAATATATAGATTAACTTTATATAATTAATTTAAAAGTTAATTATTTAAAATTAATTACAATTATAATTAAATATTTAATCACATTTAATTTAATATATATATATATAAAGATTTGTTGAATTAAACTAAAATATTTATGAGGTTTTAATATAAATAAAAAAATATCGTTTGGTATACATAATCTATTATAATAGAATATTTATATTTGTAAATGTATGTGAATATATTATAGCTCTGAGGGTGACTGTTGCACTGTCGAAACTGTAATGTGATTGCAACTGTAAAAAATATGTTGTCTCATTATATAAAGTGCATAGGGGAAATAATTTCATTATACATATTATTAAAAATTATAAATATGTTAGTATGTGTGTGTGTGCGTGTGAGTGTGTGTAGAAAATAAAAATAACATTTAAACTGAAAGCTAAATTGAAATAATAATAATAATAAACTTTTTTTTTCCTATGTCATAGCATCTGCCGGGACACGAACCCACACCTGTCTGCAACCAACTACTTGCTTGCATGGCGGCTGCGATACCTCTCGGCTAACAACGCAAGACTAATAATAAACTTTTTGTGTCTGTGAAATAACTCAATTATCACATCTTTATATCATTTTTTATTACGTTTAAAAAAAAAATTAAATTAATTGATTAGCTGAAAATACTTAAAAATTTAATTAAAGTGTTGTTCATAAAATATTGAGATTGATTAAAAGTTTTTCATCATCCACACTGATTGTATTGATTTTTTTAGTTATAAACATATATTATATTATTTACTGAATAAATTTTGAATTATTTGTATAAAAAAAAGATGTTATCATATTATGAAGAAATCAAATTTAAAAATTTAATACACAATATTTAAAAAAATATCCAGTTTAATTTTTTATTTTCTTCTAACAATTATATATATATATATAAACGAATTTTTTATTATAATAAATGGAAAAAAATTTTTTTTTTATCATTACTCTCGGTATAGGTATATCTCATGGTTCAGTTGGAGTGCATTTACCATCACTATGACGTGCATTTAAATGTAGGCTGACTAAAGTTGATTTTTTTTATCAGTTTCAGGTTTTTTATTCATTTAAAAAATTTAGCTAACTATCTAACACTGGTCAGTAAATATGTATCTATCTGATCTTCAAAGGTAAAACAAGGATGGAAAACTGATCATACTTTCACTATTTTGCAATTTAGAAAAACTGATGAGAGCTACTTTCTCTATTATATTGCTCTTCTATGAAAAACTTCTGGAGATATCTTCAGCCTGCAATTAGCTATTTATCTGTTATTTTGTGAATTAGCAAGTAGTTGGTTGCAGACGGTTGTGGGTTCGCCTCCCGGCCGATGCTATGACATATAAAAAAAAAAAAATCAAAACTTAAAATCTGGGATTAATTTTCCATATATGTAGTCTTCAGACTAAAAAGAGTTTGTGAAAAAAGAAACCATTTTAAATTAAAACAGAAGTTACTGCTAACTTCGGAGAGGTTCTTTAGCTCAGATAGTATATAAGAAGTCAGTTTATTGATGTCTTATAACATTTGTGTGATTTTAGTACGACTACAAACCACTCTGAAATCATTATAAACAATCATAAAATAAAGGTCATGTGACATTTTATCAACCATTTGAATATTACATAAAATATCAGTTAATAAATGTACATATAAATAATGATAATAAGTGGTCCTCATTGTTCTTTTTTGTTCTCTCTTCAAAATATTTATTCAGGTTAATGTTATACAAGTAGATAAAAGTTGTCGTGATACATGATATTCATTATTTATGTGTAAAGTGTTGACATTGAAACTAGTGTATAATTTTGTTTAAACAGTCTTAGTAAGTGTGTATTAGTTTGTTGAACTATTAATGGTCCTTCTGTTTTTTTCTTGCTTTATGGGATTATTTAGTCATCGAATAAGATCTAGGTGTCGTTGTGTCGGTTTGGTGAGGCCATGACTTAATCTCTTTTCTTTGGTTTCTTTATTGGGTTTAGAAAGAATTTTGTCTCATTTTGTTGAGGGAAGTGGAAGATTTTGTGACATCTCATCAGCCATAAGGCCATTGTGATGAAAAGTGACAGTCTTACAATGGAAAAATGTTTGGTTTGGATACTACTCTTCAGGGAGGTAATTGTGTAGTAATCTATTTTTGTCCTTTCATAAATGATTTTTTTTTGATGTGTTTAGGCCTGTGCATGATCTAATTAGATGGGCAAAGGTTTTTGTTTATTGAAAATTTGTATGAGTTTACACATAGCTTGCTGGGATTTATAGTAACTTCCACTTTAATTTGACTTCTATTAAGCTATCATTAATTATATTTACATTATTATTATTATAAATAATTTTATGCATAAGTAAAATAATGAAAAAATAATAAAAACAATAATTACCTTTGAAAAAGGAATTTTTTATTATTATTCCATACTGCATAAGCTTAAATTCTTCTAAAGTATAATGTAAAAAATGAAATTTATTTTCTATTTATTATTAAAACCATTTTTAAAAATAATCTTGTCAAGCGTTGGTGGTCTAGTGGTTAGCATAGCTGCCTTCCAAGTAGCTGGCCCGGATTCGCTTCCCGGTGCATTTGACATATGAAAAAAAGTAATAATAATCTTGAAACAGAAAAAAGTATTTTTATAAATAAAAGCTTACTTTTCTATTTTACAAATATAGTGTAAACAAAATATAAGTTGACTTCTATGCTATAAAGTGTTTTTATTTGTTGATATGTTCTGTCATTTAATAGAAAATACAGAAACTAAAATTTAGATTTATTACTATTAAAGTGGAATTGTTCATTATAAAATTATAGTGAAATATCTGTGCGTAGATTGTTCAAATGTTAGCGCAAATTACCTCAGTTTGTATAATACATACACCATACTACCACATGAAAATGTACTGATTGTACTTAAAAATAATTAGATTTTCAGTTTTGTTCTCTAAGTGTAAATTTGAAAGGATTGAATATGAAGTCAATCTTTATTAATGTAAATAGATATGTAAAAGTTTATAAAAAATAGTTCTCACATAATAGAAATAAATAACAATATTTATGTATTAAAAAAGATTCTTTGAGAATTTTTTTCCCCATATGTCACAGCATCAGCCGGAAGGCGAGCCCGCAACAACCGTCTGCAACCAACTGATTGCTTGCAAAGCGGCTGCACTGACCTCTCGGCTAACAACGCTTGGTGTAAATGATTATAATAGATCTAAGACTGGATACTTAATAGATAAGCAATACCAGGACTTTACTGTAATTTATAACAATAAGAAGGTACTAAATGCAAAATATGTGGTTGAAAAAACGAATATATATCATTGACATCAAAGTCTAAAATGAAGAGAGTTGACCATATGTGGAGTGACCATATGTGGAGAGTTAAATTTTGATTTAAATTTTATGAGATTGTTAAAAACCTGTAAGAATATTGCATGTGAGATTTATGGGTAAGATAAAAAAGGGTTCTGTAGTAATGTAGAAAAGGGATCATTTTGCAGTGAATGACAGTGATTGTAAATGTAGATTATGAAATAAAAGGTAGAATGTTTCCACAAATGCCTAGCTTTGTATTAATAACAACTACAAAAAAAAAACAATGACATAAAAACCTTTGATAAACAGGCTTAATACCATTTTAAGACTAAAACAATAAAAATAAAACATTACTTTGTAACTAAGTAATAGTAAATTTAATTAATTAAATGCCCTCATTTTTGATTTCTAATATGAAATAGAGGATTTATACAAGTAAACTATTTAGTAATAATGTACTAAATAGATTTTTTTTCTTTCACCATGTCTATGCCATCTATGGCAATCTATTATAACTAATAGATGTCAGATGATAATGCTTAATAATCCCTATTTAAAGCTGCCCTCTTATTAGTTCCTAAAGCATACAGTAGATGGCATAGCTGCAATGAAAAAAATATGTTGCTGAAACAGCAATGGTCAGCTAAAGTCAGGTGAGTGTCATGTGATATTTCATCAGAATTATTAATACATAAGTCTGATAAATGTATTTACAATTAAAATGTCTATTAATTATAAGCTTATCAAAGTTAATATTTTCTCTAATAAGCATATAATAATTAACTATTGATTCTGATGACTAATAAAGAAATTTTTTAAAAAAAATTAATGAATTATTGATTAGGAGTTTATGTACTAGAAATAACAGAGCTAAGCCAATCCATGAACCTGGAGTACCAGAGTTCATTATTCTATTAATACACCAAAGATCTGCAAATTTAAGATATTAAATTTTTTTCCAATTTAAGACACACCTCTCTTTTACATGTCCAACATCTGGAAAAAAAGTATCTTATACTCAAAATAATACCATATTAAATTATAATTTATTTTTTTTAAGTGTCATAGCATCGGCCGGGACGCGAACCCGCAACCCGGGCAACTGCCTGCAAGTGCAAGGCAGTCGCGCTGACCTCTCGACCACCATTTTTTTTTAAAATAATATGTAAATAAAAGTAAAAAGTAAAAAAATAACGTAAAAAAAATTGCTTTTAATGTTTTTATGTAAACAGTTGGTTAAAAATAGAAAAAATAACAAAGTAACTTGACTAAAAAACATATTTCATTTCATAAAAGTATGTTTTTTTAAAATGACATAACATGTTTTTAATCGGATTAATTTGTTATTTTTCTACTTTTTATTTAGCTGTTTACATAACAGCATTATTTATTTATTTTTGTTACATATTATTTTATTTAGAAATAGATTATGTGAGAGTAGTGTGTTTACTTATAAGGGTTATTAAGGTTTTATTAAAATTATTGTTAATGGCTGATGGAGTGTCAATAAGGTTAATAGGAATTACACTTTAATAAGAAAGAAACTAATTAGTTTAGTTTTTTTATTAATGGCTCTCTGAAGAGAAAGGATAAAAATGTCATGTAATGAGAGACAATGAATTATTTTGGTGATAAGAGAGTATATATATTTTTTTTGAATGAAGAAGTAAATTTAATAATAAGTAAGAAATAATTAATTTTGGAAAATATTAAAATGTTGATTTGTAATGCCTTTGCATATATTAAAAGGTATTCTTTGAATAATGCATTGATGGTTCTTTCTACTGAAACAGTAAGCTGGTTTTAAATAACAGTTCTCATCACATTGGAAGAAAGTTGCATTGGAAAACCTAAAAAATTATGAGGAGTAGAAGGAAAATTGGAATAGTTGTATCTGTAAGAATATTCCAAATAGAAGATTTGTTTTTATTAAAGTGGATTGAGAAATTGTTAGTATAGTTATTAAGTATTGTGTCAAGTAAGGAAAATAATATTTTAAGAGAGGAAAATAACTAAATCGTTTAAGATGTGATTAATGCTTTGATTAATAATGCCAATATGTATTCCTGGAATTTTGCTTTCTCTTTCCAAATGAAGGGATTGAGATAAGTTGTGAAGAGAAAAGAGTTAAGAAAGGAATCTTGAGGAATAGAATTATGTAAATGAAATCAAGGAAATATTCTTTCATTTAGTGTGATGCACACTTTTTTATTTATAAGTAGATTTGTCAATATGTAGAGGGGTGACATTAGTAATTGGAATAAATTAAGTACAGGAACTGAGGCAAATGCAGATCTTATATCCAATTGCACTTCAATAGCCCTGTTTTTCTACAATGCTTAACATGGCCTATTACTAATTTAACAAGAATAAAAGGTAATGAAGTAGCTGAACTTTTTTTTGCAAACTAAAATTTTGATAATGAAGGGAGAAAGAGTAGTTCAATTTTATTATTTAATAATGGATTCCACTATTGCAATAAGGAGCGGAGTTATGGATATGGGTCCATTCAAGATGGAAAGAAATGTATTTTTTAAGGAAGAGAACTATAGAGATAGGATAGAGTTTTGTTTGACAAATGATTAATTAAGTTGTGACTTATTGGAATTGTAAAATGGTTGAGATTGTTAAGCAGGAATTTGGGAATTGCATGAGATCTTGGATGAATATTATCAAGAATTTTGTTCAACTTGAGGGCAATATCAGATTTAGTAATTTCATGATGTCCCACATAATGTCCAAATAAAAAAAGGGCAAGTTTGGGATAGGAATGAACTTGAAATTTGGAATTAACATGATAGCTTATAAAGGGAAGCATGATTTTTCCAGTTATCACTTTGACTCTTTCAAAATGGATGATGGTATTGCTGATTTTGGTTTGTAATTAAAGACCTATCTGCCATATATATTTTTGATTTTTTAATCGACAGATAATTAGCCAAAATTTGTTGTGTTTGTAGTTTTGTTTGAGAGTTATTATTAATGGAAAAGAAGTTGTTGAAGGAGATATATTTTTAGTTCAAGATGTATTGTATCCAATTCTTTTACCAATCAAGTTGGGGTTTATTTTTTCTACTATAAAAATTTATGATAGATTTGATGATGTTTATAAATGTGAATCATGATTCTGAAGGTAAATAATTAGATAGATAACAGACATAGATAAGGAAATGGATAAATAATTAGATCAAAACACAGACACATATAGACAGATAGTGAGTTAGTCAGATAGCTTTGACTAATAGTCATATAGATAAATTGATACGTTGATAGATAGGCAGATAAATAGATAGATAGATAGGCAGATAGATAGATAGATAGATAGATAGATAGATAGATAGATAGATAGATAGATAGATAGATAGATAGATAGGTGGGTGGGTGGGTAGGTGGGTGGGTGGGTGGGTGGATGGGTGGGTAGGTAGGTAGGTAGGTAGGTAGATAGATAGATAGATAGATAGATAGATAGATAGATAGATAGATAGATAGATGGATGGATGGATGGATGGATGGATGGATGGATAGATAGATAGATAGATAGATAGATAGATAGATAGATAGATGGGTAGGTGGGTGGGTGGGTGGATGGGTGGATAGGTAGGTAGGTAGATAGATAGATAGATAGATAGATAGATAGATAGATAGATAGATAGATAGATAGATGGATGGATGGATGGATGGATGGATGGATGGATGGATAGATGGATAGATAGATAGATAGATAGATAGATAGATAGATAGATAGATAGATAGATAGATAGATAGATAGATAGATAGATAGATAGATAGATAGATAGATAGATAGATAGATAGATAGATAGATAGATTAACTAATAGAGTTAGAAGGATATTTAGATATATATTTAAAGAGATAGATTGCTTGATAGTCACATAGAAATATAGGCGGATAGATAAATAGACAGATAATTAGATATACTGATGAATAGATAGATAGACAAACAGAAGACCAATAAATAGCTCTATAAATAGATATGATTATAAAATTCAGAAAATATATGTAAATGTGTCAATTTATAAAATATTTTTGCAGTGGAAAGTATCAATATATTTTTATTGCTACTTCATAGTCTTAGCAGAAATAATGAAATATCATAGTCATCATAGTATTCTGTCAAATGGACGGGTTCTTAGAGTAGTCACATTATCAATTCATTTATTTTTACATTTTATTCTCTTCATTGTCCTGCTCTTTAATTTCACATAATTCTTTCCATCTCTTATATTATCCAATAATGTCAATCTTTTCTGTTCTTTCTTTTTACTTTCACTCGCCATTTTCTTCAAAACATCTTTCATTAAACTAAAATTTCTTCTTAATATATGTCCAATCTATTTTCTCTTTCTCTCTTTGATTTTCTCAATCAATCTTCTTTTTCATTTACTGTTTTCAAATTTTTTTCATTTGTTATCATATTTATTCAACTGATTTTTCCCTTCTTCTCCATGCCCACATCTCAAAGTCTTCCAATTTGTTTCTAATTTTATTACTCATTGTCCATGTTTCACAACCATGCATTAGTACCCTCCACATATAGCATTTAATTAAACTCTTAATTCTCTTTTCAAAGGTCCACAAAATATTTTCTTTCTCTCAATAAATGCCTCCTTTGCCAATTCTATTCTTCTTTTAACTTCATCTTTTCTTCTTCTACCCTCACTCAACCAACTTCCAAATATCTAAATCCCTTTACCTGTTGAACTATGTTATCACAGATTTTAATTTGCAGTATTTTTGCATGTCTCCCTATCCATAAATACTTAGTCTTCTGAAAATTAATCTTCATTTTATATTCCATACATCCTTCCTCCAATTTATTCCACATATTCTGAAGACACTTTTCATTCTCAGCTATAAGAGTCATACATCTGCTATACATTTTATTATTCTACCTCCAATATTTGCTCCTCCACAGTCTAAATAATTATTTAGCATGTCTTATAAATAAATATTAAAAAGAACAGGTGACATACTGCATCCTTGCTTAACTTCATTTCATCAGTCTCTTTATTTTCCCATTTCATTATTATACTTTGTCCAGTATACATATTCCAAATCAATTTCATCCTTTTCAAAATACTCCTTTATCTTTTAAGATGGTCATAAGTTCATTCCAGAGTATTCTATCAAATGCTTTTTTCCAAATCCACAAAACATATACCATCTCCTGTATAATACTCTCCCTTCCCATAAATTTTTTAAATTAAAATCTTCAATAAAACTTTAGAACCATGAGATAAGAAACTTATTGTTGTGTACTCTTCAACCATTTAACAGCTTTCTTCTAATTGGAATCATTATAGTTCTTAAAAATTCAGGCTAAACTCTACTGTTATATATCAAATTCCAAAGTCAACTATTTCCGTCATAGTATTCTTTACAAATATTGCAACAAAGACGTTTTGAATACTTAAATCATAATTATTTTAGTTTATGATCATATGTACTAAGTATCTAAAGAAACAAAGAGAAAAAGTTCACTTTTAATTCTTTCTGATTATTGATTGCTTCGTGTTTTTTCTGACCCTTGGGTTTAAGAAATAATTGTAAAATCATTGACGTTGTGCAAAGTACATTAAGTCATGTGACTATTTATATACAGATATATTAACAACGCAACTACACAAATAGTGTCTATATAGTTTATTTTTCTCATTGCCGCAAATATACAAAACAAAAATAAAAAGAAATATATATTTTTTTATTATAATAACATTCTTTCCTCAAGATATCACTTTTTCATTTTGATAAATAATGTTAACAGACGAAATAAATATCAATTACAGTGGGGGGGGGGGATTAAAATAGGAATTGTAAGTCAAACCTTTTTTGAATAAAGAGTTTAATCATTTCCTTAGTTTTTTATAAGTTTCAGAAAAGAATAAATCCAACAAAATGAGATACAGCAATATTATATTTAAAAAAAAAATGGAAATTTTATTTATAGAGTTAAATAAATAATATTCTGTTATTTTTATAATTGATATTAAAAATTATTATTATTATAAAAAACGTAATTAAGAATATTTAAAAGAAATATTGTCATAAAATGTATAAGTTGAGAATGTTTATATAAGTAGGCAAAACTATTATAAACCTCCAACATTTTTTTTACGTCAAAGAGAAACAGTGAAGTAAACCATATTTTTCTCCAAAATTGTTACCTGTTCTAAATAAAATTAGCTAGATATCCATTTGCCAACTAAAAAGCAAATGAACCAATAATTACATTATATATATATTTGAAATAGAGGCATACGTCATATACCTGAAGTTTAGTTGTAATTATATGGGATTTTAACATAGACTTTCAAGCTCTTTTTAACTATCCATTCTATCTCATAATACCGATACACAAGACCACACACACGTGACAAAGGTAAATAATCACCAATATATGTATTTCGTGCTGAACCAGCACTCATCAATTGATCCAGATCAGCGTCTTTCACATATATATATAATCAGTGCTCGGTTTATGTTAAGATAGCAAATTTTCGAATTTTAATGGGCCGGCTTAAATCTACTCCACCCCCCAACTCTTCAGTCATCCACACTATTGAAAATCTGATGATGGGTCGCCCAAATCGCATGTGGACGCCATTATTGTAGTCATGCCCATGTTGACTTTAAGTCACTCTGACCCCTTGTCCATTTAAATACACAGAAGAGGGACGGGCAGAATTCAGGCTGAATCGGCTGATAAGTTGGAAGGTGGAGTAGATTGAAGTCTGTCTATTAAAGTTTGAAGGATTTGCTATCTTAATTAATATAAACCAAGCACTGATTATATATACATGTGTGGGAAATGATCTGGACCAACTGATGAGTGCTGGTTCAGCATGAAATATGTATATTGGTAATCATTTACCTTTTTCTCATGTGTGTAGTCATCTGTATCAGTGGATAGAGTGGATAGCTGAAAGAAGCCTAAAAGTCTGTGTTCAAATCTCCTATAATATATATAGCATATAAAAGCTATTTACCCGCTGACGAAGAAGCTGCAAAAACCAAAACAATTAAATGGGCCGAGCGCTTTCGAGGTTTTCCCTCATATTCATGGCCAACATAAGTTATAAATCATAATAAATTAAGATCTTGACGTTTCTCATTCACAATGCTTTAACATTGAGACTTTCCATAAAGTTGACCTGAATTCGAGGTTGATAAATGATTGGGCTAGGAATAAGTTAAGGTAAAAGGTCCACTGATAAAATCAAAACCTTGCAAATATATATGCTGTGATTACAAAACCAAATCTCAAAATATATCACAAAGATCTGGGTTCAAATACAGAATGTTAGGCCCAATAAAATCAAACTATTAGAAAATCAAATACAAATGTTAGAATAGAAACAAAAAAAAAACTGATAGATTGATTTAAAAATATTTTCACATGGGAGCACATGAAGAGAAAAGTAACAAAAAAAAATGTAATTGTTTGATGTCTTTATACAATAGGAGTTCTAATGGCATACAATAATTTATGTTTAAAATGTATCATTTATTTAAGAGTAAATTTTGCATAGAGATGTGCGTACATTGAATTGAAATAAATATGCAGATTTATTAACGAATTACTAATGAGTGTGTCATAAGCGAATCCCTATTTGTTGCATTTTCATTTCTAAATGAGTGGGAGGAGAGTTTTACGAATGCAAATCTTATATATTTTTTTTCATGTGTCAAAGCATCGGCCGGGAAGCAAACCCGCTAACCTGGGACAACTGCTTTTAAGGCAGCTGTGCTGACCATTCGGCCACCAACGCTTGACAAATCTTATATTATTTTAAAGAGCAAATGATGGTAAATCCAAAAATGTATTAAATATATACACTAAATATATTAATAAATATTTTTATTTTTAAACAGTACAATATTTATTGTAAAATCTTCGGAGAGCAAATCAATCTACACACATGTGCTGTTACACGCTATTTTAACAATAACAGAGCATAGGTGAAGATTGATTTGCTCCGAAGTTACTAAATATAAAAGCTTAAAAGGTAAAAGCATTTTAAGAAAATAAAGCATGGATCATTTTTCTCAAATAATGTAAATGACAAATTAAGGCCGATTTTTTTTTCAAAAAATATATTTTTTTGAAATTAAAGAAATAACTACTAATTGACTTTTAAAATAGAAAAAATAGCCAGAACTATAAAACTGAAAAAAGTCAAGCGTCGCTAGCCGAGAGGTCATCGCACCCGCCTTGCAAGCAAGTAGTTGGTTGCAGACGGGTGTGGGTTCGCGTCCCGGCCGATGCTATGACATATGAAAAAAAAAAAAAGTTAATTAAGACAGAAACTTAGAAAACAATAGATTGTTCATCTTAGGAAGTTATTGGCTTTTAGGATGTGATAAACATTTTTGACCAATTGATGAAAGAGAGATTACATAAAGAAGTGTGGATGTTTTTAATAAAAAGAGATAGATGCAGAGAATCTTCAAATTCACTTACATTATGATTGTTCTTGAGAAATTGATCGCCATGAAGTGAAGAAAAGCATTAAGAGAGCTCATCAATATGACTTTGTCTTACAACTATGTGCATTCTCTAGCAAAGTAGTGTAGCCACAAAAATGTTTTTAAATGCTAATACATATTAACAAGAGAAAGAATTTAAATGTTATGGTAAATTTAGGACAAGAGTGTGTTATTCATTGCTGTCATTGAGTAACTTCCTTAGAACTGACTCTCTGGCTTGTAACAAGTTGGCACTGATCAATCTATCTTACTAGTAGTGAAACTATTATGAATTCTATGTTAACAATGCAATCTGCAAAAATATAATAAACTTCTTCTCCTACTTAAAAGGAAATGTTAAAAAAATGGACTGAATCAAAGCCAATTTAAAATCAGCATAAGTAAAAATTCATTGACCTGAAAATATAAATTTATGCTATGCAATAAATATTATACTTCAAATAAAAAATCTAAATTAATAAACCTTAGGCAAATATGGAAACCACAGCAAGAATTCATTTATTTGTTTAATTACATGATAATAAATGATAATAGATGGACAATTGAAATCTTAAACTGGATTCCAAGAGATTGTAAAAGACTCAGAAAGAGACCACATATGAAATGGATGGATGAACTAAGAAAGTGTGCAGGAGTGATATGGAGAAGAGAAGCTAAAGATTGGAAAAGATAGATTGAACTTGGAGAGACCATAAGCCTGCAATGGATTGATAATGGTTGATGATGGTGATGAATATAGTTGTGAAATCTTTAAAATTATACAATTTGAGCTGTACTTATTACACATGTATTTTAGTAAAAAACAATAAGTTGTTCTTTTTTATAATTTTAACTTGATAATTTTCAATTCCATTAGAAAACATGCTTGCTTTTTTTCAAAAAAAGCATGGTATTTCTGTTGCTTTATATTGCTGTCTTGACATTAACATACATGATATTAGTTTAAAGTTTTCTTTAAAAAGTAATTTCTGTGGGATTGCTTTTATTTGTCTTTAATTTGAAAAAATATGTTAGATACTGTTGACTTACATCTATGGCATTTTTATATTGTTTATGATAGAATAAAATGCCCAGATAACATTTACTTCCTTCTGATTGTTTTCATGCAAAGTTTTTTGAATAAAAGAAAGATGTTTTTTTTGCATACTTATAAAGTGTTTTTGATTATTTTTACACACTAATTGGTTGGTTATTATTTAAAACAAAAATAAATACATCTTTACATGTTCATTTCATTCATATATCCTTATTTTTAGAAATAGATAGTTAATAAACTTACAGGAGAAAAAACCACAGTCTATTATATCATTATCTGTCAGAATTGACACAGACTTTAAATCTTTTCAAATATTATAATTATTATAAAAAAAATATATTTTAAAACAAAATTTGTTAGATTTATCATAAATCTATTTTGCCATTCACATTTTCTTTAAAAAAGGAAAATTTATTTTTTAAAATAGTGCTTATACTAATACGGTTGGTGACATTTATGGTACAGTGTTTTGATTTATAAATCAGCTTTTAAATATTTAAAAAGATTAAACTGAGTTTTAATATAAAATAAAGATTTTTTGGAATAGAAATGGTTTTGCATTTTCAAAAACTCTTAGCAAGTGAGAGGGAAAAAATGTCAAAACTCAAAAGAGTTAATATTTTTTTAAATGTATCATTTTTATTTCCCATCTGCTTCAAACACAATGGATCAAAATTTTACTATATAATTAAAATAATAAACACTATAACAGTAATGCTTTTGATGGTACAGATATCCTTAGTAATTTAGTAACTATAATTCATAAATAGTGTGAATTATTTATTAAAAAGAATTATTAATCATACTAATTTATCACCAAAACAGTCTTATAGTACTTATTATATTAATAATATATTTATAATAATAACATAATTATTACCTATTTTATATCACTTTAAACTACGAGTTTTACTTTTTAAACCTTCAAAATATTTAAATATAAATGTATCATATTACTGTAAGTAAACACCAAACTTAATTCCCATACAATAAGTTGGTTAAAATAACATAGGAGCATAAAAAATTTCTTGTTAAATATACTACATATAATTTTTAAAATATGATGGCCAAATTCAAACCTATCATTATGTTTTTTTAGTTTCTATATGTATACTACAGAATCACAATTATAAAATTATATCTTAGTTGAATTGTGTATGTGAAATAAATAAATGTAATAGAATCTTAAAAATCCATTTTATGACCAATTTGAGCATGGTTTCCATGGGAGACTCAGATGTCAATTATGATGTATAATATAATCCCAAAAACACTTTAAACAAGTTTAATAAATATTGTGTTTTTATTGAAAAAAATGTGGTTGAGAATAGAATATGAAGGTGAGCTATAATGAGACAACATATCAAAATTAATATGTCTGTAGAGTAATGTTTACTACACCACCCTCATGCAAGACAGAGACTGTTTTCTATTGGCTTTTAACATTTTGTGGAGAGATATGATCATAAACATATGACTAAAGACCCAAAAAAGAGGTATTTTCATGTGACTTTGGTCATATGTTTATAAGTACACCCCTTTACAAGGTAATATAAGTATATATAAACCAATTTCTACTCTGTGTGAGAGTGGTTGTGGTGAAAATTACGCTACAAGAATATTATTCATTAAGTGGATAATCCTCAGTCTAATGAATGACTAATAAAAAATATTAAGGCATAAAAATTTTCCAAAAAAAATTGTTGCAGAAGAAAATAAAACATATCATCACAATATATCAAACAGATTAATAAACCAAAATGTTTTAAATATAGATGTAGCAGTTGTTCAAATTATATAATCATTACAAAACTCATCTCTAGTATATTGGAATTAAAATTACCATACTCATTTATAAGTGGCTTTTGCTGCTGATAACCCAAATAATATATACTTTTGAACATATATATCTTAATTTAAAACTAAATAGATTAATTTAATTGTAAAGATTAAATATATTAAATTATTTTATCTGATTAAACTTTTTATATACAAATGCCTGCTAAACTAAATATATTTTCTATTTATGATCAAAGTCAACTTACTTTTACTTGTACAAGCAAAAGACTAAAAACAACAGAGAAAATAAATGCTGCCCCCAAAACGCGTTTCGACCGAACTAGTCTCATGCAAATAACCCAGGCTTTATTTTATCTCCCATGTGTCCACCACCATTAAAACTTGAAAACTTTAAACATTAATGTAATTATATGCATAAATACCAAACAACTTTTTAAAATATGAAAATATTTAATTTCTTGAATGGTGTACAGTTGGTATAACTTTTAAATAATAATACATTAATATCATTGGAGATTGCTTAAATATCTATTTTTAGCTTCATATCTTGTTTGCAAGACTTTTTATAAATGTTTGCAAACAATTAATTCATTTTCTTTTTATAAATACAATATGCAAATTCTATGCAAATGAGTCCTTAATCCCATCTTTTTGAAATAGCAAAACATGCTTCTTTACGATTAATGGCGAAGGAGTCCTCTACAATAAAGTAAGCCTCCTTTACCTTTCACTTAACATCATGCGTCATAACTGGCTATGATTATGAGAAGTACATCTTCTTGAAAGCGCTCAGCCATTTAATTTATTTTTCTATTTGTTGTTACAGCTTTACGTCGTAAGTGTGATAGCACGATTTATATTATCATTTTCTTTTATAAATAATTTCATCCTCATCACTTTCAATTACTATAAAGCTCCTACAGGATGACTCAATTTATCGATGTCACATCTTTTTATTTAATAACTCTAGCAGGCTTTCTCGTCTATCTATTCCATACGTGGGGGGTTTCTGGGTCTTTTACAATTTTTTCGATCCATTTTAAAACTTTATTTATCTATTTTGAATCTATATATATGCAAAAAAAATTGAGAGATCAAGGAAGAGTTTCCATAAAATAATTAAATAATCCAGAAACAAAAAGCTCATTATAATTTAATAGGATTATAATATGGTTTGTTTACAAAATATAGATTTATTTCCTCATTAATTAAAAGACTTGTATATCACAGTGTAGTTTATATTTATAATGATTTATTATCACTCTTTGTCTGGTTGTAAGACTTTACCATTTTTTATTCTACTTTATTAAGGGTGGTTTTAAATTTTTAAAACGTAATTATATTTCGTTACAAAATTTGCGGTAGTTTTTTTTTTTATATTTAAATCTTAGATCTGAATAACAATTAGGCAATTTTATACTTGTTTACTCTCAGCAATATGATTAACTGGTATCTAGAAACTTTTATAAATAATAAGTAGTTTATTAATAAGTTAAGAATCAATGCTTAATAATGTTTCCACATATTTGCTCCTAATTCATGTATGAAACGAGTAATTTAAAATTAAATTACATTTTTTTTAACTATTAGTTTGCGGGGTGAGCAGGTTGTAGTAGTTTACTATATAAAGGGGAAAGAGTCTAGATTAATTCGAGAGAAAAAAAATCTAGCCTTTTCTCTTGAATTGAAATTTCGTGATATTAACAATCATAGAAAATAAACTTTTAAATCTATGATAACGGAAGAGACCCGCTAATTCATGGAAAAAATATTACATGAGCACTGGAAAAATTCGATATATAATCAATAATCATCAATAGAATGTCCTTATAGTAAATTTCTAATTATATGGAAAAGATGTACGTCTTTCTACTTATTTTCTTGTAGTCGTTTATATCAAATAGACAGGTAACGTGACCATCAACTTTTAAATTTACACTTTATATATGTAGTGTGTCCCAATGAGAAGATTGGTGGCGACTGGTTCTCTCTTCACATTGCCTGAAGTATAATCTCTATAGCAATTCATGTATTACCTAGTGATCACCACAAATATTTTAAGATGTTAGTTTGTCTGGATCATGAGTTATGACAAAATATTATAGTGTGCTTCATATCTTACCTCATGATGAAACAACCTACTAACGTTAAATTGGGTTTAAATAGGCAAAAACTCCCACTAGAATGTTTGAAATGAGTCAAACTACTTGTAGCAGTAGACCATGAGTCACAAAAAAATATTTTTAAATGGTTTTCAAAGATTTTGTGAAGATATAGACCACATTAAAGATAATCCATGAAGTCATGAAACACAACTTGCCCAGACTTTAATATTTTTGTGGTGAATGACTAAACTATGTGCAAGTGTCAATTCAAGAGGTCATTGCAGTTCAGACATATCCAGTTGTCATGTTCATGATATGACAACTGGATCTAAATAAGGTGAATTTTGGAAATGTTTTCAGGATTAGAGCAAGCTTAGAATTTATTCTTTCAGATATCTGGCTTATAATCAAACAGATTGAGATTCAATTATTGATCAATTAATATTGTATAGAAATAATATAGGGGATTTGAACACAGACTTTTAAGCTCACTTGAGCCATCCATTTTATCTCATCCAACTGATACCCATGACCACATACATGCAAAAAATATAAATAATCTCCAGTATACAGATGTCATGTGAACCAGTAGGTAAAATACAAAAGAAAAATTGCTAATTATTCGGCAGTTGGATACATTAATGACTTCTCCATTACCGTTTTCACTTTTTTAAAGACTATTGAAAATATCTTTGCCAGCAGTGGCCTATTCAAAGATTCTGTTAAATTATCTATATATATATATATATATATATAGATAGATAGATAGATAGATAGATAGATAGATAGATAGATAGATAGATAGATAGATAGATAGATAGATAGATAGATAGATAGATAGATAGATAGATAGATAGATAGATAGATAGATAGATAGATAGATAGATAGATAGATAGATAGATAGATAGATAGATAGATAGATAGATAGATAGATAGATAGATAGATAGATAGATAGATAGATAGATAGATAGATAGATAGATAGATAGATAGATAGATAGATAGATAGATAGATAGATAGATAGATAGATAGATAGATAGATAGATAGATAGATAGATAGATAGATAGATAGATAGATAGATAGATAGATAGATAGATAGATAGATAGATAGATAGATAGATAGATAGATAGATAGATAGATAGATAGATAGATAGATAGATAGATAGATAGATAGATAGATAGATAGATAGATAGATAGATAGATAGATAGATAGATAGATAGATAGATAGATAGATAGATAGATAGATAGATAGATAGATAGATAGATAGATAGATAGATAGATAGATAGATAGATAGATAGATAGATAGATAGATAGATAGATAGATAGATAGATAGATAGATAGATAGATAGATAGATAGATAGATAGATAGATAGATAGATAGATAGATAGATAGATAGATAGATAGATAGATAGATAGATAGATAGATAGATAGATAGATAGATAGATAGATAGATAGATAGATAGATAGATAGATAGATAGATAGATAGATAGATAGATAGATAGATAGATAGATAGATAGATAGATAGATAGATAGATAGATAGATAGATAGATAGATAGATAGATAGATAGATAGATAGATAGATAGATAGATAGATAAAAGTTCAACAGACTTTAAATATTACATTGCAAAGGAAAAGTTCTTAATCAGTCCATGAAAAACTCTTGATGATTGTTGCATGATAATGCAGTGCCAAAATCATGCATGAGTTTTTGTCCCAAAAAGTATTGTTGTGCTCGAGCATCTGCCCTACTCTCCTGATTTCACTAATAATGATCTTGATTATTTCTAAAGTTGAAGAAATATATCATGTTTAAATTCAAAACATCTTAAAAGCTTGCAACAAAATATCTGTGGATGATTTTAATGTAAGATTTATAATCCTTTCCAGACTATTTTGAATAATTAATAATAAAACAATAATGCCTTATATTTTATTTCACATCACTCACTTTTTTCAGTGGAACACACTGTGTAAGCTAATTCTTCCATTATTCATCCATCTACTTAATTGCATATACTATTATGTTAATGTCTATATTACTACTAGAATAATGTTCTGGTCATTCAATAGTAACCTAATAAGTAAATGTTAAAATATTTATTATAGATATTTACAATACCAAGATATATATGCCAGATAGCAAAAGGGATGCAACTGTTTAAATACAGTAGTTTTCATCTGCTACTGTTGATAAATTATAAAAACTGGAGATTTTATTGAACATATAATGCATGTGATCAATGAAATGATAATGAAAATTATATTGCCAATGGCACTAACTGGCCAATTAGAGAGCTAGATCAATGAATCTGTTTGCTTCTAATAAGAAAAGGGATCTGACCATAAACTGAAAGTCCACATGGGTAGATAGACAATGTTGACAACTGCCAACCAATAGTAAACCCATTGCCTCTATTTTATAGAATACTTTTAAGACCTGCTCAAGTCTGAAGAGAATCTTCTAGCTACTGGCATCATTTTAACTGCACGTGAGACAAGCCAAACATAGGCTGGATATGGCAGAGTGCAGAGGAGGAATCTTAGCATGCCTTCCCAATCGTTTGTACTATCTATGACTAAACATTCACAATTTTCCCCATTATAAAAGCAAACTTCTGTATTTAAACTATTGAATGAATCTCGTTATTGTTAATATCTATAATAAAGTTCTTAACATTAATTAATGTCTAGAACATTAGACTAGTAATAGTAGCCATATAAAAACAATAGAATTTGCATAGTTATGATTGAATCTACTATCCTCATAGATACTCAGAATTGCAAAATTATGTGGATCGCATTCCCTCCTTTCTTGTGGCAAATCAGATCAATTTGGAGTAAAAAAATTATGACATGTATATTTGCTGTTCTCCTTTTATGAAATCTTATTCTCAGTCAGCACCTATGCTTCTTTACGAGTTAGATTTTGATAAAACAATGTCTTTCATGATGGTCTCTTTCTGTCCAAAGTCAATAACTATAGTACGAGTTACAACTTCCTCCATGTTCAGGAGAATGGAAGTTTAGAAAGTTTTCTACAGAGCTTTGAAAACTAGTGTTGAAATTTTCAAAGGTTTCTTAAATGAATCACTGAGAGACAAATTCATTAGCAGAAAGGAAATCACAGTTATAGGATTTAGCTGTTAATGGGTTTAAACATCATTTTTGATTTTGCAGTCTCCTATAAAAACCTGAATCTATAGTATCAAATAATTCCTTCCAAAAAAGGTGGCCCAGTACTAAATCGGAAGTCTGGACTAGACAAAAAATCAGCTTGGAATCAGCTGATCTGAGGGTGGAGCAAAATGAAAGAGACAGTGAATATTGACTCTGACGTTTATGTAAACAGAATACGCTTGTTTGGAGGTCTTGGTAAAGCTCCATCTATTGATCATTAATACAAGCGATAGCAGGTTTTACGTATATAAAACTTGTTTTTCTTTTTCATATATATATATAAGTTTTTAGATAGTGTCAGACACATCAAAACTATGACTTTAAAAAAAGAAAAAATAACAATCAGAAAAGAATTGCAGAATCCAATCCAAAAATCCCGAAGAATAAAATAAAATCTATCGACTATGCTAATTCTATTGTATATATATTTGTATTAAAATCTCATTAATAAGTGTTCAGATATTTATTATTAACAAACCAATTAATAAATGTAAGATATTTATTATAGGAGATATATACAACAGGTAACAGGATTTATATCACGGTTTAAATACAGATTCACTTCCATTGCTGTTAGTAAAGTGAAATATCTAGGGTGTTAATGGTAACAACTAGTGCTTGAGAAGCAATGCTAAAACTTCATCTTTGAACCCTGAAACTTTCAGCCTATTTGTTTTATATGCATGTATGTTCATGCTCCAGATTTGGGTATAACTCACGGAGATTTTTTAATTAAATAATGGACAGCAAGCTTACTGATAGATCCCTTTTTATTGGAAACAATCCGATTCATTGCCCTAGCTCGAAATTGGCTTCTTTGTGCCATTAGCTATTTGTTTATTTTTATTGTTATTTCATTGGTCAGTTGTATTGGACAATTCAATATGATCTTGATAACACTGTAATTGGAGCAAGTCAATTGTAAATTAAGATTAATTCACAATATATATATAGTTTAAAATTCATTTAATTTTTACAAATAGCACTTACTAGCAGTCATACACTTTCATATAATATTTATTAGAAAAAAAATTGTTTTAATTGTACATTGACTTGTAAGATTCGATACTAATGAGTGAAGCTTCCTAGTTGGATTACGAGTAATTAGTAAAAAAAATACATATACTCACAATTCAAAGCATCATTAGATTAGTTAATTACATAGAACTTTTGTCATATTGATTCTGAATGCTGCTTCATTTTCTGAGGAACGGAACATATGATTAATAAATTACTTTTTATTTTATGTTGTTTTTTTTTTCCGTAAGACTTCATTATTTTGCTTTTCCTAAACAAAAAAAAAAGATTTATTTTCTCAGTATGGCAAAATCAAACCGGGAAGTTTAATTAATTACATTTACTTAGACTCGTTTATAAAGACTACACTGAGAATTAATTTAGCTTTAAATGCATTAATTAATCCTATTCTCTTTTTAAAAAATCGTTTTATTTTGTTTGGTTTTCTTTTTTGTTAAAAACGAAAGATAATTAATTGGTCTCAAAACTTCAACTTTTTAGTTAAAAAATTAGTCTGAACATAAAAACTTATAAATTAGAGATCTCAACTTAATATAAACAAATTAAAACACAAGAAAAAGCAGTGTTTATTAGTAAATGGTACCCCCCCCCCAAAGCATATATTCAATTGTCAGTCATAATAAGTTTGAACGAATGTATTTACTAACCTGTGTTGTTTATTTGTGTGTTATTACTAACAAGTTGTTTGTATTTGGAAATTTTAAATAAAGTTTAAAATTTTCTATACATTCAACATTCACTTATCGATGATGGAAATAATCCAATAAATCACATCTAGTATTGTTAATTATTTCGCTACTTATATGTACAGGTTTGCTAAACTGGCTAAAACATGACCTAGGGATAGTCGTAAGTTTAGGATTCTATAAATCCTTATCAAGCAGCATTTAACTAACACTGATGAGTATCAACGTCCCTTGCACTGTTTATAAAGCAGGTATTTTTAATATTTTTGTACCTCGAACTCCTTGGCCTGTACATTGCGAGAAAGGTCTCAGAAGGTAGCAACCGACAGTTTTATGACACTGTGATCGCGCGCATGTGATCTATCTTCCGGTCTAACGACTACTGCAATTTCAAAGTATGGATGAGGTCAAGCGATTTTTTGGGGGTTATGCAATAACTGCAGTATGAAATAAAAAGAATACTACTGTAATTTATTGCACATATTTATAAATCAAGGAAATGCTAGATTTTAATTAGAAGTCAAAGTAAAACTAAGTCTGTAATATGTAATATTGAAATACAAGTTTAATGTATATACTTAATTTAGACTTGAACCCAGACTTTTAAACTCCCTACTGTCATCCTTTTTATCCAATATCATTGATACACATGACCACATAAATGTAAAAAAGCTAAAACAACCTCCAATATATGATTTCATGCTGAACCAGCAGTCATAAGTTGGTTTGGATCATCATCTCCCACAGATATCTAGCACTGATTATAAATGCGTCTGAGATGGACTAAGTGATGAGTGCTGTGTCAGCATGAAATACATATATTGGAGATCTTTTTTTTTCACATGTATGTGGTCATGTGTATCAATTATATTGAATACAGTAGATGTAGGGAGTTTGAAAGTCTGGGTTCAAATTCCCTCTAATTAAGTCTACAATATATATATATATTTAGTAAAAGTATTTTACTATAATTCCCTCTAATTAAGTCTACAATATATATATATATTTAGTAAAAGTATTTTACTATATTACACAATTATTATAAGCCCTATATAATACCTAAAAAGAAATAACAGCATAATATACTTTGGTTTTCACTTTTTTTTCTTATATGGCTGATGATGTCTCTTTAATAAAGGTGAAACCTTTTACTTAATTATATATATTGTACCCTTTTGTTTAGGTTAGAATGGATTATTTCTAATAATTTATTGGAAAATTTTAAAGTTAAGTAAGGGATGATGTATGTTATGTGTTAAAAATCTTTGAATAATTTAGTTAAGGCAAGTAAAATAATTGATGTATAATATTAAGTTGTTATTTGTAAGAAACAGTTAACTAAAAATCATTATAAAATTGTATGGTTGGGAGAACTGGCCATAATAAGTACTGATTTAATAAGTCTTATAAATAAATAATTAGGATAAATTTTAAAAGTAATGCTTTAAAGTTAAATGAATAGATTATTCAATAATAATTGTATTTAGTAGTTACATTTTAAAATCTTTAAATTAAAAGTGATAATGTAGTGATTAAAGTGTATATTCGATTTTATAATATTACAATAATTATTTTAAAATTGTGCTATAATAGTGATTACGTAATATTTTATAAATTAAATTATTTCTTTTAATTTTATTTAAATTACTAGCATCTTATTTAATTTTGTAAATCATGTGATGCACACCTGTGTTTGAAAATAAAATAATATTATCTGTTATAAATGTGAGATTGGATTTTTAAAGTGAATATAATAAATAAAATCAGATTTATGTTTTTTGTTGAAAATAAATACGTTAGGTTTAAAATAAAGGTAGAAATGGTAATAAATATTGAAATGGGATTTTTAAAAGTTATTTTAAAGTATTTAGGAAGTGTAAATAAAATGTGAAAATTAATTAAGAATTGAATAATATAATAAAAATAAATGTTTAGTAAATTATTATTAACTTTAACTTTTAACCAGCGTTCATGGTCCCTGGTAATTTGAGGTAAGAATTATTTAAAGGACCAATCAGAAGTGGAATCAGCTGAAATATTTAAGAGCTGTTTAGATTTTTGGCAGATGATTATTAAACTATTTTTTTCATGCTACCAACATACTATTATATCATTGTTAGTATTTCTACAATTTTGGTAAAGTAGTTAGTAGTGTAATAATCAATTTTATTTAACTTCAATTTTATAAAAGTACAGTAGTCTATTATTATAAGATCGTGGAATATAGAAATGTGGTATTGTAAAAAATAAATAATTTCTTGCTTTGCCAATCTGCTTTGTTCAATTTGTCATTAACTTAAACATGAAGAAGTCATCACTAAATATAAAAAGATTGATGGAAATATTCAAGTGTTATTATCGTATAAAGCATATAATTTTGCCTGTGTTGATAGGTCATATTAATTTATGACTAAATTTCATAAAAAAAACATCACGGAGAAAATATATATAAAAAAAAATTTCATTAAAAGATATAGTGTGAAATGATATAATATAATTTTATGAAGAAAATTTATTTAAAATATGATGGAAAAATGCTTTTAAAGGAAAAAACTTTTAAATTTGACCAAGCAATTATTTTAGAACGTCGAGATATTTCTTTCTGAAGAAATATTGGAAATATTTTAAAACTGGAATTTTTCCTAGAAAATATAAAAAATTAAGATCATTTGCAAATATGACTTATATCATATTTAAAAAATATTCCAAGTTCATAATTAAAGTATGCTGGACATACAGAAAGTTTCTGAATTTTTTTGGGAAAATAAGTTAGTAGCAGACATTGGAGGACGTTTATTGTCTGTATCAGAAGATATTGAACCTCAGTAAATATGGAAAAGTTACAAGAATTTGGAAAATTATCTTGACGAAGTGTATTAAGAATATTTAAATTAAATATTTACCTAGAAATAAATGCTTAAGTATCTTAAAGTTTTAGGAGATAAGAAAAGTATTAATTATATTAGATTAAATCTTAAAGAATAAAAATAAACATACCATATTTAACTTGAACCATCATTTTTTGATTATATGTTGCAACTTTAAGAAGTGGAGCATGCATGATTATTGACGTCAAAAGTGTGTTATTAATGTTTTTTTTACCAGGAGAAAAGATGCTTCCTGTAATGAACTTATTATCAATAAAAGAACATTTCATCGCAAGAAATTCTAATAAAGTTATTGTAAATATGATTTAAAATTATTTTTTACTAACAAAATTATAGTAATATTTATTCATAGTATAGATATGGCATAGGAACATAAAACATTAAATTATTTACTAACCTAGTTAAAATTTTATTGTAAAGAAAAAAACTCTTTAATAGTAATTTTTATATAAAAAAAAAAAAGCTTAATATATTTTAAAGTGTGATAATGTGGAATAAACGATAATAAAATGTTTTATTTAGATCGTGATCCAGAAGACATCACTAAGTAATTGCCAATAAAAATTACTTATGGTAATAATCAAAATTATTAATAGTTTTATAATGTGTTTTATTATTTTGTGTGGATGTATAGATGCGTATATAAAACACGATACCTACACATAATTTATCATTTGTTTAGTTATTTAAGAATATGCATAAGTTTATTGATATCGTAAAGATATTTAAACATAAGGGAAATATAAGTATATGATTCTGTTACAACTGAACTGGATGTTTTATTTTTGAGTAATTTAAAGTATTAAAAATATGATATTGAAGCTGATTGTTTATGCTTAAGTTTGAAAACTATCAAAGAATGAAATAATCTTGTCTTATTAGTTAGTTAGACTGTTATTTTAAAAATGAATTTATTTGTTATTATAGAAATGAGAAGATGCATTTAGCAATGTAAAATGATGAATTTTAAATGCTAATATCTTAGTATTAGGTTATATAAAACCAGGATAATATTGTATGTAGGGTTTATTTATATGGGAAGAATAATATACTATATTGATGATTATACAAGTATAGATAACATAGCCCTATATCTTGTATATATCCATGGCAGTGTTTATTTTCTATGTGTTAAAGTTTAATGTGCCATAGTGCTGAATAAATAGCCTGGACATTATATTTGGTAGTAGAGGTTATTAAACAAATAAGTTATATCTCATTTCGTGTACATTGTGCCCATGATGTTTAGTTGATAAAGGTGTTATTAAGTTGAAGTTATAGTTTATCCCATATGCCTACTAGTTTATGTGTTATTGAAATTTATTGGATTACATTGTGAAGGTGGGTAGTTTTAAAATTGGAAATAATAGATAAGTTTGGAGGTAAAGAATTTTTAGTAAAGTGGATAAGATAAGTTATGTTGCTTAAAGTAAAATAAGTGTAAATATTATAAGAACATAATTTCATCAGTGAAAGAATCATAAAACTTTTTTATATTTAAAAAATGATATTTATTTATTTTTTATAAAATAAATAGTTGATAATTTAAAATGATTTATAATGATATTACTTAATTATTAAGAATTTTTAAAGACATACTTCTGATGCATATTTTTATTTACAAGTAAAGGTAAAAAACTGAATCGTGTTTAATGAATGCAAGTAGTCATAATTTTTACAAAAGTAATTTCATAACAACACACTAATGCATACATTATATTTGAAGTTTAATGTAATAATTAGTAAGTAGCTTAGTTTGATGATATGCTGTGAATCAAGGTAGTTCACATAATTATTTATTGAAGGATGATTATACAGAGTAATAATTTATTTTTAAAACTAAATAACAAGAATAAAGTCATAGTAAAAATAGTAACTTATATTTTTTTAAAAGCTTATGGAATTAAATAAATATAATAACTATAACAAAAATTATATAATGATATTTTAAAAACAAGAAATGTTTTTTTTTTTTAAGAAAATGTTCTGTATCTTATATTTTAAGTCCTTTGATTTGTCTTGGAAAAGTACCTGAATATGAATAAATAGAATTCTATCAAAATGTAAATAATGTAAATAATTTTATTGTTAGGTTTGGTAATAAAATTGTTAAATTTGTTTTTATAAATTTTTGGTGTTGACTCAATTTCTTCACATCACAGTTACATAATCACAGATAATTATAATTAAGACATAATATTTGCACATCATAAATAAAAATTTTATTTAAGAGTTATAATGTTTTATTGATATGTTTTATTTAAGAAATTTCACTTATGATATTATTATGATGGTCATGGAATAGTCATAGAATATTTACATTGAATTATAATAGTAATAATTGCAACATATTCTCAGATTATAATATCCTATCAAATATGTTTGTTTAAGATGCCAGATGGATAATAAAAGATTACAGTACATTGTTATTATTTATTATGCATAAGTACTGTTACCAGTAGAAAAGATATAAGATTAAATTATAGATTAAAGATTAGTATTACTATTTTGTTATTATTAGTATTATTAAATTGTAGTTAGAAATGATATTAAATCCCTTATCATACTTGATTACAAAAGTTATAATTAATTTGTCATTATTTTAAGAGAACCTGAGATAGTTTGAGCTAAATCAATTTTATGAAGATATTCAGATTAATTTATTAAGAGTCATTTACTTAATTAATTTTGATTAAAGATGTAAGAGAATTATAAATGTAGTATTTAAGTAATAGGAATAGGGATAATATTTTTATGTCATTAAGGTAATATCCAGTGGGAGATTAACTTAATGCATTCGCTATGCTACTTGTAAACTCACTTCATAGTCTCATGATTTGATTAGATATTCATTTATTTAATTTTATATTACAGAATTAGATTATTATTTATTAATTAAGCTAATTTAATCATTGATATTCTTAAAAATATAGTTATTGTTAATTTAGATACATTTTAAATAAACATAGTAATTTATATAGGCTAGATCAAGTGATTATAGTTATATATTTCCTGGAAGTGAGGGTACAATATATATATATATATATATATATATATATATTATATATATATATATATATATATATATATAAAAATTACTAATCAATGTATGTATTCCAATTATAAACAAATATATATATATAATTCTTAGAAAAACAATACAATAATTAATATAGTAAATAATATTTTAAAAACAAATATCTATTATAATTTAATAGAAGTACTTTCAACTATCTAAGTGGTCGTCCTAATTGTTGATAACGACTACTTAGATAGTTGAAAGTACTTCTATTAAATTATAATAGATATTTGTTTTTAAAATATTACTTACTGTATTAATTATTGTATTGTTTATATATATATATATATGGTCAGAGAAGTAATATATTTGGAAGTAAATCAATCTTCAAACATGCACTGTTTTTCATTTAATTGGCACACACTTACTAATAAGCAAACGAATTCACTTATAGTCCAACCTTTGCTTACTGTACATTATTCAGGGCTTGAGTTTATTATATGCCTGATCTTATTAAGCAATGTTCAAATTGTACAAATGTAATTCAAATATTACAGGAGAGAGAATATATTACAATAAATACTGCATTGTATAAAAATAAATATTTATCAATATATTAATATTAGAGAAGTATAAATTTATAGACATTTAAGAATATAAGTAAAACAGCTCTTACTAATCTTTATGAGAAGCTGACTCCTTTACTAGAGTAACTTTCTTATAAAAAATTTAGGCTTAATTTATAAACAAGCAAAATAAAATAAAAATCTCAGGCTGTTTATTGGAAAAAAAATTAATACTATAATATCTATAAAAACTAGACCATCAGTAAGCCAACTACAGCTAGGGTCTTCTATGTTAGAGATATCTCAAAGCTAAATTACCTAGTGAAAAAAAGAGAATAATTTTTAAAACCACTGCAATAGTCAGAATTACTTACTGATATTAATGTGCTCTATCATTAAATAATATTGACAAAGTTCAGAACTGTAAAAGATAGCCTATATTAGTAAAAATATTAATAAGAAACTATTGTCTTACACATCTCTATGAATATAACCCTTAAATTGAATATATGGATTAACCTTTTGACCGCTAATTATATTATTGGCCCAAGTGAGTTAAAAATCAAGACTTTTAATTGGCAAAGACAAAGTCAATTGTCAAAGTATATTCACCTTTTAATATCATATTCACTTTAGATTTGTTTGTAAAAAGTATATTAATAATTTGTCAGGTTATGAAAGTGAATGAAAGTTCTTTCAAAAATAAATTTCTATTTATTTATTGTAGAAATATTCCATAGCAGCAAATTAAAAGCTAAACTTAGTAATGAATTAAAAAGAGTTGCTGACGTAAATTTTTTTTTCTGGTTTTACGTTATGGAAAAGTAAATATTTTTTTGGCTAAAATCTTAAATATTTTTACTAAAATCTTAAATTTTTTTTTTAAATAATTTTATTTTTAGCATTATTTTACTAAAATAATTATAATTGGTCAGAAAATATTTTATAATAGTCTAAAATATTTGTTTATCATTTTCGAATTGAAAATCTTACCGTTTTTCTATGATTATGCAGTTTCTTTGTCCTTGCCAGCCAATCAGACTGTCTTGAAGGCTAAGAGCCAATCACTGATAAGCTTTCTTTTTTTGATAAGCTCTACCGGCAGTTTTATTGATTTTTTACTTGTAAAATAATTCAAGAGAGGGCAGCATCTTACAGAACTTTTGAAAACCTAACTAATATGCATATAATGTCTATTGTAGCATTAAAATGGTGGAATTAGAGTGACATCAATCATCAACAAAACCTCTTGTAAGCATCAGGTTAAAGGTTAATGAGATAATTCTGTTGTATGTTGTTCAGGAAATCATGTACATTTTAGTAAAAAAATTTACTTATTTAGCCAAACCTTTTCCATCCAGATATTGACCTATGAATAGTTAGCTCTTCAGTCTTTGCATAGGATATTAAATGAAAAGATAAAATGTATATTTTGGGGTAAATAATTATAAAAAAATAGCACACCTGTCAGAAACTTATAAACAAAAACAAATTGGATTTGATTTGCCAGCTATATGAAAATGCTGCTTTCTTTATTCATATCAAATTTCCTTGGTTACATGTCATACTGATTTACATAGTAATAATAAACAAGTTCAAAATACAATGAAGTTCCAAACTATATTGTTGCAACTTACATGACTTCAATTATATGATAAGCACTAAATATGAAATGTAATAGATTTTACAATATGTGAACAGCCATTTTTCTATTTCTGAGTGTCACATATGTTCACATTTAAAAGAGTAAAATTGAAATTTTCAAATAAATATGCCAGAAGCCATTCTCCAGTTCAAAGCACCATATGTAATCATGTTTATTAACTGTTAAGAATTCTATCCACTGCATCTTTTTTCATTGTTCTCATGTTCAACATAGAATATAAGATTAAACATTATTACTTATCAGAAAATAATACATTTGACTTCATTTGATAAGTATTTTGTTTATGACTGAAATAAATTCTAAATATTTACATTTTCTTTCTGTAAATATTTAAAAAATGAGATTGTAATCAAAACAAAAAGCTTGTACATCATTTCTAGAAAGATTACTTTTATTTTACAAAATCAATGATATCTTTATTATTTATCTTTTTTAAAAAAAAATCTGAATGAACATTTATTTCTTTATTTTATATCTAATGAATTATGTTTTAAAAGTTTTGACTTTATTAATATTTATTATGTAATATGATATTTTCATATTTGGTATTACAATTAGAATGTTTACATAGAAAACTACACTTCTAAATAGCTTTAAAGTATGTTTGCATTATCTGCTGATGTAACACTCTATTTTTGAAAATATAGTATTTCTATTGAAAATAAATTATTAATAATTTATAATTTTGATTTCTAATAAATGTTAGATAAATTATTGTATAAAAAGTATTTAGAATTGTAATAAATTCATAAATAAACATATTTTTGTTATTCTATTTTCTTTAAACAATGTTGTAAAAAATGTGACATCAAAAACTGTCAGAATACAAAAGAAGCATTTGTCAGGGTGGAATTAAATTCTATTATCTTGAAGAATTTTTTGATTTTCTTGTCATCTATGGAATTTCTTCAAATTAAAATTTTATATTATAATGTATATAGGAAAATAAGCATATTACAGTATAAAGCTTGTGGAAATTCTCACTAGGATGTGAATTAATAAAAAATGAAACACTACATTCAGAAACACAAGAGAAAATGTTTTTGTTTGTTTTTTTAAATTTACAAAACTGTAGAAAATACTTAAAGTTTATATTGACTTAAAAACACCAAAACAATTAGATAAATCATAGTTTCTTCTTAATGAAACTATCATTATGTTTCTATTATAGAAAAAAGTTATTGAAAAAAAATCACTCAGAGTGTGTTTAATTGTAATAAAAATCAGACATTTTGCTATTTAGTTTATTAAAAAATAAAAATACAGTAAAGTTTATTTATTTTTTCAGTTAATTAATAAGTGAATATACATTTAGTAATATATATATATATGTGTGTGTTTCCTCAATTTGTTAGTAATTTCTATACTATTATTTAACAAAAAATTTATTTATATTATAATTATAATTTATATATACAATCTATACATATAAAAAGCATCTACATTATATTATATGTATATATATGACCATGGTGAAAAGTACTAGCAGTTCAATAAACAGTACATGTTCTATTTATAATTAAAGTCTATTAACAAAATGTGAGTTATTATAAATTATGTATAATTCACATGAGGAAGATTTGGTACAAAATATAGTAGATATTAAAGCTCCAGTGTATTACAAAACATGGGGTAATCTTAATTTTTTAATTAAACACATCTTTTCTTTGTTTTCATTTGTAGAAAATAGGCTAACCAGGTCATATTGTGAGATGACAGAATTTAAAATTTTCATTTTTCCCCCTGGTGAAAATTTTATGAAACTTTTTTTTACAGCTTTAAAATTCATGTATATTTATTTTCTAATATTTTAATTACAAAAAAGTCAAAAGATGGTGGGAAAATCAAATAATCAGTATTACAAAGGCATTGAAACCACATTTTGATGAGTAGACATTGTTTATTCAGTGATCATGAACTTTGCCGAGTGTATTTCATGAAAATATTATGATCATTGAGAAAATGTTATCATAGTCTAAAAACTTGATTTTTTGCAAAAAATTATGATTATATTTGTATTGTAATTGTGTGATAATTATTAAAAATCAAAAATAAATATTATTACATTATTATTTTTTACAGAAATGTTTTATTTTTAAATATAAAAGAATAATTTCTTTTGAATATTGTTACTATAAAGCTTATAGTCACAGACAAATATGGCTTTCTAGAAATTAGGTTACTCAGCAGATTGATTATAATTTTCAGCAATATCATCAAAATTATGAAAAAATTCTAAACTTTTAAAGCATAAATTGATAGATTTAGTAGTTATTTAAAAAATTCATTCAGATTTTTAAATCAAATATTTAACAAGGTTTTGTTCATTTTATAAAATTGGCTCCACCTAAAATTTGATGATTAAATTGAGAGAGTGAAAATTTCTCAAGTGCTTGTGATTATTATTAACCAATCAGATCTTAAGCACTGGGACAGGGAATTTAATAAGAAAAGAGTGGATTCCACTCTCTTCTTTACTTGTCTTTCTATATATCCAAGCCAGTCCAAAGTACTTATATCAGAACGTGAATCTTAAATATCATCGCACTTAATTGACTGAGTTCAAATTTGATGATGTGACAGCACTTTGTTTTGAATAAATATATTTTTTTTAATATTTCTAGAAATTTAATGTGATTTTTAAAAAATTATTTCATTTCTAATCAAAAATATCTATTGAATGAGGTCAAATTTATTATATTCTGATAAATAATAATGATTTAATATCAAAATTAAAGTTGAAAACTTAAATCTAGTGAGAACAAAAAAATCTGTCAGATGCAGGAGGGTTAAGGGAGGCTTGGTACAAAATATAGTGGATATTACAGATCTACTGTAGTACAAAATATGGGGTAATCATCATTTTTTAATTAAAAATAGCCCCTTTTCTTTCTATTTTTATATTAGACTATTTCCATCATCTAATATGAGTATTGAATGTCTTTAGAAAAATTTAACTTTAATTAAATGTTCCAAATACATTCAACTGTTAGTAATAGCACATCAAACAGGTTAATATATGTACAATGTTTTGAGAAGTGCATTTACTAATCTGTTTGATGTGCTATTACTAATAGTTGAATGTATTTGAAATATTTAAATAATGTTAAATATTTCTAAAGACATTCAATGCTCATATTAGATGAAGGAAATAGTTCAATATAAAAATACAACTAAAACACCATCATCACAAACCTTCAGGAAAACACTAAGTCCCTTTTCTTTGTTTTCATTTGTTGAGAATAGACTAATAGTGGTTTTTACTTTTTTTATTTTTTTGCTGCATTGTTGAGAAAGTTTTTCTCTCCAAAAACATTCCAAGATCATTTAACATTTATGAATTTTAGTACTTTTTAAAATTGTGCAGTTTTGAATAACAGTTTCAAGAATCAAAATTTTCTGTACAGAATTTGTTGTTCTTGTACTCAAACATCACATGATCACCTGAGTAATAATTGAGTTATTTTTAGTTTTAATTGATAAGAAAAAAAGACAAATAAATATTTATGAGTCATATCTAGATTTTTTCTGAATTAAAATTCAATGAGTTACTTAATTTGCAATATATCTGTCAACAACCATAGCAATCCATTCATAAATAAATAGAATTATTCCAATTCCAAAATGGAGAAAAGAAAGGAAAACAAAAATAATACTACACTAGAGATGAGTTAAACAACATTTAAAAAAACTAATCTGTGAAGTACAAATATGTCTACATATAGAATATGTTGGTTATAAAGTAAATTTTAACCATTCTGTATATTAGATATTTTGTGATGTAGATTATGCCTAATATATAGTTTTATTTTTTTTAATTATGGGATATACTTAAGTTGTCTCTTTTCCTTGTTTCAATGACATTTTGTTTTTTAAAAAAAAGATTCTTTTTATTACACAATTCAACAAGAATTAAAACATAAAAATAATTGAATTGTTCAGAATGTAAAGTGATTTTTAATCACTAAAAAGGATAGATTGAGATTTCATTCTGAAAGCTTAATTTGTTGTGTACATCACGTTAACATTGCATTAAATAGCATGGGGGAGAAAAGACAAATAATTGTTTTTAAAAAATTATTTTTCATGGTTTATGCATGTTAATATCTATCTACAAAACAGAATACATTTCTAAACTTCAGCCACAAAACTTTGAGGGGTTTTTATAATACTGATTTTTTTATTTAATAGCAAGACATTTTAAAAGTATGCTATAGGTTCATGTCTTTTAAATCACATTAATTTTTCTGTAGTTGATTATAAGTAAATCTCACATGAAGTATTATCTAAAGAGTAGATTTTATTAAAAATGAGAAATTTTCATTATTCAAGATGTAAAAATTTTCAGTTGCCTTTAAAATATCTGTCTTTTGCTACCATTCCTTATATTTTATTCACAAACATTTTTAAGGATTCCAATGTATATAAATGCCACTTATGGTGTGTATATTAAAATTACATTTTGTAGCAAAAAGTTTAAGAAAACTTTTTTTTGAAAACAAATAGTTATTGTGAGGTTCTTAAAAAAGGTACTGAATCTGAGGTAGGAATTATTTCATTTCTCATCTTTAAAATTAGTTGTTTGCATACTAGAAAATCAAATGTGCATTATTGTACACTTTTTTACTTTAATTGGTGATTATTTACCTTTTCTTCATTGTGTGGTCATGTGTATCAGTAGTAGGAGATAGTATTGATAGTGAAGGTGCTTGAAAGTCTAAGTTCAAATCTTCTATACTGAATTCAAACTCTCTTTTTTTCAACACATAATGACAAATACCTACATAACCATGTGTTGAATATTTTTTTGAGAATTATGTTTAGCTGATATGGAATAAATGTGATGTTCCCTAAATAGTATAAAGGGGAAGGTTTAATATATATTTTTCATAGTTTTAGTTTTAAAATATAATGGAGAGACTCTGGGGCTGATGCAAGGGAAGATAATGTCTAATTCAGTCTGCCAAAAATCTTTTTGTACTTTGGAATAGTTTGCGATCTGTTATTATCTTTATATATATATAAAAGTCATTTACTTCTGTAAATTTTTTGGTCCTTAAATTTTAAGAGATGATGATAAATATTTTTCACAGTGCTTTCAGACAAATCAAATAGATCTTTTTTAGCTTTGACATTCAAAAACGTGAATACCGATTAAAGATATCTATACAAATTTTATCTAAAGGATTCTCAAATATCTTTTATTTTCTTAAAAGAATTAAGTTTGTAATTTTTATTAACTAATTGACATTCAGACAATCATATGATTTTATTCATTCTTTTTTTTTAAAAGTTTGATCCATCTCTAGGCTAATTTACATCATAAACTTTAAAAAAAAAAAATTCATCTTTTCTATTTAATCACGTTCTTCATCACTGTTCCTTAAGTTTGTATTAAAGAACAATTCTATGTTTATTTGTTCTGAAATATTTATTTGGTTAATTAATCGTAATGGATTCCAATGAAAAATCTGCTGTTTTTTTTTAATTTTGCCAAAAATATATTAATACTCTGTTAATTGTTAATAATTTTTAAAATCAAAATTTAATTCAGAAAATTAATCAATTTTTTAAATACTCTTGGATTCTCCGATTCTTTTTTCAGTCATTTTCACTAAAGCAATCTTAAACAGTCCTAAACTGACTTTTAATAGTTATATTTCTAAAAGTGATAGTTTTCATTCTGTTTATATTTATAAAGCCATCTTTTGTCCACTTTAAGATATATCCACCTCCAACCAGTAAATCTAAAAAACAAAACCAGACATATCTTATGGTCCAACCAATAAAATAACTTTTACTTTATATTATTCTCTACTAAGACTTTGCTTATATTGATATTCTTTTCAGGTGCTACAATCAGGATCTTTCTAATAGGATCCATAGATAATAATTAATACTAAGACTTTTGAGAAGTTAACTGTGGAAAATTCATAACCAGTGCTCAACAAAGTGTACCATATCCGTTTTCTTGTAGATTAAGGTGCTATATCAGAAAAGAATAGGTACTGTTTTTAATACAGACTTTTGTCTTTTAAATGTGCTTCCTTTATTATTCTGTACATTTTTTAATACCTTACTACCCTATTCTCACATAAGTTAGTATAAACTTGGTCATTGGAAATCTTTGGTGTCATCAGTTATCTCTCAGCATTAACTGGGGCAATGGAATTGTGGTTGTATAAAAAATATTCCATTTTTTAATCATCATATTCACAATGACTCCAATTTTTTGTTCTGTATGCTAGTATATATGGGAATGTAAGTAAGTAGAGAAGCCAATTTTGATTATAAAGTGATGACAATGGCATGTTTAGTAAGCTGACATAGTCCACACCTTTGAAGCTGATTTTGGATCAAATAAATGACTGTATATTTGGATACTTTTATTTGGGAATTTTTTTAATTAGTACAAAGTTAAATAACAGGGAATCTAAAATTACCACATCTCACAAAATCTGTTAATCATTGTGACTAGAGAATTGTTTGTTAAGATAGTAGAGAGAAATATAATGTCTGTAATGTTGACCATTCATTTATTATAAATACACTGAATGTGTAATCTTTATACGAAAAGAATTCTGGATTTAAATATAGGAGAATTTGTTGTCGTAAAGAGGTTATCAACATTGAAGATTCATATAACTGGTCATAGTAAAATCCTATTTCCAGAGTAAAGAAATTTAACTAAAAATATAAATGACTTCAACTTTTTTTTTGGACATATTATCAGCAAAAAGAATATATTGTGTTAAGATTTGTTATGAATCTAACTTGACATCTTCAGGTCTCATAATTTTTAGACACATCAAAGCAATGCTAATGATATTAAAAATAGGTTATCAGTCAAGTGTTGGTGGCTGAGAGATCAGCACAGCTGCTTACAAGCAGTTGTTCTGGGTTAGCGGGTTCACATCCTGGCTGATGCTATGACACATAAAAAAAAGTTTATCAAGGCTTTTGCTCTAATATTAATATCAAAAAGTTAAGAAACAATATTTTCTTTTTTATGGAAGTACGTTTTTGCATTAATATCATTATAAAAATGAATTTTTAATCTTGAAAACTAATATCAATGCTGAGTAGAAACAGTAAACGATTATGGCCAAAAATAAACTATTATTTTAAATTTTTGATAATAATGACATTCTTTCTATAAGGTAAACTGGCTTATTATTATTGAATGTTTTGCACAACATATGTATTGATTATCATTGCAAAAGTCAATAAAATAATAGTTGCCTCCAGTATTCAAAAAAATTGTATTCTAATAAAATATGTTATAATTAGGCATTCAAATGTAGAAGTTTATATTACCTGCGCATTTATAAATGTGAATTAATAAATAACAGATTAATATGTTGCAAAGAGTAAATGATAACTGCAATAAAAATCGCAATCTATTCTAAACATGTTAATAAGAAGTTTGATGTGTGCTTTTAAAATAAACTTTTGCTTATTCCAATTTGGATTTTCAAGCCTATTATGCTACTGACACTTTGTAATTCTTTTAAGAATAAGTTGTGGATAGAATTAATTCTGATTTTAGTATTACTATAAAAAAATGCCTTACACATCACATGATAACCATTTTCTATGCTTACACAAGCTGTTAAAATAGTGACAAACTCTCCATACAGAAGTGTCACCAAGTGCTAGCCATAGTAATAAATAACTGCATTGTGCATAAAAACCCTATCTAGTACCTATTTATTCAATATCCTCAGTGTAGAGTTGCATTAGATCCTAAGATCTAGGTGTGCCACTGTCTGATCCGAGACTCCTCACTGGTGAAACCACGAGAGGGAACTTCATCTGGAGATAGTCAGTAAGTAGACACTAATGAAACCACAAGTTGGAAACTAGTCTGGCGATAATGAATAAGGGATCTTTTATGCACAAATCTTCTTGAATCCATTGAATCCTATGGCATGCACTTGGTGGCACTACTATATAATGAGTTTGAAAAAAATCCTGCTTAATTCTCTAATAATAACTACATTATTAGTAACTTCACTAAACAAAAATATATGTGATTTTCTGTTTGATAGAATAATAAAATTAATCTAAAGCTTTATAAACAATCGTCAACATTTCTGATCTTTGTTGATCTACTAGAGAATAAAGGTCTCTTCAAGTTTAATCTGATTTGTCCAATTCATTGCTTTTCTTCTTTATGCCAACAACAAACTTCCCTTAGTTCATCTATTTATCTCAAATCTAATCTCTTTCTATGTTTTTAGGATCTGTTGAGATCCAATTTAAATCTTCATTTGTCCATTTATTTTTATTAATTTAGCAATATGTGCAGCCCAACTCCATTTTGTCTTTTGAATCCCTTTAATGATATCAGTGATATTTGTTTGTTTTCTCATCTATGTTATACAAGGGCTTGAAAGCAGAAGCTCAATGAATGAAAGTAAAAAGATGATGTTGGAAATAAAATAGCAAAAGAGGTACACTTACTTACCTATAAGATCACTTAAAATTCTTTTCTTCACTTACTGAAAGTAACATACGCATATGAAAACCATATTATAAATCTATTATACATATTTAAAATAAAAATACATATGACTAATTTAATTGATACATTCATCCAAATATCATTATATAAATTTGCATGAAGATATCCAGATTGATGACGTTAAAACAGTTCTCTATAATTTTAAAAATAGAATGCTGTAGATTCTTAATGAGATAAATAGAAAAAATAAAATTATGATTGCGTTATGTAGATTACGATAATATTGTAATTTTTGAAGAAGGTAGAGACTTATAATGTTGGCTATTTAATCTTACAAAATATGTACAGTAATTATAAATATAAAATATGTTACATTAATAAAGTGAACAGCTTTTTTGAAATATAACTAATAATGATGATATTAAAAAGCAAGCATACACATTTAGCTTATTAGTGAGGAGAATTGCAAACCTAATGTCAAAAATTTTTGTCCACAATCTGATTTTTTTTTAAATAAATAAATATATTAAATAAACAAAACATCACATGATCATTATTTTTTGTACTCACACAATCTGTTTGTAACAGTAGCAAATTCTGCAGCTACAAACTAGTATGGAAATATTGATTGAATAGGCACTAGATAGGGTTTTTATGCACAAACCTTGAATCTGACATCCATTGCTTACTAAGGCTTGCATTTGGTGGCACTACTGTATGAAGAGTTTGTTGAGAGATTCTTGACTCCATTTAAGGGGAAGCTACAGTACATCACATCACATGGGTGTGAGTTAATTTATAATAATAGCAAAGAAAGTAGTTTACTGTTTAAGACTTCAACAAGATTTTTAGCAACAAAGGAATACACACATAAATGGAAAAATGTGAGTGATTTAGTCTGCAAGTTGTGAAAGAATGGCATAAAAAATATTGGTCATCTGTTAATTGAATATAAATGCCTACAAGCAAAAATGGTACAAATGATGAAGTTGTGGAAGAATAAATATAAACAAAGTAATTATACAAAAAGTGGGTTTTCGTTTTTTATGCTGGGTTTGGAAACAGATAAGGGGGATTTAGATATAAAGGCCATATGGTTGACAAAGATTATGGAAATGGAATGGAACAGGATAGAGAAGAATGTGGAAAAACTTAGAGTGGGGAATGGAAAGGGCAGGTAAAGTGGCTAACAGGTTTCTCTGGGCATAGTGGTTGAGTGATTCCTAATCTAAAACAAGGAGAAGTCACCGTGCATCTCATTACATTACTGTTCAAAAAAAATATCTCTGTTGCTATTATATTATATTGTTTTGAATAAAATTTTGACAGAAGGCAGGTTAAGTCACAATCCTCATAGATTATTAGATCAAGTGATTATATTTGATCATGTTTAATAATAATTGTTTCATTAAGGAGGGGGGTGTAGCAAAATAGTGGAATAGGTGGGGGACAAGCCATAGATTTTTAAAACTATTATCAATTAATTAAAAAAAAAATCACTATTCTTAGCCTATCACTTTAATGTTTTTATATTAAAATAATAATAATAATAATAATAATAATAATAATAATAACAACAACAACAACAATAATAATAATAATAATAATAATAATAATAATAATAATAATAATAATAATAATAATAATAATAATAATAATAATAATAATAATAATAATGATGATGATGATAATAATGAAGAAATGAAACAAAATATACTTAAATAAATTTCATTGGAAATATGTCAAACTCCTTGGAAAAGCAATACTAATACTTGGATGTTATTACAGGGAATGGCTACATACAACATTTTTAAATATAATACTTATAAAGCATAGAAACTAATTCCAGCTTTAATCTTCAAAACTTGTATTCAAATCGAGTTTCATGAAAAATTTTGAGTGGTTTTATTTTTAATATATATATATAACTTTATAACCAGCAATATTTAAAAGCTTATAGTTTAATTAAACAACACCAGAGTTAATTCATAAAATTTTGAAATTTAACATAAAAGTATTCACTTTTCAGATTTTTTTAATTATGTAGAAATATCCAACCGCTACTAATGTTCAGAGATATTACAATCTGGAGTTGTTTATCTAATACCAGATTAGTTATAGTGAGAAATGGGTAGAGTAAATATTATGTGATCACAAGAGCATTCGATACTAACATCTATCATTCCATCATTCTGAAATAAACTTCAATTTTTCAAGCAGTATTTATTGTAAATTTAGCTATAACTATCTTTAAAAAAAAGCTTTTAATTGAAAATTATTTTAGCTAGGCCAAAATATTTTCCATCTCCACTCTGGTTCTGGATATAATTAAAAATCTGTATCTTCTTTATAGTCTAGTTGAGATTAGTCTTCAGCAAAACAATCACATCATATGGCAATGTGATCATAAAATGCAGAATCCCAGGATCCTATTACAATTTCTGAATACTTATACAAAAGGTGCTGATATTTAGGAATGTCCCTTTGCTAGCAGCAATTGCATAGCAAAAGCATCACTAACAGTCTCTCATGAAGGAATAGTGAGGATGAAGACAGTAATTAACTGGCTTTCTAATTACTGTGTGGTGAGAGTTTGCGTAGTTTTTTATTCTTATTTTACCCATGAGATAAAAATAGAGAGATGCTCATTTACCAACCATAATTGAATGTTTGGTCAGATTATTTATGAACTATCTATCTGAGAGGCAAATCATAAGTCTCTTCATCAAAATATCATTTAACCCAAAATTCAAACCCCAGGTATTTATTCAATTAATATATAATATATAACCAAAAACTTATTTGAACAGTTAGACCCATATTTAAAAAATTGAATTTTAAATAAATCTTACAAATTTATAAAAAAAAGCTGAGAATGCTTGGAAATTTTTTTCAGATAGCTGACCTAACTCTTTATTTAATTATTGTAAAACAAAATAGAAAAAAAACATATATCCTCTCTAACTGATGTATGATAAATCTGATGAGAAATGTCTTTTTACTCAAAATTTCTCTGTGGTAAGATCCTGAATAAAGATTTATTGCTGTGGACTACTTAATATAATTTTAGCTTTTACACACATATAGATAGCTGAAAAGTGTAATGTATATAGGTAGAGCACCCATTTGCCATGGCCAAACCTGAGGTTTGAATACAGGTCACATGATTTATTTTAAAGAGCTTATAATTTTTTTTCTTTGGATAGCTGAGCCATAGCTCAGGTTACCATTTAATACCAATCAGTAAATGGGTATCATGTCTATCATTAATGTGATAATAAAACAAGGAGGGAAATTGTTCAAACACTTAGCACACAGTAATTGAAAAGCCTTATGATTACTGCCTTTTCCTTCATTTGTTTAAATAAAAGTCTGTTGAAGAGGCCTTCTCCCTGCTATGAGCTAATTGTTTTTAAAAAAGGCTATTTTATCTTTATATAAATATACTCATAGACAATACATACAATTTATAAAATTAATTTTCATATATATATTAGTGTTTAAAAGTCATTAAATTTCCATACTTTATACATTCATTCTTCACCAAAGATTATAGTTAAAATTATATTTATTTTCCACTTAGTTACTAATACTCATTTAAGAGCGACTTTCTATTTCTATATGATTACTCTCAACTAGTTACAATAAATCATTCTGCAATTTAATTATTGGTAAGGCTTCTCTGCCTCATTCAAAAAAGATTTATTTTTTCAATTGTTTTTTAAAAATTCTAACTTAATACTGAATCTGTCAATCAAAATTGATTTCTGCTTAAATTATTTTTATCTATATCTTAATGGGCATTAGCACAAGCAAGCATGTAGGAAGAATAAAATTTGGTTGCACTTCAGCATAAGCACTTAATACTTATAATAGCTTTAAACATATATAGGTGAAGTTAATAAAAAATTTTACAAATAACATTTATGTTAGTGCTTTCAGAGTATGTTTACTCCATATTTATAGCCATTATTATGTGTAAACATAATAAATGCAAATTTATGCAAATCATTATCATGTCCATTTTTTTGATATTGTAAAGCAGGTATCCCTTCGATTGATAGCTTTGTGTACACTTTTTTTATTTTATTTATTTTTTTTGGTGTCACTTCTTTTTTTGCAAGCACACAGAAAAACAGACGCGTTATTGAGAGGGTCACAGTAACTTCATTCTCTATTAGCTTAATGATAATGATAATCTTTGCAAGGTTTGTGATGGCTATATTTTAGTTGTATTTATATATTGGATTATTTCTATCATCTGATATTAAGCACTGAATGTCTTTAGAAAAATTTAACTTTATTTATATATTCCAATTACATTCAACTTCTAGTAATAGCATAAAGGTTAGTATGTGCACAATGTTTTGAGAGGTATTATTCTCCTCTCTTCTTCAGGTGTTCTAACATGAACAATAACCATACTAGAATGGAAATTGAATCTGGACACTTAGACTCTTAATATTCAATTCTAAAATAATGCTCTAACCAACTGAGCCATCCTGTCAAAACAACAGTCAGTAGAAATTTCATATATATATATATATTGTAACCTAGTGTTATTGACACTTGGTCTATTTAGCATCGTTTCCACAGGAAAACAATGCTATCTTTTTCTAGAAAATAAAAAAATAAAATAGTAATAATATTAAGTGATTAATAAAATATGCTATTACTCACTTTAACATGTTTTAAGCAAATAACTAAAAAATTTAGTAATTTGATGTCATTTTGAAAAAGAGCATGAATAATTTAATTAAAAATATTAACCATAAGAGCAATTTAATATAGTATAAAAGCATATATTATAAACAGTAATTGATTTTAGATGGGTAGAGGGGGAGGATAGATGAGTATCTTATCATAACACAATAGCTTCTGGTAATTTTTAAATTATTTAGATAATAATGTATACAGAAATATACATCACTAATAAACATTGTTAATTAAATGTATTTATTATTTTTCATTATTTGTCAAATTACCCTGTAATCCATTTAAACCATACAGAAAAATATATGACTGTAATAAGTTTTTTTTTTCCTTTCTTTTGTTTATGTATAATTAAATGATTTTTTCTCTGTAAGAGGTCGCTAAAACAAGACCGCCAAAAAATTGAAGAAAGTTTAGTCTGACATTAGTTTTACAAGAAGGAAGCAGTACTGAAATTCGGTAACAAATTTTTTTATATTTTTTATTGCTGAAATAAATATAAGTCCAATAAATGTTTGATAATATCATGTGTGGCTAATCCTATTTGATAAGATATTCTGTTTTTCTGTGACCATCTACCTATTTTAAAGCTTTTTATACTCAAAAATATACTATCGTATGCTAAAGTTCAAAATGACCGTATTAACTACAGTAATCACGGAAAGTGTCATTATATTTAATTTAAGTAATATAAGTAATTTCCAGGAAATAAACAATTATTTGTTAACTTTACCTTATTTAATAATCTTTTCATGGTATAAAAGAAAATTTATAATTTAAAAGACATATTATAAAAGCCAAGGAAAGTTAACTATAAAATTTCGCGCTCTTTCTAACAGACATTGTCTGCATTTAAAAATAATGTAAGCTCCCCACGTTAAAATATGTTTTATTCAATGAAAATTATCTAGAAATAATATTAATGATAAAGGATATTTACTTATGCACCTGTATATTTTTTAAAAAAGAAAATATAAATTTTCTCAAGGCAAATATTGAAAAATTTGTATGTGTGCATTTTACGGAGAATTCCTTATGAAAGACAAATTATAATTCCTAGAGTAGGAATAAAAACTACAAATATTAGTGACTTAATTATAACCCTAATATAATATGTTATATTATACCTCAACTGGAATCATTAAAACTTTATATCTACGTAAGTCAGCTGCAGTCCTTATAATAATAATATTTTGGAAAAGTCGCGCATTAGTTTTATTCTTAAGCCAGCTAGCTATATAAAAATGATACGTATCGCCAATAGTAAAAAGAAAAGAATTGTATATGTGATCGTCATTCGTCAAATATTCGTCATGTTAAAATATGTATTGTTTTTCTTGGATCCCAAAAATTATATAAGTTAATTCAAGGAAGAGTTAACACCCAACGCTGCTATGTTTTCTTTGATTGATTTATTAAATGCACCAGAATGGAGGCAACTTTTATATAAAGTGAAATAATAAAATGCGTTTCTTATTTTAAATTTGCTGCATGAACTACAAATGGATCAAGTTCTTCATCTAGATAAATTGCCCAATGGAAAAACATTTTTCTAGAGAGATAATAAGCAATTGTTAAGTAATGATTTTTTTTTTAATTTGTAAAATTATGTATATTTTTTTTTATCAACAGGTTAAAAGATGTATAGTCAAGTAGTATTTAAATGACCTTGTAATCATAAAGGTATGTTTTCCTTTAATTATTCTAGGTTAAATTTATATTTGACATGGAAAATATTTTTTATAAAATGTGTTTACTTATGATATGCAATTATGGGTATAAATTTATATGTTAAATGCGTAAAAGTAGAAAAATTTAGATACTTAATAGGTAAAATATCTAGTTAAAATTATCAGAAGTAATTAAAGAGAAGTGCTATACAGGATATTACTTATTTAAAGTTTGAAACAAATTTATACTATGTTAATTGCGGAATTTATTCCCAATTATTTTTTTTATTAACGCATTCACTTAATTTAGTTCAAAATACTATATTACCAATTACTTGTTGAATGTTTCTTTGGCAAAGGCGAAAATTATTATGGTTTATTCTGTATGATCCATTGATTACAGACGTTGATCTAAGTATACCCCGGAATATATATTTTGTGTAATTAGTGTATTTGCTTGTCTTGCCCCGAATAGCATCAGTATATGATTAAGATTCGCATTAGTAACAATTGTAATGTATCTATTTTGAGGGATGGAAAATAATCTCCCCAAAAGCTTTATTTTCCATGAGGGAATAAATAAATCTAGAATTCGGGTATGGTTATAACCCAAGCGATCGCTTCCCAGAGTTAGGACGATCAGCAATTTATACCGTATTTAGTGTATTTCGTTCGTTAAAATCCCATGAGAGGATTAGAATTGGTGTGTGTTCCTATTATGCCCAAGAAAGAGGCAAGGACCCACCAAACTATTTTAAGGTAGTCGTTAACTCTACATATTTACGGTATTATTCCATATTCCTCATGAGAAAATAGAGATAATTCCACCACGGAAGGTGTAGAATATTGTGTTTTATTTAGAAAGTTATGGCAAGATAACGGGTATACTGGAGGTTAATTCCTTACGATCCATTTAGTAAAAATAGCGTGCTAGTATATATGATCAATGTCTGGATTGTGCGACGGAATAGTGCTGGTAATCCACACGTAAGTCAATGGAGAGAGTAAGTTTAAAATTGCGTGATTTAGAAATTTTTATTTGCCAACGGAGGGTTCAAATACTAGGTTTAATTCTGGTTAATTATTAAGTAGCACTCACAATATAACTTATACTGAGAAAAACAGTGTGTATAACAACTTCAGTTGTTATTAAGGTAAACATTAAAAATAATAAGTGTAACTTCTGATAAATAACCCATAAATTATAATAAGTTATCTAAATAAAAACTATCATTTAATTAAAGATATGATTATAAAAATCGTTTGTACGCATTGCCTAGAATCAGATTATTTTTATTTTAAAACAAATAGTTAGTTAATAAAGTTAAGCAGCCGTTCATATAAGATACACTAAACAGATTAGTTAATGTATCGATAATAATATTTATTTTGTTATATTCAATTTGCATAAATGTAAAAAGAAGATGAAGAAGTAGTTCGAATCCAAGTCTAAAAGCATAGACAAATTACTATTAGTTATATTTTGTTTTATCCATATGGGATCGAATAAATTGTATATGTTTGTTTATTATGTTAATCATCAAGGATAGTTTTGTTAAACTGTAATAATAAATTAGAATATTGTTAAAATTTAATAATAAATTATAGTCTTGTTACAAGCTGTTTTGAGTCATTTTTCTTGTGTGCTAAATAAAAGTGTATCTGCATAATACTTGCAATACTTTCTTGAGTCCAAAATCATTTATGAAATCTCAAATTCAATACACCAGATAGACAATTGTAAGCAGATCAGAATATTTCATTATATTTTTTTTTTAATTTAATAAGAATTATTTATGGAATTGAAACTTCAGACCAGAACATTTTATTTTATGTGTGTGTAAAATCACTTTATTCCCAAACTAGTAGGTTTTGGTTGCACATTGTTCCATACACATTTAAGTGAAGTGTCTAAGTAATAAATCTTAGTTAAATTATTGTGTTGTCATGGATGATGGAAGGACACAAAAGCACCCTTGTCTTTTCATCATTCCGACTGAGATTCTGGATTATAAATTGGCTGTATTATTCAAAATTATGCGTTGTTATTGAATATGGTTATCATCTCGTTAAATATTATAATAGTTGATATGTGGATGAAGACACCTGGAATTTAAATAAGTTAAATGTTTCCTATAGCCGACCAGAATGTCAGTCATATGCGACAACACAATACTGCCGAGCATTTTATTAAATATAACAGAGAACCCTGAGATTAGTGTCATTATTATAAGTGCTTTTAAATTAAGAATAGATTAATTATGATCAATATTACAAGCGTGGCATGGCTAAAGAGATTGAAACTTCTGATTGTATAATAATAAAATATTGAGATCATATTGGCAAATTGCTGAATGTTTTATTTTAGTCAGTAATATTAACAATGACATAAAATCATCATCATCATTGTCGAACAGTGCAAGTACTTATAGCTCAGAGAAGGTATTTTGGATAGAGAAAGAATGTTAGTTTATTCTAAATTTTTTTAAATTTATTTTATTAATGATAATTATTTTTTTTAATTCTATCTCTGTCTGAACTGCATATCTCTGTAGCTGAATTATATAACTAACCTAACGAAGAGCTATACTATATGATGGGTTAGAATATATATATATATATAAGGTTTCTTATGATTTCTCCACTTTTTTCTAAGAGCAAAGATGATTAGTGATTTCCATATATTATGTATAGTCACACTAGTTTGACTACATCGGGTTATTCACCATTGTCATGTGAGCAGCTTCTTTGAATTTTATTTTTTATACCTTTTCATCTCTATCCAACATTTTTGTATTTTTCCAGTTGAACATATATTCACTGGTACATACATCGTTGCTACCTTAGACACATCTGTTTTATCTATTCTAATTATCAGTTTGTGCTCTTGCAATTATTTTTCAATGGGGAGGCTGGTCTTATCAATATATGTTCTTCCTCATTCACATGGTATTTCATAGATGCAATTTTTAAATTTTCAGCATTTCAAGTTTTGGCTTTGTAGTTGTTAGAATTTCTCATGGTGCGGTATGGCTCTGGAAAGGTGTTCTGATGTTATACTAATTGCAGATTTTTTTAAATTTATCTGCTACTTTTTGGTATATATTGATACACTACAATATCAATAATTGTTTTTAATGGTTCTTTTTGTTGTTTATTTAAGGTTTGCTTAATAACAACTGATGGATAACGATTTTTCATAAGAGTTTGTTCTATATATATATTTTCTTTTTTCAAATCAATGGTGTCTGAACAAACTTCTTTTGCTCTGTTCCATAGTGATAGTATAATTCCCTCATGACAAAATCAAAAATCTTAACTGACTAATGTTCTTAACATTTTACAGTATTTAAATATTTTTTGACTTAACTCCTATACCATGACCCCTTTTTTCTTTTTTTTCTATTTATACCCTGCTATAACCAAATATTCCACTGTAGGTTCTTTTTCTTCTCTTAGATGTGTTTTCATTACTGTTAATATGTCAAGCCCTTCATTTTTAATTGCTTTGTTTAATTCCAACTACTTTCCTGGTCTTCTATCATCTTGCATATTCAAATATCCAATTTTAACAATTTCTTACTATCCTTTTATAATTCTTTTGATTCCTTCTTCTCTATTACAGTTGTAAATAAACTTTCCCCATACAAAAGTGCCACCTCGTGTAAACCTTAGTAATCAATATATGCAAGAAGGTTTGTGCACCAAAATTTTATCTACTGCCTACTCATCCACAAGATAGATTTTAATGCACAAACCTCCTCACATCTATTGATTACTATGACTTGCACTAGGTTGTACTTTTGTATAAAGAAAGTTATTATTATAAATCTGTTTTACCTTATCATATATACAGAGTTGTTTTAACAGCAATTCTCTAGCAGATGCAAATTTTATTAAAATTAAACAACAACTACAATATGTATATATACTACAAAATCTTGTGTCCACAAACTTATTTAGTCTCACACAAAATGATGCAATAGAATTGTCCAATCCTAAATTAACTTACTTCTGATTGTCTATTAATTAGTGATTGCTAACATGATTCCAGATTTAAATGCAAATGTCATACTTTTATTCCCAATTCCATATTAAAAGAACTAATTATTCTAAAAGTCACACAATACATAAAAAACAGACATGAAAATAACTAAAACACAAGAAACAAACTAATAACAAAAATGGATTATATTTACTAATTTAATATACTTAGAAATATATATATATTGATAATAATTGTATATCCTAATATTATGTAAAATAAATAATTGTGTGGATTTTCTTTGTCTACAAATATATTTGTTTAATTTGTTATGGAGATATTTCTAAAAGATTTGTGTAGAAACAGTAAAACACTCTATATAAATTAAGCATCAGAAAAATTAAAATGAGGGATTTTTTTCTCTAGAGAGGTTCATTCTTCTACTTTTCTCTCTATCCCCCATTATTTCTTCAAAAAGTAAGAAGTTGGAGAGCAAAATAGTTTTACTTTTAAATTATTATTTTTTGACAATAAGAAGATTTAAGTTTAAATTATTGTATAAGTTATGATAGGATAGATGGCTTATTGCAAATGGTTTTCAAAAAGAACAATGAAGTGAGATGCTAATTAGCTCCATTCCTGTACAATTGTTGAATCATCAATTCCTCCTTCGTTCTTGTTACAATACTATTAGTGTATGATGCTCTGGTAACAAACCACTTTATAAAGGAAGAATATTACTTTGAAATATTGAAGGAAAGCATAAGGATATAAAAGCCTAGAATGCTTATTGAAAAGAATTTATTTGAAAGATTAAAAAGAAGCAAAAGTTTTCTTTTCCAAACTTATGGTAAGATGACTTGAAATTCTCAAACTGTAACTTTTATTATAGAAATTACAATTTCTGAATAAGTGAAGAAAAGACATTCACAAAGTTTTAATACATTCATGAAAGAATAAAATTTTGAATTACTTAGAAATACTATTATTTTCTCTATTCACTTACAAATGAAAAAAATTTATTACTTGACATTCAAATTGATTAGCTTAATAAACTGCATAATAAACAGTGTGATATTTAAATAATAAACTTTTTGAAATTATTTACAGAAAGCTATGTAATACTCAAAGCTAAATTATTTATATCTTTGAAATAACATTACTTAAGAGTTTGGAAATTAAAGAAGATAGCAGAACTTTTATTTATTGTCTTTCGAGTGAATAATACTTAGGTGAAGATATTCATGAAGAAAATTATAATGCTTTATTTATACATCAATTATTTTCTTATATTTTTCATTAATAAATTATTATTTCTTAATAAAATTTATTACTTATTATTTCACACATGCAATACTTTGTTATTGCCATTAAATAAATGGCATACAAATACATAGCTGCAAATAAAGTAATAAAAAGACACACATAACCTGTACAATAATACCAACATAGCTCTGAGAACATGCTTTTTTGTAGTTTAAAAAATATACAGTCCCTAAATACACAAATAGAGTACGAATGAATGCTGAACTTAAAATTATTATTTCCATTACATAAATTATATTTAGCTGTAGTTAGCCTCACTTCAGCACAAAGTTACTGTTATATTGTAATGGTATATAAATATGCCATTACATTAATTTAAAATAAAATCTTAAAGTTCGCAAATAAAAATAAAATCTATTAAAAAAAAAAACTAAACGCTAAAATTAAAATGTTTTGTTAAACGTATATATTCACATAGATTCAAAACTTTAAAAATATTTTTTTAAAAAAAAAACAACAAATAAATAAGTATTTGAACGTACTTTTTTATAAAAAAGTACAAGATTTAAAGATAAAATATTTTTGTAGATGGAAATGATTGTTTATTAATTATCCAAAAGCTGTGTAATTAAAAAGTCAGATCAAAAATAGATAAGAGAATAAAGAGATTTTAGCTTGACCAATGGAAGCAAATAAAGGCCCGGACCATAATGAAAAAATGGAACAGTGACATTTTTGTTCATGGAATCCATAGGAGGACTATAAAAAGAAAAATATTGAGTTCCAGACAGTTTTTTCAACTTGATTTGGTAAGAAGAATGACAAGACACACTTGTCATTCTCTATCACTTATTTAAAAAATGAAAAGACTGTGATACCAGAATGGAAACAGCTAATGCCACCTCCAGAACATTATCTTCCAATGGAGACGTTGCAGGAATTAAAAAACAGGAACCTGGACTCTTCTACTGTAAGCTATATGAACTGAAAAATTGTTAAAATCATAAAATTAAGAACTTTCGTCAAGAGTTGACAAATTAATAAACAAGCCAACTTAAATGTTAAAATGGACTCTTATCTGACTTTTGTAAGTTTTTAGATCAAATTAATAATGTTTAAATTTATATGTTTTGCATTGATAAACATCATTTCCATTATTTTTTTTCCTTATTGTATAAATTATTTAAATGCATGAAATTTAAGTTGGGTATAGACATTGCATGGATTCGTTAATGGTTAATTGTGTTGCTTTTCATATTCGATTGGAATATATAGGTTATTGGTGTCATTGAGGCATCTTATGTTGAATGCTACTGGGCTTCTTGTATTCCCTCTGCAATTGACATTATCAATGACTTTGTATTTTGATCAGTTAGGTTTATTCTGAAACATTTTGACCGTGGAATTTATGCAGCCGATCTATACTCGACATTATAAAACAAATTGTATAAAATTCATCTGTGCGAACGTATTTAAATGTTAAATTTAAGTTGGGTGTGAATGGCTATATAGATTTGTAAAGTTATATATATAGTTTAAGGGAGGGTAATCTTAGGTTATTCATTTTGTAGTTGAATTAGCTCAATGGATTGGATATATTTGTGTAATTAGTAGATGTAGTATGAGATCCGCTACAGGCAGAATTGCACTTATATGCCACACACCTTCTGTTTTCCTATGGATGGGTTTGTAAGTCGGAAAAGGACCACAGTCCATTCCTATGGAGTTTTTTGTTTATTGTTCTACTCGCCAACAGATGTAGCATTCCTGTTGGTGGAGAGACATAGTCTTCTCTAACTCTACTTACTGTTCAGATGTACATTCCTGACAGTATGGTATTTTGTGTTGTCATATTTTCATGCTACATTGAATACATAAATGTATCAGATGGGTTGGTGCCGGTTTGACTGCGAACTTTTGGCCTAAGGTTAAATAAGGGAAAGAATATTTTCTTTTCAAATGCAGATCTATGTAGTCTATTCATACTTGACTCACTAAATAAATATTAAACTCATTATTGCAATCTATTTAAATGTAAAATTAAAGATTAATATAAAAATCTAAAATGTTAAACTTATTCCTCAAATTAAAATAATTTTATATGTGCGTAAATAAATATTTTTATGTGTTAATTTCTGGCAGTGGCTTTTATTTTGTTATATTTAAGATATAAATTAAAAATATAGATTATCTCTGTGTCTCCACTGAGCTAGTGACCTGGGCTAACGATCTAAATATTTAAATAAAGTGGAATCTTAACAGTGCATATCTGCCTACTTTATAAATTTTTCTAGGCTCAAATGCCTAGATGGCGCCTGTGTAGTGCAGTTTGCAGTTAGATTCAATCTCCACTTTTTTTGGATCGTTATAATATATATATATTCCATCAATTGTTTTTATACTTTTTATAGACTATTAGCTGTCACTGTAGCATCATTTGTGTTACTGTATAATTACTCATTTTTCTCAAGCAATTATGTACCATAAAGCAAAAATCCATAGCTTAGCAACTCAACTTTTCAGATTTATATGGGTAAAGAATGTAATAAACAATAAACAAACAAATATTGCTGTTAACTTACAATAAAACTGCTTTAATTTAAGTATCTCTGAATTATTTGTTTTAGAACTTTAGTATTTAACCTGATTGTTGACTGAAAATCCTTTAACTTTTCCATAAGCTTAGCAGAGAAACCATACAGATTTTTGACATTTTAGGCATTACAATGGCATTGTAATCACTATTTTTCTATATTTGTTTTGAAACTATCTCTAGCTTTATATTAATGCTTGCAGCTTCCCTTTCTCCTATTGCCACAATTTTAACATATTAATTTTTTTTTAAAAAACCTGAGTGTGTCAGCAATGTATGAATATTTTTGCATAATTGACAATATCCTATTGTTATGATAAAGCTATGAAGGAGGTGTCTAAATTCTGATTGGCTTAGGGTTTTAGTCTGAGAATAAATTACTGATTATTGTCAATTTGTAGAGAAAAATGTAATCAGTTTGCAATTTAATGATCATGATACAATATTTTTATAAAGGATTTATTTTTAAACCAAAAACTACATCACTAATAGAATATTGTCTTTGCAAACATTTTATTTTTAAAAAGATAACTTATAGAAAGTTTTTTATTACAACAGAAGGCAGTTTCTACTGGGTAAAAAGAAATCATTTTTATCAAAGTGGTAATTAAAATACTCTTTAAAATTTCAATAACAATAAATAATTTATTAACTTTTAGAAATGTCTTTGTTTTCTTTGATTATTACTAATCCTAAATATATCCTTTTTTAATAACATAAAATTCAAATATCCAATATTTTGTTCTTCAAACTTTTTGAATAGGTAAATTACATCCAACAACAGAGATCTCCATTGTTATAGGTAAAAACTTTGTTTAAATATTTATTTTCATATTTAAAAATGAATGTTTAAAAATGGTATGACAATAAGTTGGATTATTTCCATCATCTATTATTAAATGTTGAATGTCTGAAATTTTGAATCTGTTAAATACAAACAACTTGTTAATATATGGTAAAATGAAAATACATACAGAAAATGTAGTTTTTTAATAATATTTATCATTATTACTGCCTGGAATGTTTTCAATTTATTTTGGTGCAATTTAATGGTTTATATAAATGTTTAATTAACTATTCACATATTCAATTTTCATTTAAAATTTTAATTTGAATATTTAAATAGCCCTTTTTTTTAAATGAGTACATTTGTTTCTTTTTTGTTAATAGAAAAATGGTTGCCCGTACTTCTTTAATCTTCCACTTTCTATCTTCTCTCTCTCTCTCCATGTGGGTGCATGTGTACACTATCTCTGCTTTTGTTAGCTTGTATCTATGTCTAGATTTTTGCTCATGGTCTATAAATACTGAAGTGTGTTTTTTGTCTCTGAGGGACTCTATTGTATAAATATATGTGTTGGGCAAGTTTTGTTGACAAATTGGTTCTTGACACCCACTAATATGCAGCATTGCAAGCTGATTGACTGCACTTCATTATAGACCCCTTGATGTTTCACTTCTGATGGAATGGTTTAAAATCTTATATTAAATTTGTTTTTACATATATTTTTTTAAATTTATGTGAAATTTTTGGAATATAATTCAATTTTTAGATTCCATTTGTTGGTTGGAGTGAGAAATTTTAATTTTTTTATAGAATCTCTTTAACCATTAAATCACACCACTATATGCCATGAATATGATATAGTACAAATATATTGAAAATATGCAAGGCACTAATAAAGCTAAGTATTATTTTTAAAAAACTACTTTTCTATGTGTATTTTCATTTTATCAGATATTATGTTGACTCCGAAATCAAGAAAATTAGTAACAATTGAAATAACTTGTTAGTAGTAACACACAAATAGACAACACAGGTTAGTATCACTTGAAAGCTTACATTTTTAAGTTATAGTGTAAAAAATAGTTATATGACATGTAGAGGAAAGATTTAATTATAAAAATAAAATGTTCAAACATGGAGGAGTATTTAATGAAAAATTCACTCGGTCCTATTCAAAATTGACAGATAGCGTTTTCAATTTAAAAGGTTGGTCCTTATTGAAATATTTGACTTATACCATAACATCCATTCTTGATTCTCACTCTCAGACATGATTTTTCTAAATTACTTATTTTAAAAATAATAGCAGTGTGCTTAATAAATTAACAATCAGTCCACTACAATATTTTAAATAATTCTTCAAATATAGTTTTAGTAGCCTTACATATATATATATATATATATATATATATATATATATATATATATATATATATATATATATATATATATATATATATATATATATATATATATATATCAATGTTTGTTTGTTACTTAATAATTCCACAAATATTGCCCCTCTTTTTCATACACTCAATTTTTTTTTTTTCAGTGAAATAATATATTCATAATTTTCAAAATTGCAGAAAAATATTACTTTCAGATGATGAAAAATTATTTAGAAAAACTACTAATAAAATCTTTCAAATAATTTATCTGCAGCTTTGGTTGTAGTAGGAGTAAATTATCCATTTTTTCAGGCAATTAAGTACCATCAAGTGAAAGTCTATAGCCTATGTAATTCCTCAAAAAAAAAAAAACTCATGCAATATTTATCAAGATTGGTGCAAAATTTCTTGAGATATTAAGTAACCAACAAAATGAACTTTCAAATCTATATATATGTTTATATTCCATATAGCTCTTTTTTATTAAAATAATAAAAGCCAAAGCAACATGTTTAATTTCCTAAGTCAACCTATAAGGTTGACTCCCAAGGATATCTCCCTCAAAATTTCTTATGTTCTGCCAACTATGGTCTGCCCTGCAGTTTTATGCTCTCTCCATGAAGATAAAGAATAAGACTACTTCTTATTTTGTCTGCTCAGTTATTTTGTTTTGTGGAATACTTTATTTAATGGGATGAATATAAACATCTTAAGTTGATTAATTAATTTACTTAGCTTAAGTTTAACTTAACATAAATTTAATTAATTATATAAAGTTCACTGGACTTTGCATAAATTAAATTTCTTTTATTATCTGTAATAATTTCATCTGGATAATGCTAATTTCTTATTTTTAAATGCTGTTATATTAATTTGCACTGTTTGTTACTGTCAGGATGTTCACATTTGAGAATTTTGAACAATGAAAAAAAAAGTTGTTCCCCTTTAGAAGTCAAACTTACATACTTAGGTTTCCCAGGAAAAATCCTTCCCAAGAAATCCAAAGTAAAATTTTGTCAATATTTTCACTTAAGTCATACTTAATTAATTAAAAGTAAATATTTTCTATAAAATCTGACTTATTCTTCTGAAATAATTACTATTTTATAAATACTTTGTGAAAAAAATAATAAATGTGTAAAAAAAAAAGTTAGAAAATTAATTAAAAAGCCAATACATAAATATTTTTATATAGTAGATGATCACATGATATTTAAATTTAAAATTTATTTGTTAGAGGGCATATTTTTTATTTTCATGTCGTATTATTAAATTATAATTTTTTTCCCATATGTCAAAGTGTTGACCAGGAAGCGAACCCAGGCCAGCTGCTTGGAAGGCAGCTATGCTAACCGCTAGGCCACCAATGCTTGAGTAAATTGTAATTTTTGTCAGATTTTTTTGTAGATTTAATCATTTTTGAAAATAACATGTAAATATAATTAAAAAGTAAAAAATAAGATGTAAAAAAATGTTTTTAAAAAAAAAAAATAATGATTTTGTTAGAAAAAGAAAGGCTTTCATAAATAATCAGAGTGTTATAATACTTTTATGTAAATAATTGATTAAAAGTACAAAATAAAATAATCAAACAACTAACCAGTATCTTGGTTAATTTGCGATTCTTAGAAAATATCAGAGATCTTAAGAACCTAGCCTTGTTAAAAACAATTGGAACTTACAGTAATATTATCACTTCATAAAACCTATTTGGGCCTTTTTTTTTTTTTTTATAATTTATTTGAACCTCAAATGCTTTTATAAAATGATTATATACCTGCAATGTTCAATTGTTTTATAACAAGTTTAGATTCTTAAAATCTCTAATATTTTCCAAGAATAGCAAATTATGAAGAGGTGAGTTACTTCGTTGATTACTTGGCTATTTTGTACTTTTCAGTTGGTTATTTACATAAAAGCATTATTTAAAAAATATATATTTTTTTACATCTTATGTACAACTTACTTTTATATTACTTCAATCATACACAAAGCAAAGTTTATTTTCAATTATGCTTACTAAGGCTATAACCTCGATAATATGCGTATAAAATGCGATAGTGGGGACCTCTACAGGTGTTTAACCACAATGTGCGTTTAATAAATTTATAATTTCAATTATGCTTTTAATTGTACAAACACCAAAAGCTTAGTTTTAACTTTGTTTTTAAATTATGTACAATTAATTTGAAGCCTATTTGTAACTTTGCTTCTAAATAATTTCTTTCTTACTATAAATATTACTGTTTTTTTTATAAAATACTTTATACAATATTAACCAATATACTATTAATCTGGCAGTTATATAAACAAATCATTCGCTAAGCACATTTAAATCACTCAGCCAATCACATTTAAAATTTTCAGTCAGACTCGGTCATCTATTAGCGAGGCTAATTACATTCCGATTAAAAAATAGAAATTCTCATTTGTTATCTGAGTGTAATTAGCTTTGATAATAGATGGCAGGGTTTGGCTAGATACTTTAAACTTTGGTGAATGATTGTATTATTTTATGCAAAATAATTTGCCTTTATTTACTTTTTTTTTTTTAGAATACAAATTTTTTTTTTTTAAATGTCATAGCATCGGCCGGGACGCGAAACCGCAACCCGGGCAACTGCCTGCAAGTGCAAAGCAGTCGCGCTGACCTCTCGACCACCAATGCAAGACTACAAATATATTTTTTCATTTATTTGTTTACTAAAATTGTTATCACTTACGTAAAAGTTTTAAAAAGCTTAACTTGTCATTAATTACAGTAAAAATAAATAGAACTTAAAACTACTCAGTAATAATATCATGAATAGTCAGATAAGATTATTAGAAGTGTCGATAAAATTCTTAAATCTCTATAGAGCCCTCAAGGGCGTTGTATTTTTAAATATATGACTGAAAACAAATTTGTTTTTGTTTGGCATACAATCTTTAATAAGTCTATTTGAAATTTATCTTGTAAAATATATAGTTTCAAGTTATCAAGTTTATGTTGCAAAAGAATGAAATGTTTGGGAGATTAACCTATCTCTCGAGTGTTGTGTTTAACGTCAAACTTAAGAATTGTCAAAATTATTCTTGACAAGATAGTACATTATTTTTTATTTAAAAAAAATAAGATTTATAAAAAAGAAAGTTGCAGTAATATATATATAAGAACTTATGATGACCGTATTCAGAAGCTTTTAATCGTTTTTTTTTTTTTTTTTAAAGTGCGGTTCTTCCAGACAAACACTTAACGAAAGACAATATATAACTAAAAATTAATCAGAAATATATATGTTAAACCTAAAATAACAGTTTTAGATTATGCATAAATAACTGCACGTGAATTCAAATGGCATTTGTGATTCAAAGCTCAGTATGTTTTTATTTTCATCCAAATTTAACATGAATTTTTTCCTCACCAGCGCGCTACTTTTAATTCAGTAATAATTTAATCTTCTTGCGCAAATAAAATTATTTATACTTAAAAGTTAATGTAATTAATTAGAAGGGATTTAAACTCAGATTTTCAAATTCCCTTTTGCTATCTACTCCATCTTATACAATTAATACACATAACGACATACATATAAAAAAGATAAACAATTTCCAATATACATATTTTGTGCTGAACCAGCACTCATCAATTGGTCCAGATCATCATCTTCCACACATATATATAATCACTGTCCAGTTTGTATTAAGATAGAAAATCTTCAAACTTTAATAGACAGGCTTCAATCTTCTCCAACTTTTCAGCCATCCATACCATTGAAAATCTGATAATGGAACATTCAAAGTCTTTGTTGATGCCAATCTTATTATCATACCCATGTTGACTTTAAAGTCACTCTAAATAAAAATAATTATTAAGAAAAAGGCCAAAATATATTCTTATTTTTCATATGTTTTATAAATTTTACCTCTCGGCTAACAACCGTCTGCAACCAACACTTGTGATGGGGGGATACCGGAACGCAAGACAAAATATATTCTTATTTTGTGCGTTTTATAAATTTTATTTCAACTATCAGTTTTTTGACTGTAAGGTTTTTTTTTTTCATCGTTTCTGAAGTAGAAAAAAACATTTACTTAAAACTTGAATATGTAAGAGTATGTACGTTCAATCGAAGTAAAGTTCTTAAAGCAAAAAAGAAATATGATAGTAAAGAGTCAAGTAGAGAGTTTTGCTTGAGTGGTTATAAAATATAAGATTAGTATTGATTTTTACAGTTATAGAGAAAAGTAGGAGGAAAAACAACAGCTTTTCAAGCTAATAGTTCAAATTACAAATTTTTAAATCTTGTTGCAAGTTTGTGTGTGTTAGAGTAAAAAAAAATCCATAAAAAAAATGAGGTGAAAATAAATAGCTACATGACTAAAACAAAATGTTCCCAAAAACTGAAGGGAAAAAAACATAAAACTATAGAAATAATCTTAAAGTAATATTATTTTTTTTATTAAGTATAAAATTATTAAATATTTTAAACAAATTAAATTTGCTTATATTTTTTTTATTTAACCTTTTTTCTGACGTATTTTAACCAAAATTTCCATAATAAATCAAAAACTACATCAGTAATTGTTCATACTAATACAATTCCGCCACCTAGTATAATCTTGAGTAACTAATAGGCACTAGTTGGTGGGCTAATTAAATTTTTACTATCTCATTCCTATTGTTTGTTCAAGATTACAATAGATGAAGAATTGGAGGAATATAAATATGAATTGGCTCTTCAAAAGCACAAGGAAATATTCAAAAAACGTGGAATAATTCTCTGGTGAGTGAACATATTGTAATACATGCTTCTGTTACTAAATGCTTTTTGCAGGACCCCCCCCCTCACCTTTTGCATTAGTCTGCTAAAAGCATCATCAAGTGACGTTGTGGTGCCATGAAATATTTTTTTATTGTGTTTCATTTGTTTGTTTTTTGTACGACTGAAAAGTTGAAACAACATGAGATTATATTTTCTAATACAGACAATGGCAAGTGAAGCAGATATAATGCTTGAAACAGTTCTTGAGAAAACACAAGTTTACAGGTAGTTTAATGGAAGAGTTCAAATTCATCTGAATCCAAAAGAGCATATCCAGTTAAATACTGATAATATGGCAAATCAAAATGTTTTATATCATGAAAAAGTATTTCTTGTCTTTTCCAATAATACGAAATTTAAAAAACCAATCTATGATATAATCTTACTGTATTTGATTCATTCACTTTTGATTCTTTGTTGAGATATTATGACTAGAAGCATATGAAATTGTTAATTTTTTTATATAAAAAAATAAATATTTAGTATTCTTATTAGTTGAAATATAACATTTGATCACATGGCCATGGCAAAAAATGTAATATTGATTATTGAGTTGAAAAATGTAAAAGTCCAAGATAAAAATAATTTCTACCAAATCGAAATTTTCTTAGATTATAAATATCTACCACTCTAAATTATTTAGTAGATCTCTATATAACCCATGGGTCAAGGATTCCCATCTATATATTAGATGTTTAAAATTTTATTGATTACTGTGAAAATGAAATGTATCCATTTTATCACTAGACAGCCTTTTCTTTTTTATCCTCTTTTTTCCATATGTACACATCTAATGCATTACCTTGCTTGTATTATAAGTTCAAGATCAGACAATTTTAACATGGTTATTTAAAAGATAAAATTAACATTTAATCTAATTAAGGAGACATTATTTTTTTCTTTTAGGAAACAACTTTTACATCTACAGAGACATAACATTAGTATCGAATAAACAATTTCGTTTGATTTAAAAAAAAAAAAAACACCATTCTAAAAATATTTCTTCAACTTTTCAGTTCAATAAGAGTTTACCAGAAATTTTTTGATGATGATCATTTGTTGATGAATAATTCAGGAGGACAAATCTGTCAATAACTTCTTTGTTTTTATCAATTTTAAGACGTTTTCTTTATCTTTTATATTTAAATATAATTCCATAAATTGTTGAAAATTTAAATAGTAAACAAAAATAATAAGATTAATTTTAATACATATTGTGAATAAATTTTGCTTATTTTTGCATACATAATCAGATAAAGTAAAATCAAGAAAGAGATAAAGTTCAGGGCTACCTGTGAAACAAACAGAAAGTCTGAATAAAACAACATAAGTAAAATGTAATTCTTTTATTTATTTGTTGTAAAGATGATATATATATTGAAATTCAGGCTAGTTTATACAGGAAGTGCAAAACTACATTAGTTCAGATTTTAATAGCTAACAAATAAATATATGTCATGTTATGTATTCAAAATAAAATTAATCAGTAATTATTTTACACTTTGAAAAACTCTCAAACACAACTAGCGTTATGCAATTGATTTATTTTTTTATTTAGTTGTGTTTGAGAGTTTTTCAATGTGAAAAATGATTATTGATTAATCTTGCTTTGTATACATAACATGAAATATAAAATATCAAATTTATCACTTCCTTTGTTTTGCTATAATATCTTACATAAATACAATTTTTTCACTACTTTGAACACTTTTTAGCAAAAACCTTTTATTGTACCTATGATGCATACATAGTCTTACATTTTGACTATCCTGCAGTCTTCTTCAAAGCCAATTTTCTTTATGTACTATTTTTAGTATTAAAGTAAAATTGGCTCTGAAGAAGACTGCAGGACAGTTGAAATGTAAGATTGTGTATGCATATAGGTAGAATAAAAGGTTTTTTCTGAAGAGTGTTCAAAGTAGTTGGTAAATTAAAATATGTTCATTTATTATCTATTAAGATCTGAGCTAATTTAATTTCACTCTTCCTGTATAAACTAGTCTGAATTTCAATATATATATATATATATAATGTGTAGTGCAAATAGGTAAGAAGATTATATTTCACCTGTGCTGTTTTATTCAGACTTTCTCTTTGTTTTGCAGATACAACTTCTGAATTATATTTTTTGTTAGGATATTTAAATTTTCATCTACTATTATGCAATTGTTTTATTTCTTGTATGGTTGAACTGGGGAAATTTTTCAAAGTATAAAATGATTATTGATTAATCTTGATTTGGCTTTGTATCAATGTTTGTTTCTTAGCTATTAAGATCTGAGGTAATTTAATTTCATGCTTCCTGTATAAACTAGCCTGCATTTTAATATATTGTATTGTCATGGCTGAGTTTACAGGCATGACTTTTATATCAGACGCTCTTTTTGGGGGGTTTACTCTTTTTAAAATAATTTTTAAATAATTGTGGGGGTTTTATTAAATATATTTTTAACACCTAATTTTAATTTATTTATATCTTTCTTTTATATCTTCTTTTTTTCTCTAAATAGAATAAAAAATTTTATTTCGAGAAATGTATTGTAATATTAGAATTTTTGAATTTATTAGTTGAGAATAGTATACCTTCTCACCCTTAAACAAAAAAACTTTTCCTTTTCATATATAAATGTATGAAAGTGGGAAGAAGGAAAGGGGTTTGGGTCTTGGTTTTTTTCTTCTCAGAGAGTAACAAAGTTACTAAAGGCCCCCCGGGGGACCTTTTGATGGCTGAGTTTACAGGCATGACTTTTATATGCATTTTATTATTATATTTTCTAAAATATGTAAAAGTCATGTGTATAAAATAAATTATAAAATGTTTTGTAAATGATAATAATAACTGTGAAAAGTAAAATGTATCATAATTTTTATTTTAAAATAAAATTACTGTTGTAAAACAAACAATGTTGCTATAGAAACCAGTTGCAGAAAGGCTGTTGTTCAATCATCTGCTCCACATAAAAGGTGGAAATTATTGTTACTTCTTCATAGTGTCACTTACTGGATAAACGTCAATAAAAATTGTAATGATTATTTAAATCTATTATTATAAAGTGCTGAAAACTTTTGAAATTATTCAAACAGAAGTCAATCTTACCTTACTGCATGGTGAGTGTGTAAAAATTTATAATATTTAAGAAGTAGCGCATTATCGGAGATTGACTTCTGCTTGAATAATGATTATTTAAGTAAATATTATGCAGTTTCTAGGTTAAAGCTTTAGAATGCCTTTCCTGACCTTTCTAATGACATATCTGACTATGGAGCTATTAACAAATGAATGCCTTAAAATTTAATGTGATTCTGCGGGTCTATTAATTATGATTTAAAGTGGAAACTAAAAATATGTGATATTTCCAATATAAAAAAAATTTACACCTATAGAGGTCCTTACCTTCGTATTTTTCAGCCTTAGTAAATTATTACTCTAATGCATTATAAAAGGAAATATTCTTTTATAAATTAATTATAAACCTACTTAATTTACATGCCCAAAATATCTGGAAAAATCTCATAGGAAAAACTACTATGGAATAAAGCACAAGAAATTAAAATGTGAATATTGTTTGCAGACATTTAAAGTAATCACTCTAATGGCCATACATCTGTTGACTTTCACAAGCTAATAAAGTGTGAGCTCACAGAGAGATATCAATGTAATTTAAAGAACTTACTATAAACTTTTGCAGTGAATTTTAGAAGTCCACAAAGATTTTTTTCCTCGCGCATGCTTTTCATATAATTTTAAATATAAATATGTAAATATATTTTTTATATTATTATTTTATTTGTTAATTAAAGTTATTGTTGTTATTAATAATTTTGTTGTTGCATATTACTCATCCAAAATCCAAGTCAATTATTTATTTTGTTATTAATAATAGTATTATGGTGGAGGTAGGTATCGATTAAGAAATGTGTAAATGCTTGTTTTTATATGTGTTCAATCTGATTGTTATCTGTGACTATATAAATTAGAGAATTAAAATGTACATAGCCACTCCACCATGTAAACAGTCTCTGTTAGATATCTTTAATTCCCCTAGATTAAAATTAATTTTTAAATATTATGTTTTTCATTTTATTGTTAATTTTATTATTACCAATTATTAAAAGGATGGTAACCATTACAGTACATATCATCTTTCTGCCGAGTAGGTAAAAGGAAACTGTGTCATTCTATTTAGACATTGTGTTTGTTTCATATATAGCATAATTTTTGGCATTATATTTGATTTTTTAGCTAGCAGTATGCAATTAATTTACAATCAAATAAATAAATAAAAATTTATGCATTATTTTTTCTGTATTTTTCCCTTTCCAAATGTTTTTTTTTCATTTAATTTTATAGCTAGCTACTTAACCTTGAGTATTCATTGGGTATACTCAAAACAACTTCTCTGTATTTGCTTGCATTGTGAATTTTTAGAATTTGAAGCTGAAACTAATTTATTTATGCTTCTAGAAATCACCCATTTCTTCTTCATACTGGTTAAGATAATAGTTTGGAATTTAAAAACATTAACTTTTGAATCCAATTGACCTTGCTTGCATAGTTATAAATATATTATATCAAATCAATAATTATATTAATCTTGAACTATGAACCCTAATCTTTAACCAAAACTCAATAGTTCTCTTCATCCTATTCTATAGTCATATACAATAAATATGAATAAGAAATGCATTCTAAATGATAGTATTACAACATCCATATTCCTAAACTTATTTCTGGCTTTCACCTTTATGAGTGAGGACTTACTATTTAAAAACTCCTAATATGGTAAACCTAATGTTTTTACATATTCATATATCTCCAATTTTAGGCTCATAATTACATGGCTGCTCTTGAAAATGAATTTCATAAGGTGAAATAATCATATGATGACTAGTTAGTCTTTATCTTCCTAATTAAAAAATAAATGTGACTAGTTGACACCAATCTTAGATCCCTAAACTGTATAGTTATTTATTAATCAGGCATCTGATTTATGTAATGGTTTGGGTTCAAATGTTTGGAAGTTTTTAAATGTTAGGCTATTATCTTGGATAGTATAAGTCAAAGACTACAAATGAATCTGGGATATGGATGTTAAAGAACTGTCATATGGTACTTTTTTATTACTCAATTTTATAATCGATAGATGAAGAATTGGATAAAGAAAACTGTTCTGGGAATCATGTTTAATAGGATAAAAAAGTCATGTAGTATTTAGTTGATATTAATAAACAAGGTAAAACTCTCCATAGAGTAGTGCCACCCTGTGCCAACCAGAGTAATCAATGGATGCCAAAAGGCTTGTGCACAAAATCCCTATCTAATTCCTACTCATCCAACATCCCAGACTAGTTTCTGACTCATGGCCTTTGTCAGTGAGGAGCTTTCGATCTGAGAGCACTGCACCTCATGAAGGCCACAAGCCAGAAACTGGTCTGGGGATACTGGATGAGTATGCATTATATAGGGATTTTATGCACAAGCCTTCTGGCATCCATTGATTACTCTGGTTGGCACAGGGTGGCACTACTGTACAGAGAGTTTGCCTTGTTTATAAACAATTATATGCTAGTATAAGAGATGGTGAACATGTGATGCTTAATAGTTGATATTAACTTATAGTATTATCATAAGTTTTGATATTTAGTCTCAGTGCACTATCATTCTTCCAACTAGTTCAAATTACCTGGAAATCTTTATTTATCAGTTAAGATTAGTTAGATATCCAAACATAAATTAGTATTGGACATACCATTAGTTGCATTAACTATAGCCTGATTACCTGGAAAGTTTTTAGTTATATAAAAGTAATCTCCAAGGGTTCATTCTGGATTTAACCTTGAAATCATGGGTACTTCATAAAAATGAACTACCCATTTTACCATAAACTTGCTATTTATGCAATTAACATTAATTTTTCCAAATACCAAAAGCTAATCTTGTTTAACTTTAGATATAGTTTATACTGTAAAGATAAAAAACAGAATAGGATTAGGCTCCTTGCAAGCGGAAGGACTCTTTACCATTTCTCTTCAGAAGACCAATAAAAAAAACTGATGGAATTCTATCAGTTAACTGCTAATTAATAAGGAATTTTATAGATTCTTAACCTTCCTTTACCTTCTTGTTATGAAGAAACAAAATACTTATTTTGCAAACAGTAATTGATTGATTAATTCAAATGGTTATGATGTGAACCGCCTGAAGTAAAGTTCCAATTTTTATTACTATTTTTTAGTTACTTAAAAGAAAAAAACTTCCAACTTGCACTCATGTTTAAACTGGGATCGTGGGTAAGAAAGTTGAATGCGCTAATCATTAGAGCACGAACTTTTTATATATGTATTAACGTATTAAAATAAATAATTATTACTAAACTTCTGCGTCAGCTAAATTATAGAAATATAGCTGATTTATATTTTGATTACTAATTCTATTAACATTAAAATAAATATTGACACAACCAAGAAATTAAGCCTAACAAGGTGGCTTTCTTTCTTTTCTTTACAATAAAAAGCGAGGAAGGTTCTTAATGTAATTTAACGCAGTAGCGTAAAGTAAATAGGCAGACGTGACTTCTTAACATCATTTCTTTAAAGATCACAAATTTAAATAATGTTTCACCTTTGAATGTTAACTACAGGTGATTTTTTTTATTAACGCAATATTAGTGTTAGAATTGCGCCTCGTAAATCATAATTGAATCACTTTTAAATAATAAACAATTATGTTGCTTATATATACATATATGATGTTCAAAGTATACTTATATGCAAGCAGAATGGATTTTAATGGTGGTAGGACTTATTAAAGTTTATGATAGAGTTCTAAAGTTAAGATATTGGATTGAAACCAGTCTATTAAATTTTGAAGATTTGCGAACACTGATTATATGTGTGTAGAAGATGATTTGTACCAACTGATGAGTACTGGTTCGTCAAAGAAATACGTATATTAGAGATCATTTATCTTTTTCACATGTGTGTGGTCGTGTGTATCGGTTGAATAAGATGGAGTGGATGACAAAAGGAAGCTTTCAAGTCTGGGTTCAAACCCCTATATTTACATCTATCTTTAAAAAAAGTATATATAATATACTTTTTTTCTGAAATGTCAAATGCGTTAACGGGGAAGGGAACCCGGGCCAGCTGCTTGGAAGGCAACTACGCTAACCGCTAGGCCAAATTAAGAAGATAACAAACTATGGGAAACTGTCTCCATTAATAGGTAAATGGTGTTTGCCTGAACTATTTTTTGGGTTCTTTTGAAACAGAATTTAACATATATAAATATATAAGTGAAAAGTCTCAAATACAATGATATCATATGGCCTTCCATACCTAGAATATTATATTTGAATTTAGCTCAGGTAAAATTTTTTTTAAAAAAAAAAAAAAAATAGGCTTAGGAATTTACCCAGTTAATCATTTAGTACTAAGTCATTGAAATAGGAATGTAACTAATCTAGAGATGGAATAAAATTGGACTAATATCTAACACTTAGCAAATGGTATAATTGATAAATACTGCCTTTATCTTTATCTTTTCCTTAAGAAGGATTATTGGAGAATCTCTAGATTGAAATGGAGTATTTGTAGACTGTTACACTCGTTTATTTACACATGTAGAAATTATAATTATTTTCTTTATGGCTTATTTTTAAAGCTTTTATCAGAGACTAGATGGCTATGTAGTCACTATTTACACACTTCCTAGTCAGTTTCAAATTGCTAAGCTTTAATTCAAGTAAGTGACACTGATAGGAAAAGAAAATACAATTTGCACCCTATATTCTTAAAATCTAACAATTGTCTAATAAGTATAACACAAGTTTAGAATTTTGTATATATTATTATAAAGCATGACAACCTTGGCACTAACGTGGGCTTTGAATGTTCCATCAACAGATTTTCAATGAAATGGATGGCTGAAGAGTTATGGGTTGGAGTAGTTTGAAGCCTGTCCATTAAAGTATGACGATTGGCTATCTTAATATAAAGCTGAGCACTGATTATATGTGTGAAGATAGTAATCTATACCAACTGATGATTGTTGGATTAGCATGAAGTACCTGTATATTGGTGATTATTTATCTTTTCAACATTGTGTGATCAGGTGGGTCAGCCAAATGAGATGGCATGGAGAGTTGAGAGTCATGTGAAAGTCTGAGTTCGAATCCCTTATATATTATATTATTACTCTAGTAATTTACTTTATTTATAAGGCTGAACCTTCCCAAAATCCAAAATAGTCTATAAGTGAAAAGTAAATCATCTTTAAGATTTCAGTGCATAGCAAAACTATATAAATAGCCCCTTCTAGAATAACAATGAAGAAGTTATTATTCATCAGAACTTCTTTCCAGATAATAAGAATTTCAATTTTTTATTGTTGTTTTATTTATTAGCTTATAATATATAGGTAACTATTTAATGTAAAAAATACTAAAATATATTTTAAATATAGAAACATTTATTGTACCAAGTATACTTTCAATGCATCGTTTTGATGGTTAGTCAGTGGAGAGCATTACTTTTTGCTGATTTGAATGCTATTTGATATTCGGTTCATTACATATTCATTTTGGTCATGAACCGCACCTTTCTTTTATGTTTGTTTGGTTAAGAACTATTCTCCCCAAAGAAAAAATACTACTGCAATATTTTTTATCTGGGCCAATGATGAAAAATTGTAAAAAAAAAAGGAGGTAAAAATTATGATTAAGCAATAAGAAATAAAGATACAAAACTAGAAAAATATAATTATTCTTTAAATACAGGTTATAAAAAAATTGTGAACAGAATATAATGTTCTAAAATATGTTTTAAAATGTAAAAAATGTTTTATACTGAAACCTTTATATTTAAGAAAATATAGATAGAAGTGTTAATTTAATACTCAGATAATATTGAATGATAATTAATAGTTTGTATTTCTTTTATTTTTAAAAATGACCAACTAGTCTTTTCCTTAAATGAATGTAATCTTGTATTTCTAATTCATAATACTGATAATGTTTTTCCAAATTCATTTAACAGCAAAAAATATAATATCATTTAATACAGTTTTATTTATTCACTTTTTAAATGCAATTTTTATTTAATTCTTGATATTTTTTATAGTCTTAACTAACCAGCAATCAGTATTATAGCTGCAATATTTAAAAACATATGATTATATAATTAATACCATTTTATATATAACTACATATAATAAAATATGAAGTACATTATATGTAATATTGTATATTTACATAATATAATATACACAAAATTATTACAAGTTATTTTAATGATTTGGAAAAATTACAAATTTTGGTTCCAATTATATTTCCTAAATGTCCCTATCTATTAGTGCACAATTTAAAAATTATAAGAAATTAATGATTTTTCACAGAGATCAAAATCAATACTGTATGTATGCAGTGTTGTCTTTGATTAAACTATAAAGAAACTTACAGATGAATTTTTTGTCATTTATTATTTTTTATAAATCATTAATTATTTGTTTCTCTATACATATTTAAATTTTACATTGCAGTTTTATTTCAGTGTAATAGTTTTAACAAAAAATTAATCAAATGAATATTTACATAATGTCAAATCCAAATCATTTTTTGTCAAATACTTTTTTATTCTTGTCATTTTCTGTATGTAATTCTTTTTTTATTTACAAAGTTGATATTTTAGATTTCAGATAACATTCAATTCTTTTAATTCATATTTTTGATAAATTTAATGTATATATACTGTAATGATTAAGATTGTATAATCAGTCAACAAGAAGGAAAGACAAAGCAGGAACTCTGAACCAGCAGACACAGAATTGCCCCCCAATGCTCCTTGTTTAAACCACTATCTAGGCTTCCTAGCCTCGATGACCTAATTAACATCCCTGACATCACACAGCTTCCCTTCTTCATACAGCTTGATGCAGCTAGGGTTCAAATATGGACTCTCTGTCAGGGTTCTTCATAATTTATGACATTACACTACACTAGCACTTTTAAGCTTTACATTAATTTATTTATCTTACCATTGTTAATATGGTTTAAGAGTTTAATCATTTCTATAATGCTATAAAGCTAATATTAATCAGAAAATAATAATAATTCTTTATAACAACTATATAATCAATAATTTTATGCATAAAAAGCTTTTTTCAGCACCTGTTTTGGTGCCCTTTTCAAATGTTACTAATCTATTTAATGGTAATAAATCACCTGGCATAAAACCATCCAGTGTCCAATAATGAAATTAAAACAAACAATAATAATATAAATAATTAAAACAAATCAAAACCCTCATATCTAAATTGAATAATTACAAAACAATTGACTGTATCATAACAATATGTCAAACAATATTACACACATTTTTTTATACAATTATATATATATATATATATATATATATATAATTATATAAATATATATATATATATATATATATATATATCATCTTATATAATTTTCCAATCATTTTTAATTGACCTATTATTAACCAAATTTGTAGAAGTCTTATAAATATCCATACAATTAGTCAAATTATTTTTAATATAATGTTTCATATATTTGTCTTCTTTTTGGATCTTTGATGAAATTTAAATATTTAATACTTTTTGTAGCATCTATTCTATGGCCATATGTAAGTAGTGAAAATATAATGCAGACCTAATCTCTTCTTTTAATACCATTGTTATGTTATTTGGCTCTTACCTCTAATTGTTTTCCAGTATGCCCAAAGTAAATCATTTTACAAATTTCACAGGTAATTTTAGATACAATTCCTTTTTTAAACTGTGAATCATCCCTTAATCTATAATTACCTATTAATTGATCAAGATTTTTACTATTTGACCAGCCAATATTTATATTCTCATCAATATAATTTTTATTATACCTTAAAATGTTATAAATTCTAGGATAATATGAAAGTTTAATCAATTTCTTACTTGATTCATTATTAAAATTATCAATACCATCATTATTCTCAAAAATTTTATCATCTACCATAGATTTTTTAGAAGTAAAAAATATATTGCTGATAGTTTTACGATTATATCCATAATCTTTATGTAATTTAATAAATTGATTCTTTTGCTAATTTTTGTACCCATGTTTGTTGTGAATCTACATGAATAATTTTTCTTAATGTATGTTCTTTAATAAAATGTTTTAAAGTAATTTTATTATCGTTATCTATATTAATTTCTATATCTAAATATTGAATTTTATCTTCAAATTTTATTTTAGTAAATTTAATTCTATATATATTATTATTAAACCCATTATAAATATTATTCATTACACTTTTATTACCAATAATTAAAATATCATCAACATATCTAGAATAATGTATTATTTCTTGACTAATTATTCTTTTTTTAATTACAATATTTACTAATTCATTTATAAATATTGATGATATTAAGCCACTAATTGCACAATCCATAACCCATCCCTCATTTATATTCCAAAATTCTTTATTACATTGTGTATTAATTTTAAACCCTCTTCAAAAATATTTATTATTCTAGATATGTGGATGATATTTTAATTATTGGTAATAAAAGAGTAATGAATAATATTTATAATGAGTTTAATATATATATATATATATATATATATATATATTATATATAGTATATATATATATATATATATATATATATATATTACTAAAGTAGAATTTGAAGATAAGAGTAAATATTTAGATATAGAAATTAATATAGATAACGATATTAATATTACTTTAAAACATTTTATTAAATACCATAAACTAAAAAAAATTATTCATGTAGATTCACAACAAACATAGGTACAAAAATTAGCAGTAATTAAAAATTGTAAATGTAGGAATAATAAATACAATATAGATAAAAGTGTAACTCAATTGCAAAAGAATCAATTTATTAAATTATATAAAGATTATGGATATAATTCTAAAACTATTACCAATATATTTTTTACATCTAAAAAATCTATGGTAGAAGATAAAATTTTTGAGATTAATTATGGTATTGATAATGGTAATAATGAATCAGGTAAGAAGTGGATTAAACTTTCATATTATTCTAGGATTTATAATATATTAAGGTATAATACAAATTATATTGATGAGAATATAAATATTGGCTGGTCAAATAGTAAAAATCTTGATCAATTAATAGGTAATTAGAGGTTAAGGGATGATTTACAGTTCAAAAAAGAAATTGTCTATAAAATTACATGCGAAATTTGTAAAATGATTTACTTTGGGCATACTGGAAAACAATTAGTGGTAAGAGCCAAAGAACATAAGAATGCTATTAAAAGAAGAGACGATAGATCTGCATTGTATATTCATTACTTGCAATATAGTCATAGAATAGTTGCTACAATAAGTATTAAATATTTACATTTTATTAAAGATCCAAAAAGAAGACAAATGTATGAAAAATATTATATTAAAAATAATTTGACTAATTGTATAAATATTTATAAGACTTCTACAAATTTGTTTAATAATTGGTTGATTAAAAATAAATAGAAAATTATATAAGATGATATATATAATTGTATAAAAAATGTGTGTAATATTGTTTGATATATTGTTATGATATAATAAATTGTTTTGTAATTATTCAATTTATATATGAGGGTTTTGGTTTGTTTTAATTATTTATATTATTATTGTTTTAATTCCATTATTGGATACTGGATGGTTTTATGTCAGGTGATTCGTTAACATTAAATAGATTAGTAACATTTGAAAAGAACACCAAAGTAGGTGCTGAAAAAAGCTTTTTATGTATAAAATTATTATTTGATTACATAGCTGTTGTAATGAATTATTATTATTTTCTGATTATTATTTTGTGGAAGAGCAGCATACGGATTTTTATTCCTTTCCAATTTTGATAGTAGTAAACCTAATATTATATCTGTAAGTCACAAAACCATGGATAAGCTTAATTTGCAATTGAATGACTAACTAAGTGACATATATAATAACTAATTAATAGTTCTGACTCACAATATCCATGCACTTTTAGTTAATAAGAATGATATAAGTTTTATTACAAAATTAAAATAAAAGAGAGAGTAGCTTACAAATTATTGGATTAACATGATCTACTGGCTTTTACATCATATTACAGGTGGTGGTGGGTTATTATAATGATATGTGCCCTATTTAATTTAATTGGAAGTATCATAACCTATCAGCCCATTCCAGGTTTGAATATAAAATTTATGACACATGTTTAGTGGATAATTGTGGACAAGTTCGATTTAAGGTCATCCAGAGTTGCTGATGAGTACAGGTGGAGGCTAAAGGTAACTATTACTTAGAAATTGCAGTACTAACTATGAGAGTGGGGTCAATAGCAACTAAATATGATGAGGGTCAGCTTGGTGATCAAATGGTATGGTTAACCACTGAAAAATGGATGTCCCCAATACAAAAGTATATCTGCTTCTAACCAAGGGCACATTCCAATGGAGAGAGTGAAGATGTGCTAAATCTAGGATTTGGTGTTGCAAGGAATCTCTAGCTTTTGCAGGAACTAGACCAGTGTTAATCTATGGCTTAGGAACCCAGTCACATGGCATCTGGCCTGCCCTCAACAGTTTGACCATATAAGGCATGAACTATTCAGAGTATACATGATGAACTTTAATAAATACGACCATAGCCACACATATAAGAAGATATGAATGCAAATACACTATGAAGCCTTCCATCTACATGAATAAACATTAAGAAACTTACTTTACATATACATACAAGCATCCCCAGTTAACCATGTATGATTATTTTATAATTAAAACCCACTCACAATAACAATTTTAATAATCTTAAATTTGAAAAACTTATTAAATAACATTTGAGAATTAGGGAAATTAATTACTCCTAAAATAGACTGATAGCCAATCCATTACTTCTTACATAGCTTATACATGGATATTATTAATATATCCAGATATTAATAAATTATATATATATATAAACATTACAAGCATTTTGGATTTGGGATAATTTTAATTATATATATATATTGTATATATCGGATTCCGCTATAATATATATATATATACATACAATAGGAGATAAGTTAATTCAAATAAACATGAAGCAGGCATATCTGCATGCAGATATGCACCACTTTAATATATATATAATAAAATGTAGCTTTTATTTTGTCTAAAAGAAATAATAAAAAAGCAATAGCTTTTCCTAGTAGTGAAAAATAGACTGAAGCAGTGGCTATAAAGTAATTATATCATGGGAGTATTTTTAAATAAATATTACAATATAAAATATCATTAAAACAATAGTTTTAATCCTATATATTTGTTATAAGAATAAAACTGAAAAGCTTTTTTAGCAAATATTTTATGTCCCCCTCAATGTGATTGTAATTTATTTTGAAGTGTCAGTTTTTATATAAAATTAATTAGAATGGAAATTAATGAAAAAAACAATCCATATACTTAAAATTACATATAACAATTATACAAAATATACAAAAAATACACTATATAAAGATATATAATTTTCCATTCATTTTAAATTGGTTGATTATTAATTAAATGATTGACATAATTATGCTAATTTCAAATATTTTTATTAGGTTCTTTAATATAGTTTAAAGGTTGCACATTTTTGTATAATCTCTTTTATATCCTAATTTTAAGTAGGGGTATATAATGCATATTTATCATCTCTTCTTTTAATTGCATTGTTATACTTTTTTGCTCTTTCATCTAATTATTTTGCTATATTTCCATAGTAAAGCAAATTGTAATTTTCACAATCAGTTTTATCTACAATTCCTTTTCTATATTTTATATCTTTTTTTTATAATTACATACTAATTCGCCTAGATATTTATTATTTGACCACCCCATGTTTATATTTTCATCTATATAGTTTTTATTTTTTATTAATTTAATATAAATTTTAAGGTAATATGAAAGTTTATTTACTTTTGTTATAAGAACTATTATTATTATTACAATTATAATTATTTAAAATAGAAATATTATTATTTAATTCTGGTATTTTGTAGCTAATTTACAAAAGGAACATTTTATTGAATTATGCAAAAAGAATATAATCCCCAAAATATTAAAAAACAAAATACTTTATAATTATAAAACATCTATATTAAATAATAACAATAGTTCTATTTTAAAAAACAATAATTTTGATAAGCATTTAATTTTATAGCGTCTGTATACAATTTGTAATTACATTCATATCGGCCTTTCAAGCCAATTGTGCAAACGCTTTACGAGTGTTAAATAATAAATGAATACCCTCTGACCAATACAAGATATAGAATTTATGCAGGAATAAAAAGAATCCCTCTTATTCCTATGACTCAAATATTTATATATTCCTGCATAAATTCTATATCTTGTATTGGTCAGAGGGTATTCATTTATTATTTAACACTCGCAAAGCGTTTGCACAATTGGCTTGAAAGGCCGATATGAATGTAATAATTTTAATAATAAAAAACTTAAAAAAACTTTTGTAACTTAGTACTCTAAAATTTATAATATAATATTAAAAATAAAAATTGCATAGGTAAAAACATAAATACAAGATTGTCAAATAATAAAAATGTAGACAAATTAAAATGTAATTACAAAATAAAAAATATTATAAAAATGGAATTGTATATAAAATTAATTGTGAAAATTGCAGTATAATTTACTATGGTCATGCAGGCAACAATGAGATGAAAGAATAAATAACAATGATATGAACAGAAAAGATGTATTTTGTATTCACTATTTAAAATTTGGAGATAAAATAGATTAAATAAACAATACATTAAAACACACGTAAAATATGTGAATCTAATTATATTAAGTACAATAAACATAAATGTATAACATATATATATTATAATGGTTGGATATCAATGAAGTCTTACTGTATCTATGCTACAGGGCACCACTAGGCCATTTGAACCTAGAAAATTTATAAAGTAGACAGATACACACTGTTAAAATCATGACCGCCAACCCTAGTCACTAGCCCATTGAGACGCAGAGATTTATAAAATATAAATTCTTAAAATATCTCTTCAATATTAACAAAAATAAAATAAGCCACTGCCAGTAATTAACACACAAACATTTATTAATGCACATATAAATAAAATTGAGGAATAAAATTTATTATTTTAGGTAGGTTATTAATTTTTAAATTTAAATTTTTATTTTAAACAATCACCATACATGAATTTGATATTTTTAGAGTGTTGAGTATGAATAAACTACATAGATTGCATTTGAAAAGAAAATATTCTATCCCTTATTTAACGTTAGGCCAAAAGTTCACAGCCAAACCAACATCAATCCACCTGATATATCGATATATTCAATGCAGCATGAATACGGCAGCACAAATACCATACTGTCAGGAATGCACATCTGAACAGCATGGTCATAGAAGACATTGACTCTCGTCCAGTACAGGAATACTATATCTGTCTGGCAAGAAGAACAATGAAAAAAAACTCCATAGGAAGGGACTGTGTTTTGGTCAATAAGAAAAGCTTATTTTGCCTGAGTGTGGCATTTAAGATGATCCTGCATGTAGCAGACCTCATACTACATTTACTAATTACACCAATATATCCAATCCATTGATCCAATTTAACTACGAAACAAATAACCTAAGATATACCCTCCCTTAATTAAACTAATATAACTTTACAAATCTATGCAGCCATTCATGCCCAACTTAAATTTAGCATTTATTAAGTTTAGTTTAACAAAAAAAAATCATAATAAAACTTAAAAAAAAAAATGGAAATGATTTAAAACTCAAATGTATAAAAATTAAACATTAATAATTGATTTGAAAAATCAGATTAAAGTTCATTTAAAAAAAAATAGGTTTATCTTGTCAAATCTTGAAAGTTCTTACTTTTTTTTTAATTTTTCCGTTTATATCTTACAGTAGAAGAGCTCCTGGTTCCTGCTGCCAATTTCCACGAAGACTTTATTTGAAGACTGGTCTGTTGTTCTGGAGGTAGCCTTAGCTGCATCAATCCTGGTACTATTTTATTTCAGAACCCATATGATTTGAGTCTGAGTACCATTCATAATTCAACAGTCATTTCATTTTTAAATAAGTGAGAGAGGGTGATGAGTGTGTCTTATCACCCCTCTCAAAAATCAAGCTGGAACTGTTCTTAATTTGGATATTTTTCTTTTTATAGTAATTCTCTGGATTCATTGAACATAGTTTCCTGTTCCAATCATTTTCATTACAGTCCAAGCTTTGGTTTGCTGCTTCTATTGGACATCTAATTTTTTTTGTTCTCTTATCTATATCTTTCATCTGACTTTTTTATATAAGAGCCCCAAGGGTTAGTTTGCTTTTCATTTAATTTATAAAACAATCATTTCCACTTACTGAGATTACATAGGAATCTTTTAACAAAAATATTTTATCTTTAAATCTTGTACTTTTTTATTATAAAAAAGTATGTTCAAATACTTTTTTTGTTTATTTTAAAAAGAAAATAATACTTTTAAAGTTTTCATTCCATCTGTGCGATATATTATATACATTAAAAAACTTTTAATTTTCAGTTTTTGAGTTAAGTTTTTTTTCTTTTTAATAATCAATTTTTATTTATAATCTTTTTATTTTAATTTAAAATAATGTAATGGCATATTATATACTGTATATATATATATAGTAACGATATATAAATATGCCGTTACATTAATTTAAAATAAAAACTAAGTTCGCAAATAAATTTATTAAAAATTTAAAAGCTAAAAAAAAATTAAAGATTTGTTAAATGTATATATATTCGCACAGATGCAAAACTTTAAAAATATTTTTTTTTTAATAAATAAAAGTATTTGAACGTACTTTGTTATAAAAAAGTACAAGATTTAAAGATAAAATATTTTTGTAAATGGACATGATTGTTTTATAAATTAATTGTAAAGCAAAGTTAGAGGAAGGATATAGATAAGAGAATGAAAAGAATTAGCTTATCCAATATAGAAGCAGCAATAAAGGCCTGGACCATAATGAAAAAATGAAACAGTGACATCTATTGTTCGTTGAATGCAGAGGATCATTATAAAAGGAAAACAATTCAAATTAAAAGAGTTTTCCTGACAGTTCCAGCTTTTTTGTGTTTGAGAGGTGTGATAGGATGCACATATCACACTCTCTATTTAAAAAAAATGAAGTGACTGTAATACCGGAATGGAACCAGGTAATGCCACTTCCAGAACATCAGATCGGTCTTCCAATGGAGACATCGTGGGAATTAAAAACAGGAACCTGGACTCTTCTACCATGAGCTATGAACTTTACAAATTAACAAAAAAAAAGTAATTAAGAACTTTCGTCAATTTTTTTTAAAGATTCAGCTAATCTAAATTTTAAAATGAACTCTTATTTGATTTTCAAATTGATAATTAATGTTTAAATTATATATATTTGAGTTTGCTAAAAAAAATCATTTCCATTTTTTTTAATTTCTAGTAATATTTATTTGTATAAATTATTTAAATGCATGAAATTTAAGTTGGGTATGGACATTACATGGATTCGTTAGCGGTTAATTATGTTGTGGTTTTCATATTCGATTAGAATATATAAGTCATCGATGTCAATGTGGCATCTTATGATGAATGCCATTGGGTTTCTTGTATTCCCTCTGCAATTGACGTTATCAATGACTTTGTATTTTGATTGGTTATGTTTATTTTGAAATGTTTTTGGCCATGGAATCTATGCAGCCGATCTATACTCAACATTATAAAACAAATTTTATAAAATTCATCTGTGCGAACGTATATAAATGTTAAATTTAAGTCGGGCATGAATGGCTATATAGATTTGTAAAGTTATATATAGTTTAAGGGAGGGTAATCTTAGGTTATTTGTTTTGTAGTTAAATTGGGTCAATGGATTGGATATATCAGTGTAATTAGTAGATGTAGTATGAGGTTCACTATGTGCAGAATCGCTGTATATGCCGCACAACTCCTTTTGCCTATGGATGGGATTATAAGTCGACAAAAAGGACTGCAGTCCCTTCCTATGGAGTTTTTATTTTATTGTTCTTCTTGCCATACAGATGTAACATTCCTGTATTGGACAAGAGTCAATGTCTTCTCTAACTATACTGTTCAGATGTACATTCCTGACAGTATAATATATATGTGCTGTTGTATTTTCATGCTACATTGAATACATCAATGTATCAGATGGATTGATGCCGGTTTGACTGTGAACTTTTGGCCTAAGGTTAAATAAGGGATAGAATATTTTCTTTTCAAATGCAAATCTATGTAGTTTATTCATACTCGACAATCTTAAAATAGGTATAAATTTCATCTGTGTGGATGATTTAAAATCTAAAAATAATAATTTAAATTAAAAGTTAATATTAAAATCTAAATAATAAATGTTATTCCTCAAATTCTAAAATGATTATATATGTGCGTAAATAAATGTTGTTTGTGTATTAATTACTGGCAGTGGCTTATTTTATTCTTTGTTTAATATTAAAAATAGTCTTAGATAAGAATTTATAAATATAAATCTCTGCTACTCTGCTGAGCTAGTGACAATGGGCTAACGATCGGAATCAACCAGTATAAAATATATATATATATATTTTTTTACTTACATATCTGCCTACTATATAAATTTTCTAGGTTCAAATGCCTAGTGGTGCCCTGTAGTGCAGATTACGTTAAGACACCCTTATTTCTAATCATTATAATATATATTGTAACAATGTGTATATATAAACAGTATGTTAGTGTGTGTATATATATGAGTAACATGATTTTATAAAGTAAGAATTATATTTCAATATTTAATTGTTTGAAAAAATAAGTTTAATTAAAAGAAAAAGTAAAGAATCTTTGGGATTAATTTAGACTAATTATAATTTATCTTTCTTTTATTTTGTTTATTAAAAGTTTATATTTAAATGAAAACTAATTTTGTACAGTACATAATCAGATTCTGGAGATATGATTCCAGACTGATTAAATAAATAATAGTCATTAAATTTTTTATGTAATTAAAAATATAAAATAATGAAAAATATAACTAATTAAAAATTAAAATATGAAGATCAAATGAATTAATAATGTGGGTAACAAATCAAGCAGTGGGTGGAGTCAGTGTATATATACTGCAATCGCCTATTGTTCAAACACAGTTAAAAGCATATTAAGACATATATATAAAACATGCAGAAAAGAGAAAAGGAAGGAAAAAATAAAAATCAGAGTTTTGAAAGGATAGGTGATCAAAGCCAGTTAGCAGTCCATTGAACAGTAAAAACCAGCTAAAATGACTAAATCCATCAAGATAAAACAATCTTTATAAGGTTGTATTGATAGAAAAATGTATTGCTAGACCAAGAGCTGGGTGTTCGTACTTTTCCACCACCCATCACCTGAATACCATTTGCCAGATGCAGTAATATTATCTCTGATTTGCCTTTGCTGATATTATTATCTGCCATACCAAATTTACAGAATCAAACCTCACAGTAGTAAGCTGAATCAGAAAGAAGTGACCAGCTGTCATAAAATAGAAGTCCTCCATAAATCTGACAGGATCAGAAGGCAGGATGATCACCCAAATCCTGAATTAAAACCTAGGTAAATATGTTTAGATGTTTTTGATAAAACTTTTAAATTTTATTTCAAGTGGGAACTTTTAAAATTTATTTCTAGATAGAACTGTTTAAATATCTTTTTAACTTTTAAATATATGTAAATAAGCACATGATTGTTTGAAAATATTACCCTTTTAATAAGGGTTCATATCTGTGATTTAAATGTTTAAATATTTATTATATTTTTTTTGTTTATTTTTTAATAAATATATATAAATTATTGGTGTGGTTTAAGTTTCTCTCTCTCACTTTACCTATGAGTAAATTAATAATTGTATTTAGATATTCTGTGCTATGCCAATCTCATGCTTCAATAGCTAGTCATGGGTCAAGTGCTTGAAGCATGTTAATGTCATTTTATGGGGTCCAGTCAAACAACTAGATGGCAACTGTAGGGTTTAAACCCATTATAAATATCCCCATGAGATGTATCTCACTTCTTGCAATCATAGAGGGATACCTTGAGCTGTCAAAGTGACCATTGTTTTAATATTTTTATTAAATCTCAGTCTGACCAAGGATATCATTAATATGTAAGTATTTATCATATTTACTCCTCTGTTTGAGTAATAGGGTCTTAAAATCAAATAATTAAAGATTAAGATGAGCTAATAACTTAAAAATATAAGTATATATAAATATATAAAATAAACAAGTAAAGCCAGTCACAAATTTTACAAACTATAAATTGGTAAAATTTCATTACAATATATAAATATATATCAACTAATTTAATTATTGATTAAAAATAAATGGAAAATTATATGATATATCTTTATATTATATATTTTTGGTACATTTTGTATAATTATCATAAGTCTTTAATTAATAAACTTTACTTTTATATGCTACATTTGTAAGTATCTTGATTGTTTTTTTTTCCATATGTCATAGCATTGGTCGGAGATGAACCCGCAACAACCGTCTGCAACCAACTGCTTGCTTGCAAGGTGGCTGCACTGACCTCTTGGCTAACAACGCTTGATTGATTTTTTTTATTATTATTTATTTATATATAGTTAATTATGATTGTTTTTTATTATTATTTATTATAATTAATTATATATAAAAAACAATAAATGTCATGTAGTTTAAAATAGATTGCAGTCATATTGAGAAGGACATAAATTATTTGCTGAAAAAAGCTTTTCTGTATTATTCATATATTACATATATAGTATTATCACTGTTATATAATAATATTTTATGTAGGTGAAAAAAATAACAGAATGAAATACATTTCTTTCCATATGAGTATTAAATAGTGTAAATTTTGAAAAGCTTCCTAAGAATAATGAAAATATAAAAAAAAATTTTTTTAAATTTAAATTGTTTGTTAACATTATTTTAATGTTTGAATATTTACAGTTTGTAGTTAAAGTATTGTTATGTCTATAATCCAGATTCAAATCTGGATGAAACATAGAAAAATTTTAAGCAACAGAAAATTTCCAAACAAGATAGGCTTTTTTTATTTCAGGTAATCTAGTAGCTAAATAAAGAAGAAACAACAAAAATATTTAATAATAGATAGGAAAAAATGAAGTCTATTTAATATAATTTTGATTCAATAATAATCTTTGTAAGAATCTTGCCTCTTTTAAATCAATTAATCTAATTTAATAGTCTTTCTAAATCATAATAAATGTATTCAGTTTTTATTACATCTGTATCTTTCCAATCTGCAGTCTTGCCTATATTATATTACCTTATATTGTTATTTTATTAATTTATGCTATGCCTTAATTCAGAGTGGATAATATTAATAATTTTGGAAAGATGATAAGCTCTCACATAGGTAATTGATGTTGCTTTTTAGTGCACATATAAGTCTGATCTGAAAACCTACTTTTATATATGTTAGTTAAGCTACTGTGTTTTAGTTTATCGTTATTCGGGTTTGCATATTAATAAATTTTATTTAGTTAAGTGATGACAAGAATGATATTTTAAAAGCATATTATAAACAATTTAGTTAATTAAGTCCCATATATGTTTTATTCCTCCTTGGTTTATATACTATATTGATTTAATTAATAAACTAGATCACATATAATTACCCCTTTTAGCAAGATTTAAATATGCTATAAATATTTTCTTATTAGTATGGGTTTTGGTATACCGGCCATCCTATTATTCTAAGTTTGGATAACTCTCTCTTTTAGAACTGGAACCCAATGATCCAGAACTGTATATTAAGCTGCTCTGATCACCAAACTAAATGTTTCTTTTGTAAGAGCAAGTCGTATGTGATGCTTTTTATATGTTAAAAATATGCAGGCTTTTTTTACAACCTGTGTTACTTATCATGCAATCTCAAATCTATTTTTGTAAAGTTTTGCTTGACCAGATTTTTAAATTATTTATGTTTTGGCTCTTTTTTTATGTGATCTATATGTGCTGCTTTTAATTGATATTATAGTCACATGATCTGAGTTCTAAATCTTTTATGTTTTGGATTTTTTTTATTATGCGATCTCAGATCTATTTATATATATATATATATACCTTTGATTGATCTTTTTACAAAAATGAGGCTTACAAGTTATAGATTTAAGTGATAATTTTGTAATCTGCATGATTTAATAATGCATGTTAGCTTTTTATATGTTAATAATACGTGATGCTTTTTATATGTTAAAAATACGCAGGCTTCTTTTGTAACCTGTGTTACTTACATGCAATCTCATATCTATTTTGTAAAGTTTTGTCTTGAGTAACTTATAGTTTTGGTGGTGCCAATATGATTATTAAACTAAATTTGGGCTTTTATCAACTAACAACTAGAACATCACATGATCACTATCTATATACTAGCACATATTTGTTGTAAACAAAGGCAAAACTCTCCATACAGTAGTGCCACCCTGTGCCAAACCGAGTAATCAATGGATGCCATAAGGCTTGTACATGTGTTACTCAGATTTATTTTGCAAACAGTCTCATAATGAATCATTTTTAATAAACTTGCAAATACAATTTTATTTTTCATTTGTCAATGCTATTCATCCAGTCTGATAAAAAAAGAATTCCTCTTTTATCTGACCGTCAGTTGTATGATTTATTTACAATATATACAGTTGGAGATCACACAAAAGATGAATTCTTTTTACAATAGAAATGATTGGAGATAATATGAAAGAGAAATTCTTCTTTGGGGCATTGATAAATAACAAATAAAATTATATTTGTAAGTTTATTAAAAATGATTCGTTATAAGTCTACCTGCAAAATAACTCTAAGTAATATATTTAGAATGAGAATGTCCTATGATGTGATTATAATCTTAGATGGTACATGTTAAAGCAGTGATAAGTTATTTATGTACTGTTGAAATTAGTAATATATATGTACACACACAAGAAGTTTTATTTTGATAAACAATCTTTTCCAATCTTCTTAAACTTTTTAGCATTTGCTTTGATCTTTACCTGAAAAGACTTTTTAGAACAAGTTGTCGATGCAATGATAGAAATTAAATTGATTCATCGATTTTAAGACAGCTTTTTTATATATTTTACTTCAGGAAATATAATTTTATTTTTATAAGGTTTTGTTGTTGTAGTAGAGCTGTGAAAAATTTAAGATATATCCAATAGTTTATTAATAAAAATTTGATAAATCTGAGTGATTTATAGAAATGATTTGTTTTCTCTTTGACATTTTTGAAGAATTGTATAAAAACAATTGACCTTAAGAAAACATAGCATTAAATACCCTACTGCTGGGCAAAATCTTTTTCAACACACACCACAATGAAATAATGAGGCAGAAACCATTTCTCACATGGCATGTTAATTGCTCCACCAAACATCACAGATCATTCTTATGGTTTCTCATAACAGGCAAAACTCTCCATACAGTAGTGCCACTCAGTGAAAGCCACAGTAATCAATGGATGCCAAAAAACTCATCCTAAGATCTATGCACAGTGCTCTCACCAAGGCTCTTCACTGACAAAGGCCACAAGCCAGATACTAGTTTGGGGATATTGTATGAGTAAGCACTAGATAGGAATTTTATGCACCAGCCTTTTGGCATCCCTTGATTACTCTGGCTTGCACTGAGTGGCACTACTGTATGGAGAGTTTTGCCTGTTTTAATCATGTTAATTGCTATGTGAGGAAAGTTAAATGTTGTTTATTTGTGTTTACTTTCCAGCTAAACTCTGATAAATTTTGAATGGTTTATTTCATTGGCTGTCAGCTGACTTTCTAAAAAAAACATTATAATATTTATTTGAACCTAGAAAAAAACTATGCAATGTATTTGAATATTCAAATTTTTGCACCATGAGATATTTTAAGAAAATAGCTTTATAGGTTAATTGATAAATTAAAATAAAGAATCAATCAGCTTTATTTCTCAGGAATTCATGAAAAGTTTGAATGCCAAAATTACAGAATTAAATTGATCTGAGGATATTCAGTTTGATACTAGACTATGGCCCTAACCAAAGAGAACATTGACTAATTGAACTATAATAAACCAACTCCAAATAAATACCATAGAAATATAATATATTTTTAAAATCAATGCTGTTATGTGATTTTAAATTTATGGCTGAAATCTTTAAAGTAAAACTTAGAAAAATAAGTTATTTTTTAAGATTAGCTATCTTGGCTATAAAAAAATTGTGTGAAAAAAGTTGGCTAAAAATCTATTTGAATTATGTGATTTTTATGGATGAGATGTACACCTGGGTCTCATTTTATGCGGTAAAAAAATCACACAAAAATAGACTTAACTTACCTTGAAAAATGGGGGATAGGTTCTGTAATTTTCAGGATTTGTATAAAAGCAAAGCAACAAGAAAAATTACTTTAAAATTTGCATTAAAAAAATAAGTAAATAAAGTATGACTAATAAAAATTTTCAAATATTTGAAAAAATTAAAACAAGACAAACTTTTTTACTTTTTTTTATTAACTACAGTATTTAATTTTACATTTTTCATACATATTTTAATCATTACCACTAGCATTCATTTGTAAATGGTAAGAAATCAGATTCAATGTGATGTGATGTATTGTGGCTTCTCCTTAAACAAAGTCAAGAATCTCTCAGAAATTATGCCCAGAGAAACTTGTTAGCCATTTTATTTTTTACTTGTGATGTGGTGTAAAACTAGTGCCACTTTCAGTCTTGTGCTGTGTTAATGGTTTTCTGTTTCTATATTAAAAAAATAAGATCACAATCAAAACAAAAAGATTATACATTATCATTAGAAATATTATTTTCAGTTTATAAAATCTTCATTTTTTATTTTAAAAATCTAAAAGATTATTCATTTTTGTTATATATAGCAAAATACGTTTTAAAAGTTTAAATTTTTTGAATATTTATTGCTATATTTTTATATGTAAGTATAAATCTATTATTATTATTTACTCATTAGTATAAATAGGTTATTTACATAGAAGCTAAGATCCTCAATACATATTCAGGCCATATTCATATTAGCTGCTAATATAATGTTGTATTTTTGAGAAAAAAAAGTATTTCAAGTCAAAATAAGTTATTAATAATTTAAATTTCTTGATATCTAATGAATATAGTGAAATATGAAAGATATTAAGAAGAAACATGAATCACATAACTTCAAAATTGCATTAAAATAATCTGCATAAAACAAGACCCAGGTATATTGTATAAAAATATATAAATATTGTATAAGACACTGTATATTAACTATTTATGAACAATGACCTAAAGAAGACCTTGCATAAAAAGATAAGAATTGCAGACAACAAGCATAGCATCTTGAAAAATCATGGGATAAGATAAAACAGAAGTCAGGAATTAGCATTATAGAAAGAAAGCTTGTTGCAGCTCTAGTTCTGCAGCAATTGATAACATGATATTGATTAATAAAAACCAGACCTCTGTCTGATCAAAGAATAAATTGTAATCATTTTCAAATGCATATAAACTTTGAAAAAGATTGCTCCAATTATAGTGATTTTTAAAAAAATCTGATTATATTATTGTATATTAATTTTGGGCTTGTTTAAATTTTATGTTTAAAAGATAAATTGTAAATGGAGAATGACTTAGATATTAAGAAAGATGCAATAGAAAAATGAAATTTGAGTGAGGTCTTTGAGAGAGGAATTATTTGTTATAATCCCTCTTGCATCATTTCTAATGAAGAGAGGATTTTTATATGCAAATGTACAATATGATATATTAAAGGCAGATTGTAAGAAAATGATGTTATTAAACCTTATTAGTAAGATGATAGGTCAAAGAAGATTTATTGTATAGATATAATTATGATGTAGAATAAAAATGAAATATGACTGAATCTGATGATATATATGTATTCAGATTTTTAAGTGATGAAATAGTAATCTGTTATATATTAATATTTCTACTGCAGATACCAGAAACTGGAAGTTAAAAAATAAAAATATAGTAATTGAGAACAAATGACAATCTGGCATCACTTGAAGATTACTTTTCTAATCTTTTTCTGTTATGTTTTAGCTCCATATAGAAAGAATGTATTATTATATATTAGAGATTAAATAAGATAATGATTTTTTTAAGAATAAAGGCAAATGATTTCTTTTAAAATTTAATTTCTAAAAAGTGTAAGAGGTATGATACCTTTAGATATGTATGAATATTTAACAAGGGTAATTTAATTTTACTGAGGGATTTTTTGGACAAGTATGTATTGCCACTAGTTGGGCTACATGGCACACAGCAACATAGTTGTGTATGTATATATATATATATAGTAACGGAAAAGTAGGAATAAACACAAACAAAAATTTTTGTAGACATTTTCAATATTCACTGCGAATAAAAATAATAAATAAAGGGTTATATAACTCTGGATTTAAGACACAATTTTATTATAAATTAAAATATTTAAAACAGTCTAAATATTATTATTTGTAACTCTGATTTTGTAATTTAAAAACAAGCATGTCTACTGATAATTATAAAAATATCTCTTTTTGAAAATGTTTTAATTAGTGATTGTATAAATTTATTTATCTATTTTTAAAAATCTTTGTAGATTAAAAATTCCAAAAGTAGCTTTTAATTAAAAGTGCTTTGAAGAGAGAGACTAAAATCATGTAGATCACACCTTTGGTAAAATTTCAAAGCAGTGATTTGAAAAGATTAAATTTTATTTTAATCAAGATAAAGATTGGACAGAAAAAACTGTTTTCAGTTACTGTATTTTTATCACTTCAAGATTAAAAAGGATTAGATAGATTTAAACAGTCTGCCATGTATTTTTATCACCGCAGATGATTCTATAAAAGGACTGACAAAAATTATCAGTTCAGTTTTGGTTTTGCCATTTTTTAAGAGCTGGTGAGAAGAGCCTGGTTTTAATATTTTGAGAAGTAGTGGCCAAGTAGGCCAGTTGCAAAGTTTGGATAGTAATTTTTAAGAGAATTATTGTCTTAATATTTTTGTGAAACAGAATAGCTAGCTGCAGAGTTAGCTAGCTGCCTTGGATAGAGCTCCCATGAAGATGTAGTTAAAACTAAGACAGGAAGAAGCAGCAGCTTTACACTTTAGTAATGGAGTTTGATTTCACATGAAGGAAAATGACCCACTTTGTGTTAAAATTCATATTCTTAAAGATGTTCTGGAAAACTGTTTGCTGGCTTGGCGCTCATCAAATCCTAGACAATAGGTAACTCATAGAATGCCAATATACTTACTTATACTTTCCTATGCTGACAATTACTAGGATTGGTCTACATCAAGAGAAACCATCAGTTGCTGAAGAAGTAATTATATGTATGTGAATGTATCTAAAGGCAGAGATACACAGATAAATGTATATACAGCTGGTGGTGAGTAGCATTATATATAATAATGAAATTTTAAATAATTTCCTTAGGAAAATGACATTTAAAAATCTATATATTTTAAAAGATAACAAGTAAAGAATTTAACTTGAATTGAATTAAAATCTAAAAGTAATGATTGATTCGTGGAAAATTTATTTTGAAAAAAAAAAGAGGACTTCAAAAATCTTTTTCAGATTAATTTAAAGATGTAATTAATTAATTGAGAGTAACATGTCATAAAAAATATTTTGGAATTACCTGTCATAAAATTAACTTTATTTTTTTAAAAAAGAAGGCAAAAGAAAATATTTTTATTGACTGAAAGAAAGACAGTCTAATTAATAATATTAATTCATTTCATCTACATCTTCATAGATGCACATATATATGTGTGAATTTTATGTATAGTTTTTAAATGGAATTAATTATGAAATATATTTTTAATAATTTTATTATTTTGATAAATTCAAACATTTTCATTTTATATCAAGCCACATGCCTGTATGCTGAATGGTTTTGAATAAAACTAATGAAACATATATGTAAACCATTGTAATAACTTGAATTGTATATATTTTTCTTGTAAATCACAATGTGATAATTTGAAATGTATAGTATGTTAATCAAAATCAGAGGCTTATATGTGGAGCTTAATTCTAGAGACCCTAATTTTTTATTGTTGTTAATAAACTTATTCCATTGTTAAAATTGTATTGCATCATTATCTCTTCATCACCATAACAGTACTTGAGCTTGTGTTCTCTGAGCTATATTCATGCATAATGGTTGATATATAAATGGGGATGTATATTAGTGTTTTTGGCATCCAGAGATGATCAGTCATCATGCTGCTTGGCACAAAAGAGAATACTCTTTAAAGCCTATGCACTACATTTTATTTTATTTTAGTTTAATCTTATTAGAAGTTAAGTTTGTAGTTGTCTAATGCATTAATGGCACTAAATTGTCAGAGCATTGATGGTGATCAGCATGTTTTAATGTTCCACAATTATTGTTTTTATGATTATGTATTCTGATGAATGAGCATTTAGTTAGTGCATTCAAGTTATGTTTAAATAATTACCCAAGCTGGAAAAGGTTCAATAGTTAGCCTGATCTACAGAAGACTCATTTTCAATCCAGTCACCAGATTGACTGTTGATTTATATTTTTATTGGACTGTTGATTTTATTCTCATTTATTGTATTGATTTATTTTGATGATGATATTGCCATCAATGATGTTGATGGATGACTTTTTACTTATTTATAATGCTGGTTGATTTATAATTATACTTGTAGTTGCTCTAAGGAGTTAGAGTTAGATAACTGATCTTAGAGATCATATGATCTCATGTTCTCTTAATAGATAAAAGTGCTATTTATATATTTATGGATGTTCAACATTACTTTAACATGCTTTTAATAATATCTCAGTTTAAAATTACTTTAATATTTACTTTCATTTCATTATTTGTAATATTTTTTGTAACTTGGAGATAATGATGATTTTCCATCACCCCATGTCCACCCCATGACATCCTATTCTCCCATCCCATTACAGTATATATATCTTCTTTATAACCAAAGAGAACTTAAAGGTTTCAGTTGAAAGGATAGATGGATTCATCCTATCTTTTCACAAAGACTTTATTTTGTGTTTGAAAAAATGTGATTATTCATTTATAGTTAAATCCACAAATTGCATGTGCATTGGCTTAATGCTAATTATTATTACAGTTTAAAAACAATGTGCTATATAAAATAAATACCTTATTTACATATGTTTAATTTCAATTGGGAATGATGTATCGTAAATTCTAGTAAATTTCACAAGCATCATTCAGTCAGACATAGTAAAGGTAATTTAAAGTGATTGATAATATCTTCATGCTCTCATTTCCAAATACTTAAGATTTGCCCATACTTAAATGTTTGGGTTGAAAGAATAGATGGATTCATCCTATCTTTTCACAAAGACTTTATCTTGTGTTTGAAAAAATGAGAGTATTCATTCATAGTTAAATCCACAAAGCGCATGTGCATTAGCTTAATACTAATTATTATTACAGTTTAAAAACATTGTATTATATAAAATAAATATCTTATTTACAAAGAGAACTTAGTAAAAAGACTGCTTCTTTATATATATATATATATATATATATATATATATATATATATATATATATTGTAAATGATATGTAGGAGTCTATGTCATTTACGATTTGAAATGATTGTATAAAATGTTATATACATTCACATTGTGATTTCTTACATTTATCATTTAAATTAATATTTTTTATAGATCATTCATTAGACTAGAGATTATTCACTTAATGAATAATATTTTTTAGTAGTAACTGAAATACAGGCTTATTATATACCTGTATCAATATATGTAATATATAGGGTATATTTCTTAGTGTAATTTTTATTGCACACAAGATTGGGACTGGTTCTTAACTGCTTTTAACAACTTATGTATGGGTGTAATCATAAACATCTGATAAAAGACATAAACATATGACCAAAGATGTGAAAAAGATCCATGATCCCCAAGATGCATGCTGGGCTAGCACTCATCACTTGGCCCTGATCACAATCTCTTATACATATCTCTATCATTGCTTAGTATGTATAGATGGCCAATTATTACAGTTTAATTAATAATTGTCAAACTTATTGCAGTCACAACTGTGGCACAAACCACTTGATGGAATTATATTAAAAAATTTATTAGTCATTCATTATATTAGAGATTATCTGCATAATGAATAAAATTTTTGTAGTGTAACTTTCACTATATAATTCTCACACAAGATAGGGACTGGTTTCTGTCTGCTTTTAACACTTTATGGAGGGGTATATTCATAAACATGTGACTAAAGTCATATGAAAAAATATATGATTCCCAAAATTCACATTTTGTGCTGAATCATCACCCATCAGTTGGCCTGATGACAATTTTTTGCACATATTATTATTGTTCAGTATATATTGTACCGGTAAAAAAAAATCACCATGCTTCATCACACCCAGTAATCCGAATTCAAACCCAGTCCACGTCTAGGAATAGATTCCAAAATGCAAACTAAATTCAAACCCAACCCTGGCATGACCCACCGATGACAATATTACAACGGTACGGGGTTTTCCCTTTTACTAGCTCATCGAAAAACACAGACTAAATTACCTACAATCAGCTATTCATAGATACCTTATAGTCGGGATATTGGCACGGCTAATAATTTAATGTATATATTTAAGTTGTCGATACAGACAGCAGGTGATTGACTAGATGTCGAGAGTAGTAATGCAAGAGAGACAAAATTAGGTTAGATAAATTTTTAATAAATTATTGAAAGCATTGAATAATATTATTTACAGGTACGGTAAAACTCTATGTATTTTATAATAAATTGCTGCTAGTCATCAATAATCGGTTTGTACTGATTAACAAACTCATGCCAATATTTATGTGTTTAAATGGTTGTACAGGTTGATATGAGAATCAGAGTAATTGGAGCACTTAAAATATTTAACTACTAGCTTATATTAAGTTGTTTTATTTAATAGATTCAAACCATTGCGTATACGGATAAATGGGAGGTGGTTTTATATAAAAATATAATATATAATACTGATGTACTGATGGTTGCAAGGATTAAGGTACACTACAATAATAACTTGCGGTGCATGGACGGAATACCGGGTGGCTTGTACTTTGACAAGTCTTAATGCCCCCAAGTAGATCCGAGACACTACAACCAGCCGGGATCATTTCCGAACCCCGGTGATCCAAGAGATTACCTGGAGAAGAATTTCTTTCTCTCCAACTGGTAGTAAAACGAGACGCCAACTTAGGCGAAGGTAAAGGCATTGCCACCGTAACATCGAGGAAGAGTGATCGGAAGTGGATTTTAAAACGAAATTATATAAACCATTTTATCTATCCGTAAATGTTCTACGCAACAGCCTGATATAACTATTCAATAATAACATGGCGAAATCAAACGATCGCAAAAGTAACAATTAATTAATCTCACTCTGAAACCCATAACTCCCCAGATTGTTCGGAAGGTAATAATAGCAATAAAATATTCACTTATTATTATTACTCCGTAATAATATATAAAAAAAATATAATAAAATGTTAGACTATTTTAAGTATTTGAGATTTGGAGTGTAGATTATAATATCATGACAAAGTAAAAGAAACAATAAAAATACTTGAATATTTCTCAACTCAACATAAATGAAACAATTTTTAGTTCGATAAAAGAAAATTACTTTTAAAATGAATATAATAAATATTATGAGATAAACTTTACTGACTTTAATTAGAGTTGAGAAATATTATTATTGGCATCGTTTGTTTGTAAAATAAGTAATAGTAAAAATATAAATGTATTCACAAATGGATTATTAGTAGGCCCAAATATTAATAATTATCATCTAAAGACTAGAGCACAGAAATATTAGAGAAGAAATTTACTGACAGGTTTTTGGGTAACATTTTCAAATGGAAAACAAGAAATTTACATGCAATTAATTAGGTTAACAGATTAAATTTAAAATTATTACTGAGAGGAAAGTTAAAAAGTTCATGTAACAAAAGTTACCATTCTTTCTTCGTCCGGCTTTTCTTCTTCGGTGATATGTATGAAGAACGTAGGCGCGCATTTTGAATTTCTTAGAACGGCATGGTTAATTTAAATGTTGGAATTTGGAAGACTGGAAGCACGGAAAACATTACAGATCAGCGGTACGAAAGATTTAAATTGGCAGAACAGGGATCAGCTTCTTGGACTTAGCCCATCATTATTGCAGTTTACCGGGCGACTTCTTAATAACGGTTGAAGTGATTTCTCTGGATCAACTACTTTGCTGTAGCTCAAGACGATCTAAGCACAGCCAAGTCAAAAGTTAGAGTGTCTCTAAGATGGCTAAGGTTGACCTTTCTGCCCTAGTTTAGTTCATGACTCCGCCTCCTTTGATTTTCCGGCCTCCAGCAATATCCAATTTTTGACTATACAATAGCATTTGCCTTTCTTGATAAGAGTTCTACGTTTCTCATTTCCATTGTTCGGTTTTCATTTATTTTTAAATTTAATACATGATTCTAAATTGACACAACAATTACATCGGAATTCGTGATTACAAAATATAAATCCATTATCTTAATTTATCAAAGTACAAATTAATTATTGTATACACTTTGTACAAGTAAGATTTTGATTACAAATACTGATCAAAGGAATGTGACTTTTGATCAGCATTTTTAAATGACTTTGTATAATTTGCAAAATTAAAATTTAAAGAAAATATCCACGCAATTGAAACTTTTAAATTGAGCTAATATAAATCCACAAACCACACACACACGAATATTATTCATCATGATTTGTGACATTTATACTCATACTCTTTACATTAAATTCTTTTTAAACAAACACAAACTAAATAACTTAAAATTTATGTGGCTTGGAATAGAAAAAGTCTCATTGCGGGTAAATAGTGGTTTAGAATTACCGTTCTTAAATGACAACCATGAAACTAAGATCGATTCTTCGATCTGTCTGTTTCAATATAGATTACCAATTACTATAGTCATCTGTTTATGATTACATCTTTCCATAAGATGTTTAAAAGTGAGTAGAAACCAGTTCCTATCTTGCATGACAGTGGTATAGAGAAAACCACACTAAAGAAATATTTTTAGAAAGTAGATAATGTCTAGTCTAATGAATGACTAATAAAAATTGTTAATATATTTCCATTTAGTGGTTTATCTATGTGTACTGAACAATGATAAAGTTACATGTAAGATATTATCTGGACCAACTTGCTAACTGATGAGTGCTGGTCAACATGGAATGTGCATCTTGGGGATTTTACATCTTTTTCATATGTCTTTGGTCAAATGTTTATTATTCTATCTCTCTACAAAATGTTAAAAGCAGATCTAAACCAGTCACCGTCTTGCATAATGTGGTGAAGTGAAAATTACACCACATTTAAATGCTTGTTATAAAGTTTTAAAAATAAAAAACAATTTCTTTCCTTTGTTAAAAAAAAAAAAAAAAGAACAAGTTTGTTTGATAAATATCATACAATAAACAATTAGACTGACTGATTAATATTTATTTCTCTGGTTTCATACATTCAAGACACTCTTCTTTACAACAAAAGATAACTTAGTTTAAAAGGCTTTTTTATAATACACATTGTTAAATTTTAATTGGAAGTGTATTATACAGTGCACTTCTATGTCATCATCATCATAATCATCAACCATTATCAATCCACTGCAGGATGAACGTCTCTCCAAGGTTAATTCATCTTCTCTGATCTTTAGCTTCTCTTCTCCACCTCACCCCTGCACACTTTCTTATTTCATCCATCCATCTTACTGTGGTCTCTTTCTGGGCCTTTTACAATCTCTTGTAATCCAGTTAAAATTTCAATTGTCCATCTATTATCATCTTTTTTAGCAATATGTCCAGCCCAACTCCACTTCAATCTTTTAAATTTTTCAATGAAGTCAGTAACACCTGTTTGTTCTCTTACCCATATATTGTGTTTTTGATCTCTTCTTGTTATTCCCAACATGCATCTCTCCATACTTCTTTGAATGGTCTAAAGTCTCTGTATCATTCTTCCATTAAGTGTCCAAGTCTCAGATCCATAAGTAAGAACTGGTAAAACACATTTATTAAAAACCTTCTTTTTCAAACAAATAGGCATATTTCCTTTTAGTATCAAGTTATTTCTACCAAAAGTACTCCAACCAAGTTTAATTCTATGATTAATTTCATCCATTATGTTTCCATCTGTATTAATAATCTGACCAAGTATTTGTAACTATTAACTTCTTCTAATTCATCATAATCAATCTTTATTTTTATATTTTGAGCAAATCGATTAAACATTACTTTAGTCTTTTTAACATTTATCTTTAGTCCTACTTTCCTACTTTCATCTGATAACTCCTGCAACATTTCCTGCAGCTCTGAAACATTATTTGCAAAAACAACTGCATCATCTGCGAAATCTAAATGATTAAATAATCTCCATTTACTTTCACTCCTTTAGCTTTCCATTTTAATCCACAAAATACTTCTTGCACTTCTATGTAAACGATTGTATATAGCATTATGTGTGTGTGGCTTGGTATGAATATATTTATATTTTCAAAAAATTATTCCTCTTGAGTAAAGCTATAAAATATATACCAAACATTGAAATTACAATTTGAAATATATATTATTAAAACTTTTAAATAAATTTATAAAAATAATTTTATTCTAGAGTTTCCTATGCAATATTTTAAATTGCTGTAGGCTTACAAATAGTTAAATATCTTTACTTATTTTTTAAAAAAATCATTATATAATATTTATGTGGGGGGGGGGGGTGAAATAAATGTAATTTAAAGATATAAAATTTTAATAACGTGAAACTGATAAAAAAAAAAAAATCCAATCAATAACAGCAAAAGATCAAAAGTCACTTTTTTTCCCTGCATTCTTAATCTTTATAAGCTTCTATGTATTTTTAATTGTTGCAGTTTGTTTTATTCAGCTTTAGTAATATTTGATTATTTAATATTTATGAGAGGATAAAAATTGAATAAGTAGCTCAGATATTCTATATAAAAATATTTTGTGAATTTAAATTGAATATTGACCTGGCATCTACAATTGATAAATAATGTCAGCATCTATTTCTAATCGATAAATATTCCCGTTTTTTTATTACTAATTTTTATGTCTGACGACTGCACCAATTGCTATGTCTGCATGAAGTTAGAAATTCATCCCTGGTTAAAACTACAATTACTAAGCTCAGTTATTAGTATTTATTATCACTCTAGATAATTGATTATATTATTAATAGAATATATATAATTTATAATTTACAATATACACATGAACCTGAAGGCATACAGAAATGTTAATGATCTATACAAACTAATCAGCCTCTAGAATTGCTTTTTACATATTCAGAGGCAAGATCTTCACAATAGAAGCTTAATGTATGTCCAATAACATCCAGCACCAAGATTAAAAGTTCATCTGCACACATGAAGCTTCTCCACATGAGTCAGTCTCTTTTTGTACCTTGCTGGCATAGATTAATTGTCCAATTTCTTCTCTTCTGACTGGTTTCTATTTCCATTCCCACTGATAAAATAATTAATTTATTTATTCATGATACATCCTTGACAATGGAATTTTACTTCTAATTGACTTATTTTCAGATTCTTGAATGGTCACTAATGACTGAATTTGAAACTCACAAATCATTTAATTATTTTAGGTATATATATTATAATGGTCGACAAACCTCCCCAATCTGATCTGCAACACCAGGGCGCCACCAGGCCATTTGAACCTGGAAAATTTATACAGCAGGCAGATACGCGCAAGAGAGGTTACCTTTTTATTGAACCAAAAGCACCAGTCGCTAGCTCAGGGAGAAGCTGAGCTTAAAAATATCACACTGTATATTCAAATTTCTAATGCTTACTTTTAAATATTAATGAAATATATAAAATAAGTTACTGCCAAAATTAATTCAACAAAACATTTTATTATAACACACACATGCATTAAAAAGATTCTGAAAATTAAATCAACCAATTGATTTGGATTATATGCACAGATGGAATTATTTAATCGATTTAAATACAATTTTAATATTTTAGTAAGTGTGAACATGCTACATAAATTATGCAATAACCAACCTAAGCCCTTCTAATCCTAGACCAAAAATCCTGCATTTAAACCAATGCTAGCTTACTGATATACCAATGTGACCAATGCAAAATGAGATTATTAGCATAACACAATCATGCCAACAGGAATTTTACATCTATAGCATGATATCATTAGAAAAATAACGAATCATGGTGAGAAGGAATGAGCATCTTCCCCATGATACAAGAATGAAATTATACGAGAAACTCTGTAAATGGGGATAGTGGTCTTTGCCGGCTTACTGTCCCAGTCACAGTGTAAGGAAATCAATGGCATAGGAAATACATCTACGACCATTGCAAAAATTATATGACTACCTCTTTGGGGTCATGCATTCAGTTGGGCACATTGCCCTGTATGCTAACATGGTACAAGGGAACGAGTATCCAATGCACCAACTGAAGTTACATTGACATAAAACATCTGTACATCTATCCCCTTGCACCAATCCAACTATGAAACAATTATCCCAAAATTAACACAATTTAAACTAACAATCTTACAAATCTATGCAGCCATTCACGCTCACTTTAAATAATTAATTTAAAAGAAATTACGAGAATGGAAATGATATTAAGCATATTTTAAAAAAAAGAAAATAGATAAATAATTTAAAATTTAGTCAGATAAGAGATTTCTTTTAAAAGTTAAGTGACACTTAAAATATTGGAAAAAGTTTGCATTATATGATTAATGTTCCTACTTCATTTAAAATAAAAGTTTATACTTTCCAATGCTATATGTAAGGTCCATCTTTGTAATCCCTGATGCATGGTAGAATTCCAAGTTCTTTTCATTTCCTATTCTTCTAGATAGAGAGAAGTCTGTTGCTGGCTATTTTCCGGGAACTGTCCTATTCTGGAGACTGCTTCAGCTGCTGCAAATACGGGAAATGTAAATTATTGCTGACCCCTACATTTTGGAGATCTGCAATACACCTCTAAATATACTTAATAATTCACAATCCACAAGAGCCATCCAAAATCTCTTCTCCCTTCAAAGGTTTTTTTATTATTCTTTATCTGAACTCCTATCAGTAGTATTTTTTTTTAATTTATCTCTTATATGACTATATGCCCAAGGACCTGTTTGCAATCACGTGAAAATAGAAAATCATTTCCATTCTAAGAATAAAAATAATTAATTAACAGCATTTTTTTAAAAAAAAAATCTTTTATATTAAAAAGAATCTTGTTTTTAGATTTTAACTTTAAATTATATAATTAGTTTGCCATCTGTGCATTATATATATTAATTCAAATCAAATTATTAAATTCCCCCCCTTTTTTTATACATACATTTCTATTCGAGGGTGATTTTATATTTTTTTTTACTTTTATTTGAAAGAAATGTAACGGCATATACTTATTCCGTTACAATATATATATTGAAGGAATCTCGTTACTTGTCTCTAGAGATTTAACTAATTACTATTTCACTTTATTTAGGAATTAATCTTTTCTGATCTCATTTTACTAATTCTTTTTTAAGTTTTACTAATCTTAAGAAATACTAGATTTTAATTTTATGAGTATATCTATTTATATATATATAACACTAATTAAATAAGTTTTAAATTAATGTGAAATATGGGTACTTACATGTTAGTCCTGCAATATAAATAGTACACCTTTTCACACTTGTGATAAATGTGTAACCTTGTGATTATGTCAAATAAACCCTGCAATCTCATCTGATCTTGTCCAAGAATGTTTTTTGTGATAAATTTATTTTCACTAATTGTCCAGATTTCATTCTGACAAAATCTTTAGTGCTGTCAATTGCATTTTTAAACAACTGTTTACTTCATTTGTATTCATAGTTTGATTCAATGATTTTTATTTCCATTTGTATTCATAGTTTTAAGTGAGTACATGTACTTTTTATTTTGATTTTATTTTCATAATTTTCTGATTAATAGTCCATTTCTTTTTTAAAAAAAAAACAGTACAAAATGATGACAATTTGTAATCTACTAAACATCACATGATCACTATCTCATACTAGCACATAATTGTTATTAAACAAGGCAAAACTCTCTCCATACACAAGCCAGAAACTAGTCTGGGGATATTGGATGAGTAGGCATTAGATAGGGATTTTATGCACAAGCCTTCTGGCATCCATTGATTACTCTGATTGGCACAGGGTGGCACTACTTTATGGAGAGAGTTTTGACTTGTTTAATTTGTAATCTACCCACTATTGAAATGAATGCTGTTTTTATATTTTCAAGAAAATGTAAAATTGGAGGCCCTAACAAATTTATCAAAAGTGATGAGAGCCTTTTTACAAAAAAGAAAAACCAAACATATCATGACAATTAATAGTAAAACAGAGGCAATTCTCATGAAAGCTATCAAAAAAAAATGTGGAAGAGGAATCAACAATTTATTTTGACTGTTGGAGGGCCTTTAAAGTGCTGAATTATGAAATGATGATTATGATCATTTTCATGTGAACCACAAATACAATCATGTGTTAATTAGTCAAATAATTTTTTTACTTTGAGGGAATATATATATATATTGTAACAGGATGGGGGTGGGTAAGAAATTGAGTGGAAAGTAAGTTTGAACTGGGTGATGGAAACTCATCATCACTCACAGTCAATACAAAATCAATAATTTACAAAGTATTGTAAGTAATACATATTTACAAAATATTTAAGGAATCAAGAGATCTCTGAGAACATTGAGAGATCAGAAGCTAATTCATAAGAGCAGCTAAAAGCATAATTATAAATTCAACCAGCATTATAAAGTAAATATCAGTATAAGTACTCAAGAGAAATAACCATCCATCATCTTCATTGATGGGAATAAACAAATCAGTACAATAAATCAGAATAAAATCAACAGTCCATCTTGTGACTGGATTGGAAATGGGTCTTCTGTAGACCAGTCTAACTATTGAGCCTTTGCCAGCTTGGGCAATTATATAACATGGCTTGGATGCACCAGCTTAGTGCCCATCCATTAAAATACACAATAATCAGAAATTGAAACAATAGTGCTGGGACATTTAAAACATGCTGATCATCATCAATGCTCAGGCCACTTATACTAGCCAACTATAAACTTAAACTTTTAATAAGACTGAACTAAAATAAAATATAGTGCATGGGCTTTAAAGAGTATCCTCTTTTGTGCCAACCAGGATAATGATTGATCATCACTGGATGCCCAAAGCACTAAACACATCCCCATTTATCCGTGTCCAAAATCTAGCTCAGAGAACATGGCCTCTATTACTGTATGTGAACAAGAGATGATGGAATACAATTTTAACAATTAAATACAAGTTTATTAATGATAACAAAAAAATAAATGATTAAGGTCTTATAAGGGTTCTGATTTTGAAAAGCATACAAAATTATGTACACAACTAAAGTTGTTACATTGTTTTACAACATTACTACAAAATTCAAGTTATCACATTAATTTACATAATTACTATTCAAAATTTGAATTGTTACATGAATTTACAAAATCACGATTCATATTATTACTATGGTTATATATATATATGCGCACAGACGTGAGATTTATAATATACAATTAATATTCAATAACACAATAATTATCATTTGCATATATGTCCTATTTGACAAGCATTGACATATATGTACCCACAGATTATGTGACAAGCATTGATATATATGCGCGCACAGATTATTTATAAATTTAATTTTGTCAAACAATAAATAACATTACTTTTATAATTAATAATTCCATTTTGAATATACATAAAATTTACATATTTGTTATAATGATAAAAGTTATTTTCACAATTATTCTTTTTGTTGAATATAGCATCCCCCCCCCCTTAAAATAAATCCGATCAAATTTTTGACAGTTAATTGATTTAAAATGTCTTGCTTTTCTTAGTCTAAGAGATTTTTGGAAATCTTTTTCTTGATTATTAATTATAACTTTGTACCTTTTTTTTATTATCATAAATATAACTTTAAACAGTTTTTTTTCTTTAATAAACGATTTTAAACTAATATCATTTTATATATTTCTATCAGTTATAAAATTGTCATTTTAATAAGAAAATTATTTAAAACTTCGTTATCATATATAATGCTACTCAACACCAACTGTATATACGTTTATCCGTGTTTCTTTGCCTTTATCTGACGCAGCATACATGTAATTAATTATTCATCAACCTGGAAGATTTTTCTTGATGAGTTTGTTTTTAGTGATTGTCATCATCAGGTAAAAGTATATAGTTCTGATAATTTGTTGGCATACCATGATTCTTTTGTAGTCCAAGCAATTGTCAGACTGTCTTCTAGAACGTATTTAAGCCACTAGTTGATCCACTTGAAGTGACCCTGGCCTCATGAATCAAATCTCTGCAGTAAACTATAACGCAGCTACTGGACTGTACTTCCTTAGATCTTCATAGGAGCTTTATATAACTTTGCTAGCTATTTTATCCTCTTTTTTTGGCTATTGATTCAGAAGTGACCCAGCTTCAAAACCAAAACTCCTGTGAAGGAAAATAGTAGCAGCTCCTGCCTTCAACAATATTAGATCATGGTAGCTTTTCTGCAAACTCTCTGCTACAGCCAACAACATACTGCTCTCTTCAAAATCATTATCCAAACTATGCAGTGGCCCAGTTGGCCACTGCTTAAAATACTACAACCAGAATCCTCTGGTCAACTCTTACAAATTACAAGCAAAAACTAACTGATATTATTTTTTTTTATCAGTCTTATATAACCTTGGGTAGGTCAGGTGACAAAAACACAGTGGCTGTTTTCAATAAACTTTAATCCATTTGAAAACAAGCTGGAAATTTCTATCAAAGTGTGATTTTCATGTTTTTACATTAATCTTTGGAATTTGACCAAAGGTGTGATAATCCTTTAGAATTTTTAATCTACAAAGATTTTTAACTACATAGTAGAAATGAAAACAAGCATTAATTAAAAAAGATATTTTATACAAGTATTAATTAAAAGATTTTAAAAATAGACATTGTTTTCAAAAGTATCAAAAAAACAAGCTTATATTTAAATTTCAAAATCAGAATTACAAATAAAATTTATCAGACCTTTTTAAAATATTAATTTCATAATACAATTTTTATTTTAAATCGGAGTTATTATTTAACCCTTTATTTAGTATTATTTTATTTTAGAAAATATAGAAAAATATTTACAAAAATTTATTCTATGTTTATTTCTACTTTTCCTTTATTTTACATATATATATTCACATACACTATATTAGTGTGTGTGATGTAACCCAACTGGTTACAATATATATATATACTAGTCCATTTGTGTGTGTGTGTGTGTGTAGTGCAATTGTCTTCAAACTGTAAATTGTTAATAAATAAATAAATATGAATGAATCTGCTTAGCACTTTCAAAGGGTCCAGCCTTCATAATCATAGCTTAACTGTTAATGAGGTTAATGATATGCAAATTTGTGTTGATTATGCTAGACATTCCATTTCCTTGATAAAGCATAGCATGTGTCCTTCCTATTGATGGTCTCTTTGTCTCTGGAGATGAAGAAGGCTTCCTTAACTTTTCTTTTGAGATCGTGCCTCTCTCTTACATGATTGTGGGATTGTCTGGTATACACTCATGCTGGCATGTGTTTTGGTGCTGAATAAATACCAAATAAATGGAGGGTTGATTGAGAACTCTGTTATATGAGTTTGAGTATGGGTGTGTTTCAGACAATCCCACAATCGTGTGCAGAGAGAGGCATGATTGCAAAGGAAAAGTTAAGGAAGCCTTCTTCATCTCCAAGAGACAAAGACACCATCAATAGGAATGACAGATGCTATGCTTTATCAAGGAAATGGAATATCTAGCATAATCAACACAAATTTTCATATCATTAACAGTAAAGCTATGATTATGAAAGCTAGAGCCTTCGAAAGCACTTAGCAGATTAATTCGTATTTTATTTATTTATTAATAATTTACAGCTTTGAGGACAATACAGTAAAGCTATGATTATGAAGGCTGGACCCTTTGAAAGTGCTAAGCAGATTAATTCATATTGTAATGGGATGGGGGTATCAAAAAAGAAAAAGAGGTTTGAACTGGGTGATGGGATGGAGGTATCAAAAAGAATGAAGTGAACCTGGGGTGATGAAAAATCATCATCACCCACAATCAATTTAAAATGAAATATGAATAATTATAATAGTATGATATTTAAGGATATAAGAGCATGAGATTAGAGAATCTCTGTGAGCGTTGAGAAATCAGCAGAGCAACTATAAATCCGCCAGCATTATAATTTAAAAAATAAGTACAAGTAAATACTCAAGAGAAATAACCATCCATCATCATCATTGATGGGAATAAACAAATCAGTACAATATATCAGCAGTCCATCTTGTGACTGGATTTGAACAATAAAAAATATAAATCAACAGTCAACCTTGTGACTGGATTGGAAATGGGTCTTCCTTAAACCAGACTAACTATTGAGCCTTTACCAGCTTGGGCAATTATTTAAACATAACTTGGATGAACCAGCTTAGTGCCCATCCATTAGAATACACAATAATCAGAAATCAAAACAATAATACTGGTGCATTAAAACATGCTGATCATCATCGATGCTCAGGCCACTTGTACTGGCCAACTATAAACTTATATTTTTAGCAAGACTGAACTAAAATAAAATATAGTGCATGGGCTTTAAAGAGTGTCCTCTTTTGCACCAACCAGGATGATAATGATTGATCATTGATGGATGCCCCAAAAGCACTAACACACACATCCCCATTTATATATTCATCCCATGCATGAATCTAGCTCAGAGAATACAAGCTCTATTACTGTATGTGACCAAGAGATGATGGAAATATTTTTTAAAAATTAAATAAGTTTATTAATAACAAAAAATGGCATTTAAGATCTGATTTTGAATAACATACAATATTATATACACAATTAAAGTTATTATATTGATTTACAATATTTCTTAATAAGTTTCAATAAATGCATACATATATCCATACACAGACGTGCGTTTTATAATATAAAATCAAAAAAATGATTAAACTGTATGTATGTGTTATAAGTGACAAGCATTGGTATCTGCAATACGATCAACAAATATATGCACACATACACGCGTGTGATTCGGAACACATTTAACTTTTACATAAAAATAATACATGATTAAGCTTTTAAATTATATTTTAAATAATACAAACACCTATGCTAGGTTTACTACAATGCGTACATATAATTTGCTCAGACATGCGAAACATAACATTTGTATTTATCACAATAAAATTATTAAAGATTATCTTCGCAATTTAATTCTCTTTGCAGAATACAGTCTTTTTCTTTCAAATAAAAATTACCAAATTTTTGACAGTTAATTGATTTAAAATGTCTTTCTTTTTTCTAGTCTAAAAGATTTTTGGAAATCTTTTTCTTGACTATTAATTATAACTTTCTTTGTAGTTTTTTTTTTTTTTAATTATAAATATAACTATAAACAGTAAACGATTTTAAACTAATATCATTTTATATATTTCTATCAGTTATAAAAATGTCATTTTACTAAGGAAATTGTTTAAAACTTCCTTATCATATATAATGCTACTTACTACCAGCTGTATATACATTTATCCATGTTCCTCTGCATTTATCTGATGCAGAATACGTGTAATTAATTCTTCAGCAAGATGGAAGATTTTTCTTGGTGAGTTTTGTTTTTAGTGACTGTCATAATCAGGAAAAATGTAATCCATGTAAAATGTTGGTCTCCCCTTCAGTCTATAATTGTTCCAGGCAAGCAGCGGTCTTGGTTTGGTAGACTTCAGATGAGCACCTGTCCTCTCCATGTTTAAGGCTATGAATTTCAGCACAAGAAGTGGGTCATTTTCTCCATGTGAATTCAAACTCCTGCTAAGCAAAACAGTCTACTATCTTGCCTTCAGCTACATCAGTTTTTGGTAGCTATTCTGTAAATTCTATGGTCAGCTAAAACCAACTGCTGCACTTCATCAAGTTGCAACAAAATATTGTAACCAACTTTTCAGGTGACCCGTTCTTACAAAAATCTATTATCCAGACTGCTCTCTTTAAAAATCACTATCCAGACTGCAACTAGTTTATATTTTCACAATATAAAATATATTTGTTCAAAAACTATAATGTGCTTAATAGACTGATTACCAAAAGTAATTACTGAGATATAACATGCAATAAGAATATAAAAGGTTAAATAAGAAAACAACTGGCATTCTATTTAGGATCAGTTATTCAGATAACTGCTACAAAAAAAAATTGTTTACCAATAGACATTTAACAAAAACATGGCAATGTATTTAAAAAAAAAGGAATATGAAAATATTTTAGAATGATCCACTTAGAAAAAATGAATACTTAATGTTATGCAAATTAATATTTAAAATAGTTATTGCTGACAAAATATATAACTGTGAAAAACTCAAGAAAACATTAAAAAATAAATAAAAGTCTCAGAAGTATACAACAATAATTTGGTATTAGAACAAAAATTATTATAGTAATAAGAAAAAAAAATATCAAAATAAAAAATGACCCAAACTTTTTGAAAGTGAAATGGTGCAAAAAAAAAAAAATAATAGAATAGTGTTTTCCTAAAGGTTTTGTGATGGTAGTGTTCTAGTTGTAGTTTTATATTGAACTATTTCTTCGGGCCAGAAATATCTGAAGAAGAGGGGAGAATAATACCTCGAGGTTCTAATCCCATGCTAATACTGTCTCTGACGAGGTCAGAAACATCTGAAGAGGAGCAGAGAATAATACCTCTCAAAACATCACTGGTTAGGCCAGAAACACCTGAAGAAGAGGGGAGAATAATATCTTGAGGTTCGAATTCCATGCTAGTACTATCACTGATCAGGCCAGCAACAACTGAAGCAGAGGGAAGAATAATACCTCTCAAAATGCTCAGCTGGTTAGAATGTTACCTTAAAATTCAAAACTCAAGAATCTAAGGAACCAGGTTCGAATCCAATGCTAGTACTGTCACTGGTCAGATCAGCATCACCTGAAGAAGGGGGGAGACTAATACCTCTCAAAACATTGTGCATATACTAACCTGCTTGATATGCTATCACTAACAGTTGAATGTATTTGGAATATTTAAATAAAGTTAAATTTTTCTGAAGACATTATATATGCATATTAGATGATGAAAATAGTCCAATATAAAAATACAATAGAGTAGTCCCTACAATATGACTTTTTTAGAATATTAATGATGAAATGATGGATGCGATATGTTCTTAAATCTTTAAATAATGCAAAAGTCTCAAAAGAATGATGAAATTATTATAAATATTTTAAATGAATCAGACAAAAACATTAAAAAATTCTTGGAAAGCTATATACCAAATATCTAAATGATAAAAATATAATAGATGACTAAAAAAAAATGTGAAAGTGATATTGATATTTAAAGTAGATGGCAGAGAAGATATTAATAATTATAACTCTATTAATAATTCATCAGTTACATACTAAATCATTTTTACTAAGATCATTATAACTCATCTGCAGGGAACTTTGAAAGGAAGCTAAGCAAAAGAACAGGGTGGATTTAAAAGTGGTAATAGCACAGTATATAGATAAACATTAAATACAACTATAGGATTGAGCAGTAAGTATGAACTGTTATTTTGTGTTGTATTTGGATATTCTGAAAATTCATTTGATTCTCTAGGCATTTCAGATAGTAACTAAAGCTTAGGAACTTTCAAGACAAAGACTCAGTTTATTGTCAAATGCTGAATAATATTTATTAAAATGCAACAGCAGTAAACCTAAAATTAACCTTGAAAAAATTATATACTTTCATATCTCCAAAATCTTTTATAGCAGTTTTAAGAAGCATTTTAGGATTTATTATTGGTTAACAGGTATAAAAATAAATGGATTACTTAAATTATTTATAATAATTAAATACATGTATAGTATTTATAATTTAAGTTAGATATAATTAGAGGGAATTTGAACTGAGACTTTCAAGTTTCTTTTTGTCATCCACTCCATCCTATATCTTAATATAAACTGAGCCCTGATTATATATATGTGTGTGTGAGAGAGAGAAAGAGAGATGATGATTCGGACACACTGATGAGAGTTGGTGGTTCCGCATGAAATATGTATATTGGAGATCATTTATCTTTTTCACATATATGTGGTCATGTGTATCGGTTGTATAAGATGGAGTGAATGAGAAAATGGAGCTTGAAAGTCTGGGTTCAAATCCCATCTAATTAAATTATTTATGTCTTGAAGATTCTAAAATTGTTTTTGCAAATAATGTCTTTGGACTTCAAAAAAAAAAGGATAAAAGAGCAAATAAGTTTAAAACTAATGACAATAATCAATAGATTTTCAATAAATGTTATCATAGAGGCCGATCATAATGAATTAAAAGAAATTGATAACTCTAAATATCTTTATTATATATTACTAAAGCAGATGGAACATAATAGATTAAATACATCATAGAATTAAATTTGGATAGAATATGTTTGATAGACATAACTTAATATTTCAAAAAATATGTCAATACTCTAGAAAATGAAGTTTTTATAATTAAGTTTTATCAGACTTTATTTATTAATGTGAGAATTAGATTAGCATTATAAAAGCTTTATAAAGAAAAGTTATAAAGATATATTGTGAGATTAACAAGAAAGATGAAAGACAAATGCATAAGTTAAAAGACAAAAGGTATTATTAACATCAATGAAGGTATCAAGAAGCTAAAACTGAGCTATGATTTATATATCTATTAAAAAAAAACAGTTGACATTTGAAACTGAATCCAAGAAAATTAAAAAACCTAAAAGACGTATGATGAATGGATGAGAAAGAGAAGTTTGATTTAGTACTATCCAGAAGAAAAGCTCAGTTTATAGAAATTCGATTAAATTCAGAGAAACCGATAATGGTTGAAAAGGAATGAAGTGATGAAAACACAATCACGAGGGCACAAAAAATATGTGAAATACACATTAAAAAGTGAGTATTCTTCCACAATATGGAAAAATGACATATACGGTTAGTAATTAATTTACATTAACTGAGGTTTCTTGCAAGAGATAATCTAACCGGGAAAGAATTGGTAAAGAAAGTGTTCCACTTACAAACGTTTAATCCATGATTTCTGGTGATTGTAAACAAATTAACTATGTTTTTAAAAAGGTCATTTGTTGCTCCGAGTTTAATTTATTTTAATACTTTTCTTAATTTTTTTTATACTTTAATTTAGATATATAGAAATCGCCATTTGTATTTCAGATGTGAATAGATTATTTTTAATAAAAAAATAAGAACTTGTATATATTATTTGTAAAATAAGAAAATGTAAATCTTAAATTTATATTTTCGTAATATCGTAAGTGATTTAATAAAATAAAATGTTTAAATTATATTTTTTATTTTTTGTTTTATTACTATTATTAGTTTTAAGTAGAAACCTTTATTATGTTTACAATAAGGAATACATTACTCAATGTATACAATGGAAAGACAATGAGTTTTGGTAAATATGACATGATAACTTTATACCGGAAATTAACAAGAAAGAAATTTATATCGTTAAAGTTGTAATATATATATAAGTTCATATATGTATGTACATGTATAATACCATTCAGGCACAGGAGCGACTAGCCTCAATCTCATATAGTTTATCAAGTTTGTAGAAAATAACATATAGAAAAAATCAAATTGACAAGTATTTAAAAATCTATTCATATATACTAAAATTAATATCAGTTATGTATTCCATTCTTCATAAGCTTACAATAAACTGGACACAAGAAATAAACTTTCCTGAAAGTTGATCATCTTATTGCAAAGTTAATTAAATCCTTTTCTACAAAAGTATTGGTCATTGATGCTCTAGTCTTGAATAGTTTTTAATATAAATTAACAGTAGAGTTTACATATAATTTTCTCTTTATGTTTTCTTTCTATTCTTTTCCATCCTCTTTATCTCGTTCCCCTCTTCCTTTCTCTTTTTTTTCTCTTTATCTCTTTTCATTTAATTTCTCTCTTTACTTTTTGTAATAAATACAGTATTCTGTTTTCATCAATTCTCTTTAATATTTTACTTTTTTAAAAGATTTAAAGAGCTATCAAAATCTTTCTTCTTCATTTTTTTTTTTTAGTTTTTTAAATATAATTATATCTCCCACTAAGTAGATATATTTCAGAATTTTACAGGTAGCAAAAAATTTATCACATATAGAAATAATATAAGAGAAATAAGATTACATTTTTATAATTAAAAAATAAAAGATACCCATTTTAAAATATTAATATATATTTATTCAAATTTATGCATATTTATTTAACATAAACATGTATGCCAAAAATACTAAGTGAAACAAAAAAATCACATGATCACCATTTCTTATGCTTACACAATCTGTTAAACAGTATCAACTCTGCCCATACAATGGTGCCACCCAATGCAAGCTATAGTAATCAATGGATGTTGGTGACTACATTTATTAAAACACCAAAGACACCAAAGTCTATACATGCTGAACGAAGTTCAGAACTTTATGAATATATAAGAAAATTAGTGGGGATTAAAAACATTAATTTGTTTTCATTTTGGTCTCATAGCTTTATAGTTAACCAAAAACTTAAAAGGTGGCTGCTAGTGGCTTGCGCTGGATCCTAAAAGATCTAGGTGAAGTTCTCTCAGAGTCAAGGTTCCTCACAGATGAAAGCCACAAGCTAGAAATTAATCTGGGAATGAGTGTCACTACTTACTATATGGACAGAGTTGCTATTGTTTTGATAATAACAGTAATAAATGAGGTTAGGTTTGACTACATAAGTTAAATGTTGAAATGCAAAATAATAAAATAACATTTAATTAATAGCATTAATTTATCAAAAAAATTTTATAGACGGTTAAAATCTAATTCAGAAGAATTATAGTCATTGAAATAATTAAACCAAAAAAATATAGCTCCAATAGTTATATATATATATTGTGCCCTTTTCTATAGGTCAATGATGGTTATAAATGGTCAATTACTAAAAAATTTTAAAATTAATATTATATAGTATTTAAAATTATAGACTATATTAAGCAGTAAAAGATTAATATGATATATTTAATAATAAATATTGTGATGGTGAGAATTGTATCTAATTCTATATTTTTCTAAATTGTTTTTCAAAATTTTATATAATTATTTTATATAATATAAGTAGCAAATTTATTAAGACAGATAAAAATAGACTAAACACCGGAAATGACTACGTGACTGTCTGGAATATTCTATGTATAAGCACCGGTTTAAATTAATACTAATAATTAAAATATTTAAATAGTATATTATAGAAGTGGATGGAATTGTCACACATCATAATAAAAAAATAAGTAGTATACACCTTTATTAATTATTGTTTCAAAATTGTTTTAAAGGTAGTTAAATTGTAATAGATAATAATTGATTTAAAAATAATAATGAGTTAACATTTAAGTCTATTACATCATGATTTTAAAACTTTAGAAATTGTTTATAAATCCAAGTAGGGATTGACCAATAAAAAATAGATCTTGGCAGACAACCAAAATCGCGCCAACTAATTGTATAAATGGGGGAGAACAAAAATGTGTTGACTCCAGAGCAGAGATAAAATTTTAAGCTCTCTAAAATTTTTTTTTCTTCAATTTATTAGTCAATTTTATTATAATTTTAATAATATCTTTGAAAGAAACCAACTGACAATTTAAAAATCATCCGAAGAGAATCTTAGAATAAAATTTTTTAAAAAAAAGTTTTTCATAGTAATGTTTCACTAACTTTACAGTAACCTGCCAGTGGATTCTATAGAAATATAATCGGAGTTTTCAATAGAAAATGGATAGATTCTTAAAACCAAGTTGTAAATTTTATAATGTTCCAAATATGTTAATATTATTCGTTGATATAGTTTATATAGCGTATCACTATGAAAGCTGCTTTCGTGCGTATAAAAAAGCTGCTTTCGTGCGTATAAAATCAATGAAAGGACATTGTGCACAGAGTTAATGAAGATAATGGAAAATAAAAATAAGTATTATTTGTATAAGAATAAATGGACAAAAGGAATTTTAATATTGAAATAGTTTGAATTGCTTTCTTTAAAATGACTTGAGAAAATACTCTAGAAAATAGTTAAAGATCGAAAGTAGTGTATATAAAATAATAATGAATGAAAGTGAAGTTTACCAAGGAAAACACTTGCCTAAAGAAAAAAAAATATATTTTACAGAAGAGAAATATAAAATATTGGATCCATGGAAAATGCAATTGGTACCATAATTATTAAATAATTGTAGTTTAACTAGAAATAAAGATGCATCAACGCGCCAAGGTAATATTCGCCAGAACATTAAAAAGCTTCGTGGGATAACTAAATAAAATGTTTTCTAATAATTTTGGATTAAACACTAAAACTAAAGATCATCTAAACAGTTTATTAAATGAACTAATTTATTTAAAACTTTAATAAGCAGAAAGGAGAACATTCAGATAAAAGAAGAAATAATAAATATTATGGGACTAACCAGGTGATTATGGTTTGAATTATTTTCTTTACTAATCTAAGTTAAACATTAAGTTTTAGATAGTGATAGGGAAAACAAAATACATTAATTCGTGATATAACATTATATGAAATAATATGTTTTGATTTTGAATTTTAAAATAAAATTGTATGTATGTGGAAATTTGTATATTTGCGATGCTCGAAGAGAAAGAAACCTACTACGAACTCTGATAGGAAGATAAAGATTGTTTTGGTAACATTTATAATTATTAATGATATATAATGTATGTTTTATTTATTTAGATCAGCTGAGAATCGAATGAATGTAGCGCAAAAGGTTTATTGTTATTATTGTTGTAAAACGCATTTTTGAAAACAACACTCTAAAACACTTTGAGATGTTATTAGATTTTTAAAAAATATGCATACGATAATCATTTTATGTGTTATTAATATAGTTCAATATAACCGATGGTTATGTGATATTTTCTGTTCATTTTCCGATTGGGATATTTAAGTGTTATTTTAACAAAACGTAGATGTTGAACCTCCAGTGTAATAAAGCAAGACAAATTGTTCTTATGGAATAGGGAAATGTTTTTATATTAGCGAATTTTGTTTATTGTTTTTTTTAAAAAAAAAAAGTAGTTAGTATTTTATCGATGTTGGATGCAGTAAAAATCTCGAGAGATAGTTTGGGTAGTGACTTGGTAGTACATGGTGATTCGGAAACCAAGAGGATGTATTAAAAAACTAGGATGCTACAGGGAATGAAATAATAGATAGTTTTAGATGTTAATCAGCGTAGTTAACAAAGCCCTACGACTGGTGCACATGTTGTCTTGGACAGAGGTATTTTATATATTTCTTGTGAGTCGTACTAGATGTTTGGTAAAGCTGAGTAAATAGCTGCCACATCATGCTTATCGCCAAGGTTATTAGACAATGAATGTCGGACCTATTCACACTGTTCCATACATTTTTTGAAGTATATTGCGGATAAGTTATCTATCTATCTTCCCGATATCCTATACATCTTTTGCTATCTTTATCTGTATTTCTTGCAACTACATCGTTATATGATAAGTCTATTAAAAGGGAAACAATAGATATTTTAGAATGTATGTCATGCTATTATTTGGAATAAGAATAGTTAAGTATTAACGAAGAGTAGATTCTGATTATTGAAAGAAAGATGCAGATATCCTAAGAAGGGAAGGAGTTAGAGAATTATTTTAATTCTTTTTTAAGAAATGAACTATAATTTTATAAAAGTATATCCAAATAGAAATATAAAAAAAAAATTAAATATAATTTCACGTTTTCTTATTGTTAATTATATTTTAAAAAATATAAGTATTGCATATTTAAAAAATACAATAACATTCGATAATTATAGTATATGTGAAACTGTAACAGGTGATAATTAAACCCGTGTTATAGTATTATACATGAGTATGGCTTATGGAATAAACGTATTATAGTTTATGAGCATTGGAGAACAAACGTTAAAAGTAATAATAATATTTGAATAATATGCGGAGTGACTTATATAAAGTTACAAGAAAATGTAATTTTCTTTTAAAAACCATATTGATTGTAAAATTATGATGTTATAAATGATGTTTATCCACATAGATAATTTATAATACAGTAACTTTAATATTAAAAGGTAAAGAATGGTGTTACCCATAAAATAGTTAAAATAAGTGATATGATAAACCTAATGAGAAATAAATAAATAACTTTTAAAAGGCATAATAAGTTTAATTAACGATAAAAGAAATATAAATGTGTATAATTCAGCTATTGTAGTGTAAAGAAAAATGAGGATATCCCTTGTAAATAGATGTAGATGGATTTGTTTGTTTTATTTATTTTTATTGATGTTAATAAAATTTTAAAATTTGTTTATTAAAACTTGTGTCTGAGTTTTGTTTTCTCTACATCATTGCATGAATTCACAGGGTATGTTCACAACCATTAAACTAAGTATATGATTGTTTGCACAAAAGATAAATAGAGAAGTATGTTTAATCTTAAATATTTATTGATGTTCTTGTAATTAAATAATTATAAAATTGCATTGCGTTACTGGTCATCAATCCATTATCATAATATTTTGCTAAATTATATGCTATTATTTGCCACTTGCTTTATTTATCAGATTATCTAAACACTGCCACTTATTAATTTATTTTATTACTTAAAGATAAAAAAGGGGATATTAGATTATTAACTAATTTATTACGGTTATAAATTTGCGATGAAAGAAAAGCTGTACTAGTTGGATTAAGCAATGAAGATTGTGATTATTATTGTTTTATTATTAATCTAATTTCAGAGTAGTAGATTATGACATAAAATCCCTTATCATATTTTGCTACCATATGTTATTAAAATGCGAATAAATTTAAGAACCTGAGATTATTTCATTTGAGCTAGATGATTACTATTATTATTATGAGAGATAAAAGATTAATACTTTAATTGTTAAATGAGTCTTAGTGATTAGAAGTTGCGGAAGTCATAAGAATACTATGTAGTTATTATGTGTAATAGTAGTATAAGGGGGGATAGTGTTCTTATGCCATTGAGGTGGTATCCTGTGGGATATTGTCTCAATGTAATCTACCTTGTCACCAGTATTTCCACTTCTAGTCTCATGAATTCCTGAATATTTATTTGAGTTAGTTTAAAACAGAACCTAAGTTAATTTTAAGAAACTTGAGCTAGTAAAGCATTTAATTGAATATTTCATTAATTATTAGAGCTAGAACCCGGTTAGGTGATTTTCACTATATTATATTTATTTTGGGGGAAGTGGAGATGCGGAAACGGGGCGGTTAGATTATGGCCCTCAACGTGATTGGCCTGATGTGTAGTGGAGCAACACGTGATGACAAGGGCAGAATATATATATATAACATGAAATCTATGTTATGAATAAAGGTGACTCTCATAATAAAAGTTAAATAATTCTATACCATTTTCCAATCTTCAGTATGAAAATTATTTTCAAGAGATAGGTTTTAATTTAACTCTGTTTCTGCTATTGAGTTATCAAAAGACATAAGCTGTAGTGTTTGTTACATTCCTCTCAAATGTTATCCTATTCGTATTCTTAGACTAGTTTTTAAATTAAGACTTTTATAATTGGATCAAATGCATTTTTGCCTGCATGGTTTTGGGCAGTGGAAAAGTGATACCACTTTGGAGCTAAAATATTGGATCAGTCAGTGCTGTATCTTCTAGTATTCATCCTCATTATGAACTCATGAGAAATCACCACTTTCATTATTACTGTACTTCTCATCCACATCCACTCATTTTATACTATCAAATAAAAAATATATTAATGTTTTGAATCCAGTTCAATTTATTTTACATTCTTACATAGATCTCACAAAAGATGAGTTTCTATATATTTTGATGTACTCAATACCTTAATAATTGTAAGCTCTTTGATCTCTTAAACGTAATAATTATAAAATCAAAAATATTGATGGCAGAGGTGTAATTGAATAAATAGTTAGGTCTTAAAAAGTACATTAAGTCATTATTAATTGCTACGTTGCATTTTTATAAATAATGCCGTATACAGAATGGGTGAGAGTCTAAAAACTCCTGAATCTTCAATTCTCAGTTGAGACATTTTTTTAAAAAAATCTGTTTGATTCGTTTAATGGAATTAGTAAACTCTATCTATCATTTTTTCCACGAAGATCATATGATCTCCCAAGCAACCGACGTAAGATGACGTGCTAAAAATATATCTTATTTGATGCCTATTTGTTTACAAAACAGACAAGAATCGTTAGCTGTTATTTATTAAATTTAATTTAATAAATGTTAAAAGTGTAGGTATTATTGTAACAATTAAATAACCTGCAGCTAGACCATCTTTATAAAATAATTTGTAAAATTTATAAGATTTCAAATTAATCAATTTAAAATTGATGGTAATGATTTTTTTTAAATTTATTATAAAATACAGTTATAAAAGAACAATTTTTTTTAAAGTTAAAAAATCATTTCCATGAATTATTGCTCTAATTTGAATCTTTTTTTACAGTCGACACAGACAATAATTTAGTATTTATCTAACAGCTAATGATGATATTTTACTTGTAATTATAAGTTAAGCTATTTTTATCATTTAAAATTAATTGCATCTTTAGAAAAATTCCAAAATTTATTTAAACTTTTCAAATACATTTAAATTATTGGAACTACCACACAGGTTAGTACATAAAAATGTTTTGAGTGATATTGCTCTCCTCTCGTCTTCAGATATTTCTGGCCTGACCAGTGACATTTGTATTCATCATCATCATCAACCATTATCAATCCACTGCAGGATGAAGGTCTCTCCAAGTTTAATCCATCTTCTCCGATCTTTAGCTTCTCTTCTCCACAACACCCCTGCACATTTTCTTATTTCATCCATCCATCTCACATGTGGTCTCTTTCTGGGTCTTTTACAATCTCTTGGAATCCAGTTTAAAATTTCAATTGTCCTTCTATTATCATCTCTTCTAGCAATATGTCCATCTTTAGATCCACAAATATTTAATTTAGGGTGGCATTCTAACCCGCTATGATAATCTGTCAAAATACACTCAGTAGTAGCTAATAACCCATGCATTAGTATATGGCATATTTTGAGGTACATTATTCTAGCTAGTATAACATATAATACTAAATTGTCCATTCACTTTACTACTGTTACACAATGCTTTATTTACCACCCTTTTTTGCAATTTACAGTTTCGATTGCCCTAGCAATCTTCTTCAGAACTTTATATCTCCTAACCTCAACTCTAAATTCAAATTTTAAAAATTTTTACAATGCTTTATTTACTACTCTTTTTTACAGTTTACAGTTTTGATTGCCCCAGTAATCTCCTTCAGAACTTTATATCTCCTAGCCTCAATTCTAAATTCAATTTTTTTGATTAATTTGAATTTGGAGTTAATTTGAATTTAGAACTGAGACTAGGAGATATAAAGTTCTGAAGAAGATTGCTGGGCAATCAAATTTGTAAACTGTAAAAAAGGGTGGTAAATAAAACATTGTGTAACAGTAGTAAAGTGAATGGACACTTAAGTATTAAATGGTATACATTTGGCAATGCAATAAGAAAGAGTAGTTATTATTCTAGCTAGTTAGTTAGAATATCTAAAGATCTCACATTCTATTTCCATTCTAATAATGTCATTGGTCAGGCAGTAACACATGAAGAAGGAGAAAAAATATCATTTGAAACATTACTTTGTAAAGTTTGAATTTTTTAAAAATGTTTAACAATTCTTGTTGATGAAAATAGTCCACATATATTTATAATAATTTAATCAAAATTTCAGAGATTGTAGTATCAAATATATTGTAACCTAAGAAAAGTAGAACAATAAAGATAAAAGACATGCCATTCTGCAACCTATAAAGAGATGAGTATAGGTGACAGGTATATCAACAACACTGCACATTGAATAAGCTAAAATCGTAACGTAAAACTATAAATAATATATGCTATTAGCTATATGCTATAGCCACGCTCAGTAGCTTTAACTAATAACATATATCACAATATCAAGATAAACAGATAAAGCATTATAATAAAATATAATGAAATAGAAATTAACACTATTAAGAATTAAGAGAAGAATCCTCAATTCATTCTAGCATATATAAAAAAAATCTTAGTATTATAAACATATGCTATTAAGATTACATTTAAAGTTCTTTTTTTAAGATCTAATACAACTATCTTTTTCTATTCATCTTATAAATATTTTCTATACCTCTTACAAGCATCTTCTGAGCATCTCGTTACTTTGATCAGATGAAATAATATTTTATTCTTAAATTATTTGAAATGTTCTTTTAAAATTGATGCCACTCAAAATTTATCTTTTGAATGTAAAACTTCAATATTAAAATAAATAATATAGTTTTTGAAATTATATAAGGTCTCTCAGGGTAATATGTTTTTATAAATCCTTTTAACTTTCTAGATTTATTCAATATCGAATGAAATCCTAGTTAAAATACAATAAATAAGACATACACTTCTCCTAAGCTAATGTCTTATCATAATTATAACAATAATATTACTAATTTAATAAAATACAACATGAACTCTTAAATATAGAATAAAATAAAGAATAAATTAGGATTACACTGAGATATTAAGAATGGGTATGGGATCTGGTAGCCATCCTAAACATCCTAGTACACCTCCTGAATATAAATTAGGTTCTTGTACAAATTGAATCTTATCAAAATAATAATAACTATAGTCTTCTAATATAAAAATTATTTAAAATAAACATGTACAGTGATTTTTCAAATAAGTAAATGGAATAACTTAAAATGATCCAAATTGACAAAGCAAATTGCTATACTTCCTAAAACAAATACATCTCTCTTAGATGTTCTATTAATACATAAATAAGTTAATAAATAATGTCTCATAAATTTGAGTGACAATAAACATCATATGATCACTATTTCTTATGCTTGCTCTTAACTGTTATTAAAATAGGCAAAACTCTCTATACGTATTGCCACTCAGTGCAAGCCAGAAAAATAGTGATAATATGATGTGTATTGGCTTAAAACCAATCCTGCCTAATAGGATAGTGGGGCTATGGTTATTAAAGAACCAAAAACACCAAAATGTATGGGTACTGAACTGAGTTCAGACCAATATGACTATATAATCTGATGAGCTTGGATTGAAAATATAGTGTTTTCAGTTTAATTCTTATAGCTTTGTAGTTAAGTTGTGATAAAAGGTGGCTGCTGAAAAAAGATCTAGGTGCAGTCAGTGCTCTTATATCCGAGGCTCCTTACTAATGAAGACCACAAGCCAGAAACTAGTCTGGGGATAATGAATGAGTAGGCACTAGATGGGGATTTTATGCATAAGCCTTTTGGCATCTATTGATTACTCTGGCTTGCACTGAGTGGCAACATGTATAGAGAGTTTTGCCTGTTTTAATGAATATTTTTCCCACTCAGTATAATAATAATAATAATAATAATAATAATAATAATAATAATAATAATAATAATAATAATAATAAAAAAAAAAAATTGAGGTAAGAAGCAATCGTTAAGTTCTCCGATGTAAGTATTTATTTTTTTACTTTTGTTCCAACTTGTTATGCGAAAAACAAACATAATACAGGAAAAATCGAATTATATAATAGATTAATAGTGTTTTTTGAAAAATATCGGTGTGTTTTAATATCTTTTTTAAAAAAAAATACTGACTTGAGTCAGAATAAATCATGGCTACTGCCCAGTCAAGCGTGAGTGAATTAAGCACCAATACAAAATTAACAACATCGTTAGTTTCAACATCGCCTATTTCGTATGCAAAAGTACTTAAAAGTAATAGCAATACTACAGCACCAACTCAAATACCGCGCTTCCGTAGAACAAACACAAATGATATTAAAAATCTTGATCTAAACACTCGAGAGGAAAATCAACCCCCAGCTGCAATCTGGACAAAAGAAACGCTTGAAAATGTGACGGACCGTTTCAGTAATACGGTGCCTCGGACGTTATTTGAAACATTTCGCAGGTTTTTTTCACCAACTTCGTTAGTACTCACAGTAACCGATAATCAATTCTCATTATATCGTTTCCCAAAAGCTTTATTATATGAAGCAATCACGCAAAATGCACTATGGGAAACAATCTCTTGTATCGCCGACCATCCAAATTCTCGATATATAACCATTGATTTTTATACTCAGCAGCAAAAAGAACGGTTTCAATCCACTATTTTAGCACTTGATAATTACGCACTCGTAATTATAGATGAAAACCGGAAAAATATAATTACTGGAGTGCTTAAAAATACTTATCTTAAATACAACGTACAAGATTTTCAAAAAATGATAAACCCGTTTGGAAAAGTAATTGCCCTACAGCCTATATATTTAAAAGACACACCTATACCGATATGTAGTAATCGTTTTGAATTTAAAATAAAACTACATAAAAACGTAGACGCCTCAACGATTCCAACACAGATTACAGATCAAGAAGCGACACTCTCTTCACATAAGAGGTCTAAAGCCACTTTGTTTTGGCTGTGGACAGAGAGGACACCTAGCAACTCAGTGCGATAACACAAAAAGCAATCACTGTGAACAAACTAAAATCCTCTCCCCAGAACAACCCAGTGATGAAAATAAAATTTATAATAACACTACATCCATTGGCAACCCAATAATAGAAACCGGAAAAAAACAGGTTCAAACACCCACAAACAAAAATAATAATGGATCAGAATTGCCTATCCCAAAGACCAACCAAAAAAATAATAACACAAAAACTAACACAGAAATCCAAGATTCAAACGAAAATAATTCTCAAGAAACCACAACACAAAATACAACAATTACATCACAGGATCAGCATCTCAATAAAACAAAATGTGTACCAAGTAAAAATCAACAAACAGAAAGTAAACACACACAGTTATATAATGAAAATATAAATCCAGATAATATAAAGATACCAATAATAAAAAAAACTACAATTATAAACAAAACTGCATCAAACATAATGGATGCAATAGAAGCCCCTCTTCCACCTATTCAAGAGAATACACCAGAGGGAAAAAGGAAGCCAGGCAGACCAAGTAAAAATCATGAATCCAAAAAGGCAAAAAAAGCAGACCAAAAGCACAACTCATCAGACATATACAATTTAGAAAATGATGAAATAGAAATGGATGTAAGCCAACAACAAATGGACACCTGTTCGGTTTCATCACAAATTGCCTGTATAGAGTCTGAAGCAATATTAAATGAAAGAAAAACTGATAATAAACCCAACAATGTCTTAAATATGTATCAGCATCCATCTACTGCAATATAAACAAAAATTTAGTATTAAAAATAAAATAAAAATCAATACCCTGTTAAAAAATTATTTAAAACATTAAGATAAAAATTGGATCTCTCAACATTAGAGGCTTAAATGCCACCAAAAAACTTTTTGATCTCAAAAAATGGTTACATACAACACAACCACACATACTTGGGCTTTTGGAAACAAAAATATACAGCAGCTCTCAAATTGATCCATCAAAATATTTAGTCAGCCAAGGTTTTTGTGCCTGCTCAAGGCAATCATCATCACCATCAGGTGGCACAGGCATAATTATTTCCCACAACTGCCCTTTTGATTCTTTTAAAATTATATATATTGACTCTAATCTTATCATATTAACACTCCATCATAAAAATATCACACTTAACCTAGTATTTGTATATATACCACCAGGCCCCATCATCATCTCCAGAATAATAGCAACAATAAATTCAATGCTTACAGCAACACCAAATCCCATAATACTCCTGGGAGATTTCAACATGACCTACCAAACTATTGTCACCAAATGGATCCATCAAATAACAATCCCACTTATGAGTGCTGAGGGTTTTCTCCCATCAAACTCAATATCTTTTAATAACAATAGATATAAGTCACTTATTGATTTGTGTTTCTACTCACCAATGTTACATCATTATTTTAATCTTGAACTCTGTCCATCTGTAATCTCAGATCATGCTGCTCAGTTCATCACCCTCGACCTAACAAAAATACAGAATACAACAATAGCCCTCCAAAAGACTATGCGAATACTTCTTCCAGCACAAACAACTGAATTCCTATATTCAGAAACATATATAATGCTCCAAAAACTTCAAAACATGTCACTCGATCCAGTACAAAAGTATATAGCATTCACCAATATACTTTCTTTCAACATCAATCATATTACCTGCAACTCAACACCCCCCACCAGATTATTAGCATTGGCAGATGAACTACATAAAAGAATAACCATTTCCAGACCAACTACAGATAATCAAACACAAATTAAAAAACTTACAGAAATGTACAACAATACATGCAATACACTAAAGCAATATGTAGCAATAAAAAAGAAAAAAATATGCCTTACACAACAACATACTTGGACCAGAGCATACATACGGTGGGCATTGGGATACCCATCCACAGTCAGAGTGCCTATGGCACTTGAAATAGATGGTTCTATAACAGCTGGACATAACATGATAAACCCAATATATCAACATTTTAAAAAAAAACTGCAAAAACAGAGTGTGTACATACCAAATGAAGACATATTTGGAGACCCTGAAACAGACACACCAATAACAACAACTGACATTGTATTTCAACTTGCAACAATAACAAACACATGTCACCCAGGACCACAAGGAATTCCCAAATTTGTGTTCAAACATCTTAGTCACTTCACAGCAAAATACCTGTGCGATCTAGCCAATTACATATCCCAAAAAATTTACAACATACAAAGTCTATACCCAATTGCAATGGTTCCATTTAACAAAAAACCAACAGCAATATCATCTTTATCTAATCTACGACCAATTTCAATGGGACCTTTAGGAATAAAAATTCTTGAAAGAGTGATAAAGGAAAAAATAGAACAACACATACTCCCTGTGTTATCATCAGCACAATATGCCAAAAAAGGATCATCCATTGGCCAGGGTGCCTTAATGTACAAAACAATTATTGAAGTAGTAAAAAAAAGAAAGAAATATGCACCAATTATAGTTCAACTAGACATTGAGGCAGCTTTTGACTCAGTGCCTATAGCCAAATTATTAGACGTGCTGAAAAAAACAACAACACCTCCATCCCTACTATATATAATAGACAATCTGCTACTCAGCCGTGAATTTCACATCACATTGAATGGGAAAAAAATCACCAAACTTCAGACCGAGTCAATCCATCCCACAAGGATCCCCCTAATTACCTTGCTCTTTACAATATATATAAATCCTCTATTAATAGAGATACAGAAAAAAATAAAAGGCATTCAAATTCCAAACACTGCTTTAAATATATCATGCATAGCCTATATGGACGATGTAACCGTTTTCCTCCCCTCTAAAAAGAACCTCCCCATATTACAAGAGATAATCAAGAATTATACCTCAAATTTTAATTTAAAAATTAACACAAATAAAACTGCTGCATGGTCAATATACACAGGCAAGCACTGTACAGAGATGTTTAATGGTAAACCATCTGCTTTCCTTGGTTTCCCATTCTACCTTGGAACCAATGGAATGAGGCAAAAAATTCAAAATAAATTAAAAATAGATGCTGAAAAAATCACAGCCTCACTTGAAAAGTCATACCTGTCAATATATGCAAAGGTAGCACTATTTAATCAACTTATAACTACAAAAATTACATACTATACATCTATAATCAAATTTGCAAAAACATTCATATCTAAAATCTCGTCAATCTGTAACAAACTAATATGGAAGAGAAAGACAGTGGCAATCTCTTTAAAAAATCTGAGCAGACCACCACATAGCAATGGACTTGGACTCCATACAATCAATGTTTTTTACACACAGAAATCAGTAAATCTAATAACAGCAACCATAAAAAGATTTCCAGACCTGGAGTGTGTAATCAGTATAATACCCACAGACAGACCACCCCCTTCATATGGATATCTATCTACACTGATTGAAGAACTCAAGCCAATATACAACAAAATATCACTCAATAATGACAACAAGTATACATACTGGGACATTTACAATATACTACATCCCAACCAGACACCCAATCTACATCCATCAGTTCTTGGAATAGACAACAGGCAACTACTGCAACAATTCAGAAAATGGTCATTAGAACCAAAATTATTCGATTTTTTACTTAAGCTTAATCTCAATGCTCTACCCACAACCCATTTCCTTAGATTTCGTAGATTTTATACAAATATAGACCCCATGTGCGGGCTATGTCATAGAGAAGAAGAGACACAAGATCATTTTCTTCATTCCTGCAGTGCCCTAGAAACAATACGTCGCACAATGTTTACCACATACAGAAAGGCTATCATTTCAATTGATGAAATAATAAATATGTTTAAAAAAAGCAACAACCCTGCTATTCGTGCAACAACATACAGCCTTTATGCCTACTGGTGCACCAGATGCACTTTTGCACTTGCCAATAACCCTCGACGCCACCCAGCAACATATTCAATAAAACTAGAACTGTTAAGAAAAAGAGACAGCATCCTAGCTCAACCAGATATATTTGCAGCCACATGGTCACACTTGAAACAACGATCCAGTCTATGAAATGTAAAGACCAATAAGATAGATGATGACATTTTCAACATCAGCATTTTTTCCAACTTTAAAAAAAATGCAAACATAAACTGAACTAAATAAAAGACCAAATTTAAAAACAAGAAGAAAATAAAAGTATGCAGAAAAGATAAAGACTTATATACTGAAAGTTGTAATTTGTTTTTCATTTGTAAAAATCAATATATGACTCTGTAACTTTTTAGACTCAATAAAGTTTTGCTTTGAAACATAATAATAATAATAATAATAATAATAAAATAATAATAATAATAATAATAATAATAATAATAATAATAATAATAATAATAATAATAATAATAATAATAATAATAATAATAATAATAATAATAATAATAATAATAATAATAATAATAATAATAATAATAATAATAATAATAATAATAATAATAATAATAATAATAATAATAATAATAATAATAATAATAATAATAATAATAATAATAATAATAATAATAATAATAATAATAATAATAATAATAATAATAATAATAATAATAATAATAATTTACCAATCCATCAGTAAAGGAGTTATAAGACAGATGTATATTATCTATTCATGTCCAAAATAAATTTTAAACTTTAAAACCAATTGTTTATCATGTTTAATCCTAACAACTAGCAAAGCTCAAATATAGGACTGACACATTGACAATGTATTTTTCACATTTAAGCTGACCAAGAAGGCTCTCAGAAGTAAGATAGAATTCCTCAATACATTGATAATACAACTAAAAATGTCAGATAAATTCATGGTAGAATCTTACATATGCTTCATCTAACATTACAAACAAACTTAATCTTCAATAATTATAAAAGGGCAAAATAAATGTATGGTGGTATTGCTTATAGGATGCACCTACTTTTGAAGGCAAGTAAAGAATCTAGGACTTTGTCATATAGTTCTGAGAAAATAATGAGAATGTGCATTAGGACAAAATATTAAATAGAAATTGCCTTAGAATAAAAAGAGCCTTAGATACAACTTTTAAAGTATATGCTATGAGCATACAAAGGCTAACAGGATAACAAATAATAAGAGAGAGTAGTTCATCTTCTTTTAGAAAAATAAGCTAGCAAAATAATGGTGGAGTCTAACTACTATCCATAAAATATATTGGCATATAAAAGCACTCATAAATATAGGAAAAAAATGTACCATCCATAAAGAAAATAATATAACAGCTAATCAATGTGAAATAGGAAAAACACAACAATTAATTAATTCCAAATATGGTTCTATTAACATTAGGCAATAATAATAAATAAATCATACAAATATACATCAGCATATTCAACTCACAGCAACATAATATATCTTCATAAATAAATTATTCATATTTTTAAAGAAGGCACATAAACTATTTCAAAATATGTTCGTATGATAAAGTACTATTTTGAGAACTTTAATATTGTAAAATATATATCATATAACATAAATCATAATACATGCACATCATAACATAGTATAAAATCATAAGATAAATACATTTAACACTTTTTGCTATAAAATCAATTATATTCAATAATAATGTCTTTCTGTTTCATTTGTGTTCAATTCTCCATTACTTAAATATGAAGAAGACTGTTGGCAGTAGCATCTTGTGGACAGCAAACACATCTGTTATATAAGATAATATCCTTAAAATACTGTAATTTATAATATAATTAGAAAATATATAATGTGTTTCTTCAGATATCCTGGGTAAATTCAATCCATTCTGCTAATAATTACATGATAAGTTCATGACCATTCATTCAATGTATTCATAGATTTAGAGTCTAATAAAGATTCATAGTATTGTAGTAAATAGATCACAAACTCTTACATTTAGATTTTTTAAATTAAATTAATTCATTGCACAAAGTATTCTAAATTTGTATTAGCAATACCATATAGGCCAATAAAACACTTTCAGTTATTATGATTTATTAACATTGTTGAACATATTTGCCAGAGAGAATGTTTGACTTAAGTATTATTTTTAAGATCTCAGTGTTTTCCATAACAATGTACAGAGTGAAGAAATTATTTATAAGTTTTAAAAATTCATGCAGGCAGTATAAATAATGAAAAGTAGAAAAATTATTTAAATTCATTAATATCAATTTATTATTGCAGCTAAAATTGATATTGCCATTTTATTCAGCAAAACACTTTTAAATTAACATATTTTATCAATTAAACAGTTTGTAATGCTTTTTTTAAAAATAATGATTCAGCATAAGTAAAATTATTATTATTGAGTTATAAATTCTTTTAGTTAATTTTTTTTCTTTTGCAGAATTAATTATTATTGAACATCTAAAAATATTCACTGAATGAGTTTATAGTTCTTATTTTAATTAAAGTAGTTCTTATTCCATGTAAATTAATTTTAAAAAACAGTGCCGTTTTACCAAAAACACCGTCAAAGCGTGTTTGTTTACATAAACGTCAGAGTAAGCATTCACTATCTCTTTCGTTAGTTCCACCCTCAGATCATGATTTCAAGCTGATTTGCTATCATCAGTGAAGGATAGTAATAAGAAACTAGATCTAAACACTAACTCCGAGCGTTTATGAAACAATTTCTATTCAGCTTGCAAGCGTGAATCTTTTAGACACGAATGTCTTCAAACTCAGCATAGCAAGCCAGATAGCTATATTATGAAGAAGCAACTATGAAAATATTAGCATTTTTGGTAATGTTCTTGCCAATAGTAGAATTAGATATTCCTTGACAATTTTAATTATAATATAAATGTTCAATTTATTTCTAAAATTGGCAATTGTTCTTAGTTAGAGCAATAGCAGTAACAATAAATTTTGAAGTTTTCCATCATTGCAATTTTTAAAATACTAGTCTAAATATTGTTATAACAAATTATATTACCATTGCAATGGCAAATACAGAAGCATCAGTTTCTTTGGTGTTTCTGTTCAGATAATTGTGTCTAAATAGTTTTAATCACTCTATCATACTAAGCTTTTAAAAAAATTTAAAGAAAATAACACTTTTTAAAAAATTTAGTACAGTTTAAAATTCAACTGTTACAAAATTAAATTGATTGAAAACCTTGAGAAAATAAAGAGAGACCCACTTCAGGTGTTTGTCTCAGGGCTTATTTATACCCTTGGTCATTTGACCACTTTATAAGACTGTTAATTTACCTTTGAACTTATAATCTCTCCTCTGTTATTAAAACAGGCAAAACTCTCCAGTAGTGCCACTCAGTGCAAGCCAGAATAATCAATGGATGTCAGAAGGCTTGTTCATAAAATCCATATCTAGTGTCTACTCTTCCAGTATCCCCAGACTAGTTTCTGGATTGTGGCTTTTATCAGTGAGGAGCTTTGGATCTGATACTTAGATCCAGTGCTCTCAGATCCAAGGCTTCTCACTGATGAAGGCCACAAGCTAGAAACTAGACTGGGGATATTGGATGAGTAAGCACTAGATAGGGATTTATGCACAAGCCTTCTGGCATCCATTGATTACTTGGGCTTGCACTGAGTGGCACTACTGTATAGAGAGTTTCGCCTGTTTTAATAAGTTATTAGCAAGCATAAGAAATGGTGATCATGTGATGTTTAGTGGTTTACTCTCTCCTCTGATTAGTTTGAACCCTTGACTTATCTATCACCAAGGAAGGTTGTTAATCAAAAATTATTTAATTAAAATTTTAACTTTGCAATAAATCAATTTTTCTCTATATATTTGAAATTAATTTAAAACACTTCTTGATTGAATAAAAATAATTAATTAAAACAACAAATAACCAGGATAAAATAAAAATATTACATAATTAAAAATTTACATTATCTTTAACCAATGAATATTACAAACAACTTAATAACTTTATTTATTACTCTTTAAATCTTGACAAATATCTTGGAATATGTTTTAATTTTAAAATTATTTTTAAGACTATTTAAACAAAATAGCATCAAATGAATATAATATTTATCCATTTATTCAACATTTATTCAACTAATAAAACTCCTAATTTAATTGTTAATTTTATTAACTTCTTTTTGTAATTAATTTTTTTTTTTTCAAAAATATTTAACTAGAATACTCTGCTATATATTCAAAGTTAATCAAATATTATATTCAATTTTTTTTTTTTTAATCAAATATTATAGCTTTAGTTTTAAGGCAGCAAACCAAAATTTAGAGTTTGAACTTGGTTTATCAACTTTAAAAATTAATATAAGCTTTTTAAAACATTTTTACAGTTAAACTAAAACTAAATAAGCATTTTACCTCTAAATTACATCGTTTATCATCAACATTACCAACTGTTTAAAATTGTAAAGATGTTTAACATCTGAAACATTTATTGAAATTAAAACTCATTATTATCATTTTTTTTTTTTTTTTACAGCTAGATAATAAATAAATACTAATATAACAGCATTACCATGTAACAATTATAGCATTATAAAATATTCGCAATAATTTACTTAAAGCAAAATTAAACTATATATTTTTTTTTCGATGTCTTAGAACAAAAATTTAACTTATTTAATTTGTGCCAAAGCTAAAGGCTATATATATATATAACCTTTTTGTGGAGATTCCACCTCTATTGATAAAAGGCAGTTGCCTTGACAACAGTTTGAAATTATTGATTGTTATCTATATTGGGAATGTCTAAGTGTTGACTGGTTTCTGATGGTTATATATATATATATATTACTTTACACTTGGGATTTAAAGATATTTTTTTATTTTTGTTATTGGATAAAAATCTATCAAAATAATTGCATTTCTCTTTACAAATGTTTTTGATTTAATTAAAAAAAATCAAAAGATTAATTCTATGCAAACACTAGTAGTGACAGGTTCAATTTCCATCTAGGAACTTTTAACTCTCAATTTGTCATTTTGATAGCGAATCAATCTACACAGGGTTTTTTTTTCATATCTACATTAATTTTTTCTTAAATTTCCAACAATTTAATCTATAAATCTGTAAAAAAAAATCTATTTAAAACCTCTAACTGTTTAGAAAGATCAAAATTAATTTAAAATGTATTTAAAAAGCTGTATATTTTCAATAGACATACACATAAATACTTCCGATTCCTGATCCTTATAAAATCTTGGATGCTAATTAAAATCAATGTCCCTTTTACTTTGTCATATTTAAGACAAAAATGTAACCGCTATATGATACAACTGCAATGCCTTATTTTGATTGGTACTTTGCTTCTTAGGTCACAACTGAAAAAAAATATTTATAAAAATGCAAGTATTGCCATAAAAATTCCATTATTTATATATATGCTGAATCAATAATAGTATATATAAATAGCACACATTTACAAAATGTAAGTCTAACTTAATACACTGTACAGGCTTATACACACATGCACATATATATGTAATATATAAGGAATTTGAACTCAGACTTTCACATGACTTTCAACTCTCCATGCCATCTCATATTGTTGACCCACCTGATCACACACATATTGAAAAAATAAATAATCACCAATACAAGTATTTGGTGCTAAACCAGCACTCATCATTTGTTTCAGATTACCATCTCCACACATATATACAATTAGTACTCAGCCTTATATTAAGATAGCCAATCTTCATACTTTAATGGACAGGCTTCAAACCACTCCAACCCACAACTCTTCAGCTGTCCATTTCATTGAAAATCTGATGATGGAACGTTCAAAGCCCACAGTCTCTATAACATCAGAAAGTGTTATAGAAATTTAATTAAGAGCATTATATAGAAGAATCTATATAATGTGGTAGATTATTTGTGAAATATTTCTAATCAAGTTTATATTATCTGTACTCTTCTTTTTATTGTTTTTTTTATCTTTTTTTTATGTCTAGTTACTTTTCTTTTTCATTTTTTACACTTTTTTTCTATTTTCTTCCCCTATTTCTACTTCTTTTTCTCCTCACTATTATTTTCATGCTTTAGTTTTTTGTGCATTCTAATCTTTTCTCTTTATAGATGATTTTCTATTTTTTTCTCTTTATTTCTTACTTTATCCACCCAGATCTCTTTTATTCTCTTTCTCATTTTCTCTCTTTCCTAATCCATTTTATTTTATTTTTTCTTGTACTTCTCTCTCCTTCCCTCATCTCTTTTTTCTCTACTTTTTTTCCTTTCCTTTTTTTTTCTCTTTCTTTATTCATCATCTCAGCCCTTTTTTATTCTATCTTTCTTTCTTCACCCTTTGCTCTTATTTTCTTTCCTTATTTTTTCCTCTTTATTTTATGTCAATTTAAAATGAACTTATTAGAATTATTTTTATTGCATTATTAATTTCATAAATAATAACTATAATTATAACAGAAAAAAATAATTGCTACTTAAAACAAATATATATTTAAAAAAAATAACTGCACAAAAATTTCATTACCATTTCTTTTAGAGCTGTCAATAAAAACGTAACTTTTTATAGTTAAAAATAATTATAAATAACTATTCTTCACATTTAAAAGTTGTTGTTTTTTTTTTTTTAAAAAAAAAAAGCTGTTAATAATAGTTTAAAATTGAATAAAAAGTTTACTTTATCTAATAAAAAAAAATGCACTCAAATAAAATATTATTTTAAATAAAAAAAATTGAATAGTTTATAGTTTGGGAGTCAAGTTTAAGCTTCAGAAATGGCTTGACTAGACTATGATTTATTATTCTTGAACTTCTTACTTTTACACCAAACCATAAAAGCTGATATTATTTTAAATAGAAATCTATCATTGGTGTCAATTTCAAATTCACAATGTGTATTTCTTAGACTTCCTTTAATTGCAATATTAATTCAGTGTTATTGATATTAATTCTTGCATACATTTTTTAAAAATAATAATTACTATATATATATTAAATATTTTCATGGATTAATTATAATGTAAACAAAGGAATAAGTGGTGATACTTCCATCTAATGATTAAAGAAATGTAGCAGTGGTGTTGTAAGAAACTATTAATTATTATTGTCAGCTTTTAAGTTGAAAGTATTTCCTGCAGTAATCTACTTTTTTTTTTATCTTGAGTTTTGGGCGTGGCAATAATATTGATATCAATATGGGATTTGGAGTTTCATCATCAGATTTTCAATAATATAAATGGCTAAAAAGTTGGAGGTTGGAATAGATTGAAGCCTGTCCATTAAAGTGTGAGGATTTGCTATCTTAATATAAACTGAGCATTGATTATACATATGTGTGGGAGATGATAATCTGGACCAACTGATAAATGCTGGTTTGTCATGAAATACATATATTGGTGATTATTTATCTTTTTTACATGTGTGTGGTCATGTATATCAGTTTATGAGATAGTGTGGTTAGTTGATGGGTGCTTGAAAGTCTTAGTTCAAATACTCTATATTTAAAAATAAAAGGTATTTTTTGATTTCTAAAAAGTTCTGAAACTATTATGGACTATTGGAGCAAATTGCTTTAGCTTAAAATCTATCAATACTAATTGACAGTGACATCACTGTCACACATTTTTTTAGTCATCACACAAAAAAATAACACCATTTATTTCTTTTTTTACATCATAATTAGTTCATAAAAATATTTAATTTAACATACATAGCTCTCTTGGGAAAATGAAATAATACAGGAAGTAAATAAATGAAATTTTTCCTCATATCTATAAAAATATGTCTGGGTTTAAATCTGTACAACATTTTATGTTAGAAAAAAAAAAAGGACCTTTCATTTCTAAGAAAGCCAAGACCAAAAAAAGTATTGGGAACCACTTGTGAACTATTAGAGCAGTTAAAGACTGACAATAGGAATTGCTAGTTGCCTAGCAACTCCACAACTAGTACATGTCTTTAATCATTACATAAAAATGACTTCATTTATATATATATAATTATATTTTATTTGTAGTAATTTCTATTAAATAATTTTCCTTTTTAATGTTAAAAATAATTATAAATCAATTTGTATACAATCTCTAAAATTGACTTACTTTTTTTAAAAGAATTATCTCACAGGCCATCTATTGACAGAATATAAAAACTAGGTAAACAAAATATTGTACACTTATTATCAGAAATTTGATACAATGATTCATTCATTTTTAAAACTGAAAAACTAAATTTGACAAAAATTAATTGTTTCTTTTTTTAAACTCTTGTGCCTATTATAATAATTTTGAGTATTATTTCATTAACATCATAAAGTAATTTAAAAGAGGATAAAAAATAAGCTTTCTAGCAAGAGAACTTCTACATCAGATGCAAATCTAAATTATTTATATATTTTTAATAATAATTACTGTGAACACATTAATTTGTAAGTTTTATTATAAAAAAAAAGTTAAATAAAAAAATAATAATTACAATGAATCATTTTATAAGGAAGTGATCAAAAAACACTACTCAAAGAAACTTATAAAAGTATATATAAATAAGTATGAAGATCTGTGATTTAAAACTTATATGTAAATAATTACTGTAAAAATATAAATAATTTTTGTTTTTTGATAATAAAAACTTTATACAATTAAAAAAAAGTACTACTCATTATAGTAAGATGACATTTTCAAACGTTTTTGAAATAAAATCCTTAGATTTAATAAAATTAACTTTAACTTTTCCAAACAGCATCTCAATTATGTAAATAATAGTTTGCCATATTAATAAAATATTTCAGTGTTTACTGATAAATGATTTTAAAATTGTGTTTTAATAAAATATTTTATATGTATATAAAATCCCTAAATGTTTGTCTGTAATGCTGTCATGTGATATTCAAGTTAAACATTCCTTTGTTAGAGGGCATATTTTTCAAGGAAAAAATATTTTTTTTGTCAAAGCATTTTATGCAAAGGAAGTGATTTGTTAAAACAATTGATTTGAAAAAACTATTATAAAAACAACGATCTTTGCATAGGCTGTGTACATTTCTGGAATCTAAAAAAATATGTTATTGGAATAAAACTTTTTGAATGAAAAAACTCTTGGTAATAAATCAGTACATGTGTTTTTAACTGCAGTACAAAATTGAGTAAGTATAGTATTTAAATCATGAAGGAAATGTGATTAGAGTACATAAATTTATGTTTGAAATGTTATATTTAGTGAGGAAAAAATTAGATGTTATAATACTGTATTTACATTTACTTTTAGTTAGCATATAATTGATATCATCTAGTTTGATATTGCAGTTTACGGCTCCACAAAAATACCATGCACGATTGAAATTTGCTAAAGCAACCAATTAAAAAAAATATTACAAAAACGATGGCTTTTCCATAGACTGGATACATATACAGCAGGGATGGGCAATTTTTTTGACTTGGGGGCCACTTTGTGAAAGTGGAGGCTAGCAGAGGGCCATGGCAGATGGACACTTTGTGGAAATGAAGGTTAGCAGAGGGCCGCACCTTTTTTTCATGACACAATAAACATCCTGCTTTATTCCCTGTATTACTAAAGAAATATTTGTTTGTCCATTCTTTATTAAACACATGACATTCACCACTGACTTTATGTTTTTTTGGAGAGTTCATGGTTTCACTAAAGTTGGAAATACTGTTGCAAAGACAATTGAAATTAACTAGAGCAACTGGAAAAGCACTACACATCATATCTACACTACACATGTGTATTGACATGGCTGTCCTAGTGGAAAATACAAGATGAACCTTCGGTCACACATGGGAAGGAAATCTCAGTTCAAAGTAGATTTTACTGACTGTCTTGTTAGGCTGCATAAAAACTCTTAACAGGCCACATACAGTTATACATATTTATCCAAAAATAACTTTCTAGTTTTTTTATAAAAGACTTTATTTCATGTCATCAACTTAGAAAACATTATAAAAAATCAGGAAAGAAATATATTCTTTTACGCAGGCATTAATTGTACATAATAAAGACAAATAATTATAGATCGATTCTAAGAATAATGTAAAGATGATGAGACAAAATGTTTTTTTTAGATGAAGACTAAAGTTTCTTTGCATAAGTCATATGTCCAGAGACCCAGTTAGCCATGATCATAAATTCATATCCTTTTATTTTTTATTATCAAATTACTCTCTTTTTTTACTTCACTTACTTTAATAAAAGGAGTTTTATTAATTCTATTGGTCTATTCTCTGTATTCATCATTCTTTTGTAAACTTTTTCAAAAACCATAAAATCTTCATTTTTTTTTATTCTCTTTACCTATAAAGATTCTCACACTCTTCCTATAAACAATTTATTTTATTTCTCTTTCAACAACATTTTACACTTCCAAAAATATTCAATATTCTTCTTCCCTTTTATAAATCACATTCGTCATTTAAATATATTATTCAATTTTTGCATTCTTTATCTGATATTTAAAGCTACAGTTTTTACTTTAAATAACAATAAACTTCATCTAGTCTTACTATACAGTTTTCCATATTTTATATATTTGTTTTATTGTTATATACTTTAAATAGTTTTATTATATTCACACTTATTTTTTATAATTTTTATTTTTAACTGGCATATACACTTTATTTTCAAGTTTATTGTTTTTCAGTGTACATATTTCATCTTAATTTTATAAATATAACAATCAGCTGTCAGTAAAAATGTCAAACCACCTTGTCTCACTGTGCATGTAATTTTAAAATACCTACTTTACTTCCAAGTGATTAAGATGTATAAAACACGTTATAATTTAACTTCATATACAAAATAATTAAACTTAACTTTATCTTAAACTGGATTCCAAGAGACCCAGAAAGAGATCACATGTGAGATGGTTGGTGAAATAAGAAAGTGTGCAGGGGTGGTGTGGAGAAGAGAAGCTAGATATTTGGAGAAGATGGATTGAACTTAGAGATATCTTCATCTTACAGTGGATTGATAATAGTTGACAATGATGATGATATATATATTTTTTAAAAGTTTATTCAAATTTCCATTCTATCATATATTCCTAAAACATTTTATCAAAGGTATCATATAATATAATCTTCACATATTTTTATATGAATGTATGGAAACAAACTCTTCATATGCATTTTTACTTTGGCCACTTCATGTAAGTTTCAAAAAACAATGTTAGCTGTCAGATGATGGTTTTTAATGAATCCTCATCATGTGCTTTCCTTTCAAAATCCACAGACTAGCTTCAGACTTATAGATTTCGTGAGTGAGGAGGTTTGGATCTTGGAACAGTGCAACTAGACTTTAAAATCATAAAGGATCTTCCATTTTTTATGTCTATGTTATACTATCAAGCTATTCACCCAAACTCAAAAACATAAATGTTTTCAAACTAAAAAATGCTTATATAATCATACAAATCTGAATCCAGTTCAGTTTTTATATATTATTGTGTCTTTAACTCATAATACGTGGGTACACTTGTATGCATTTAGCCAATATTTCTGCAATACCAGTAACAAAGTGATTAAGAATATTATATTTAGTGCTTCAATATATTTTTCTTGCTAAGAACATCATGCAAAAGTAGTCTAAATGTAATTGTCTAAACATTTTTATGAATGGCGTCATCAATTTTATAAACATTCTAATATTCAACTATGTTCAACCTTTAAGAATTTTTTTTATATTGTACATCGTTGGCTTACCACATGATCTTATTTTCAAATTTTAGATGACTTAAATAATCATCTTATTTTTTTAGCTTTAGGTTTTAACTCTTAAAACATATAAAATGGATATCAAAATTTTGGAGATATGAAATCACTCTATTGTTCACCCTTATAAATGTTAATCTTTTTAGGGTCACTATATAATCTAATCATTGTTGTTACATCTTGATAAATATTCTTTAGGACATGACAATATCCCAGGTCTATATCTTGAAGATCCCAGACTTTAAATACTATGGAAATGCTTATAGAGTTAAAACTTTCTCATAATCTACAAATTCAAAACAATGACAACCTATGCATAAACTTTTCTATAACTTCTATACTAAAACCACTTTTAAATCCATATTAAAGAAATATCTAATTTGTTCGAAATGGATGTTTTTAGCAGATGATTTTTATCAGTTCTTATGCCAGTATTTGAAGGAGAAAAGAAAAACAAAGACTTCACAAAATGATGTATGAAGAGATGTATGTTGAGAGTAGAAAAGAATGAATTAAAAGCAAAATAAAAAAAGCTATTTCCTGTTGCTAGCGAGAGCAGTTCACTGTTCACTGGCTTCACAGGGATGGGAGGATTCACATATTCAAGACTGGAATTAGTAATGAGATGCATGATGAAACATAAGTGAAGAATCGTTTTAACCTTTTACACCTTTTCAAGAAATTTTAAATCAGTTTTAACTCAAAATAATTCAATTTATCAATTGTTTTATTCCATGCAAATGGCTGCCATTAATCAAGCAAAAGCTAATATAAGTAATTACTAAAATCATTAAAACAAAATTAAAACCTAGAAAATGAATTAAAAATATAATATAATAACTCAAAATAGGAAATAATTACAAAAAATTCTAATTTTGATAATGGAACTAATTTGAAACGATTAGAAAATCAATACCTGTGAAAATAAAAGTGAAGGAAAAATGCTTATTGATGATATTCCTGAGAATGCAAACTTAACTCCCGATATCAAGAAATAAAACTGCTTTCAACAAATACAAACCAGTCAGGGAGGATGGAAAATAGTTGAAGAAACATGCCAACTGCAAAGATTAGTCAAAAACTATGGGGGAAAATGTTTTCCAAATGTTAAATTGTCATAAAGAAAAAAGTAACGATATTGTGGTGTTGAACCGGAAGTGGCCAAATGCGGCAAAACTTTGCAGGAAGGAAAAATTATTTTAAATATTAATTCAATTTCATATTAAAAATTAAATATTATGGATTATGATTTAATCTATCTCCCTGCATAAAAATTAGAAATTTACAATGATTAGATCAAAAATTATTGGGCAACTTCTGATGCGATTGGGGCATCACAAAAAATAAAAAATTTTCAAAAAAGTTTCAAATTGACTTAGAATTATGATGAAGTGAATTGGGAGATAAAAAACAATGATTTAGAGATAAAAAAGGGATTTATAGGATATTGTGGACCTAGATAAAAATACTGAAGTGATTAATTATTCAATCCTCTTAGTTTCAAATTATTAAGAAAAAACCAAAGTCTAAATATAAACTGTCAGACTTTATAATTGGAACTTTGATTAAGAATCAAGAATTAGAACTCAACTTGAATTAGAATAATTCAATAGGATCAGCAAAGCAGAATCATAATTGAAATTTTGTCACAATCTAGTTCAGAACAGGTTAGTGACAATAATTGTCATGGATGACTTAAACACCAATTTGGTTGCACAGCTAATCAATAAACAAGTATTCTCAATATGAATTTTACATTTTATTGGAATAGCCAGACAGAATAACACAAACTGGACTATGAACCCTGAGAACTTAATGGTACCATGAGTCAAATAGTTGAACATTTTACCAGTACCTATATAATAAAATATAATCTGCTGGGCCCATGAGGGCAGGTTGACCAAACATGGTCCTGGCCCATTTGGACTAACCTGTATGAAGATCTCCATGATATTTTGAAGGGTGGTGATTGATTTGTGACCACTGCTTGTCTAAAAATTCATTATGAAGTTATATAGCATTGTTATATTGATAGGAACAGGTCTGCACTCCCTTTGGGGGTGGAGGTGGTGGTCATGAGGGAGCTTGTTCATTTGTGAGGGCAGTTGGTAATCTATTGCCAAGCCCAGGTAACCTACTGGGTGAGTCATTGTCACTGTCCTCCCTTGGTCTTTACCCTGATGGGTTGCTGCACCCCCCTTATAAATTGTTTTTTAGAGCCATGTTGATTCATGCTCATTATTATTATGTTTCCTTAGGTAACATAAGATTTAGGGCATGTGAAAGGTGGTTGGTCTGCTTTGGGACACTGCCAATTTTTACATTTCCTCCAAGGGGTGGATGGTGGTGGTAATTGGGGGCCTGCTTTATTGGTGCAGGCTATTGGCAATCATTGCTACTACCCAAAAAACCTACCAGGAGGGTCAAAGTTTCAGCACTGTTTCCACTCTGATGGGCTGCTTTACCCCCTTGATAGGTTGATTTTGAGCAGTGCAGATTTGTGCTCATTACTTGTTAGCCTTTTCCTAGTTATTCTAATTTTGGGTAGGTAGACTGAATGTGGTTCCTGTCCATTTGGACTTTTGAATTGGGAGATAGAGGTACCTGTAATGGGCTCAGCATGTATAAGCTGCAGGTCAAGGATTTAATGTTTAATGACCTGGTGAGTTGGACTGGATGTCCACCTATTCAGCTGAATCATTTAGGTCTTCACTTCGGGGCCCCAGGGATGGAAATCATTGGGCAATGAATGACTTCTTGGCAGTTGGGCCATGTAGATCCATGTACAGATACACATTAAACAATATTATAGCAACCTTTTTATGGATATAATTGTTAATGAGGGTATATCCCTTTTGTAAACCTGGTTAATAATTGTTTTACCTTTGTAACATTGAATGCTTTTTAATCATCAACAGGTAAGTAGACCTAAAAAATTATGCAATTTTTTAACTAATAAAGGTTACTTTTGAAACTAAAAAAAAAAAAATAATAAATGCATGAAAGAACTACTGGTGTCCTTGAATTCATTGAACTAACTAAGAAATTGGAATAAAACTGTGATATGAATATTTTTAAAAATATAATAGATAATGAGTTGAAGATTTAACCTGGATGTCAAAAGATTTTAAAAGAACCATAGAGAGATAATATATGAAATAAATTAACCAGATGTTTGCTGAAGTAATGTGAAATGTGAAATTATAGATTGGATAAACTAAATAAAAGATCTTTAACTTGCAGTGGATTAACAATGGTTAAAGATGATGTCAAGGACACAGACTTATATTCAAATAAAAAATAATTGTTGTTATTCAGAAATTAATGTGGTGTGTGGGCATTATAGTGATAGCTGCAACTTTTGTACTATATTATTAAATTATATTAAAAGCTAGTAATTTAATTAATGAACTTAAAGTATTCAAAGTAAATAAAAAAACAACTGAGTGCTTAATTGCTTGGGAGGACGCAATGACATTTGAGAAAGCATATTTCAAGATCCAAGGTTATGAACATTTTTCATAAGCTATGACCTCCTTAATTTTTATTTTTTACACTACATTATTATAATAAATGTTTTCTGAATATAAAGCTTAAATTTAACTTGGATAGTAAATAAAAAATGTGCCAAAAAGGAAGTAATCTTTCTGCTACACATTTGAAGTCGACATTTCACAGGTTTTTGCAACTTATGTTTTGAAAAATCGGTTGGATCATTAAATGCTTTCTTAAGGTTTGATGTTATAAATTAAATTTTGACTCACCATATATTTTCTTTTCAAAATTAAAAATTGCATATGCAATATACAATGTTAAGCTGTACTAAAAAAATTGAAGAATAAATATTAAATTTAATAAAGTTACATATTCATAGCAAAATCAAAGCTACATCAGCTAAGATTTAATAATAATTTATTAATACTGACAATGGTAGCAAGTAATGGCATATCCATTATTTAAATTTGATAATCTTGTTATGTTTATAACCTATGAAAGTAAGAAATATATTATAAATACATAACGATAAAGATATGTAGTGGTAATATTCAACCAGGAAAACACATAATAAGTAAAAATAAGCAACTTAGTTTGTTATTGTTTGCGAGTCCAGATATTATACAATTTATTAAAATGATTTATTAAAATATCACATCTTATTCTTGCCTAGGTAAGGTAGTTACTGTCCTATGGATGTTTAGGCCAGCTATAGACATCTGATTGTGCTGGCTTTCTAATAGCCTTCTCTTCAGTAATTGTAGTTAACTTTAGCAATATATTTTCAACAAGGTTCAGAAGTCTTACCATAGCCATCAGTAGTTTTTCCCCCACAACATTGAATTGTTGTGTCTTTAGACCTCTTAAACCACATATATATATATATATATATATATATATATATATATATATATATATATATATATATATATATATATATATATATATATATATATATACTATCATTAATAATGACACACAAATTGTACTATAATTTTCAATCAACAAGCACTAATTTTTGGCTGTTGTACATGTGATTGTCTGGTTATTTTAATATGATTATTTTTTCAGAAAATGACTATTAAACATAATTAAACTCTGCTTTGGTTATAATTTAAGTAATTTTTCTTTTTTTACTTAAAGTCACAAAAAAACTTTCTTTATTTTATTTTTTCTTTAATTTCTCTTGCACTTATATAAATTAATGCTTTGGATTTAATAAAAAAAAATTTTAATGAAGTAACAAAAAAGATTGTATACTTATATATTCAGCATTCTAAGAGATTGTGAAAGATCTAGAAAAAGACCACATGTGGGTTATGTGGATGAGATAAGGAAGTTTTCCAAGGAGAATTTAAAAGATCTAGAAAAAGATCACATGTGGGTTATATGGATGAGATAAGGAAGTTTTCCAAAGAAGTTTAAAAGATCTAGAAAAAGACCACATGTAGGTTATATGGATGAGATAAGGAAGTTTGCCAAAGAGAGTTTAAAAGATCTAGAAAAAGACCACATGTGGGTTGTACTGATGAGATAAGGAAGTTTTTCAAAGAGATTGTAGAAGATTTAGAAAAAGACCACATGTGGGTTATGTGGATGAGATAAGGAAGTTTGCCGGAAGATTAGAAAAACTGGATTAAAGATAAACAGACCTGTATTCTATAATGGGTTGCTTATAATTGACAATGATGATGGTAATGATAATGATAATAAAGAAAATAAAGCAGCAGAAATTATCAAATTGATTACATTAAAAATCTATACATTTGTAACTTCAATAATGCTTTCATCTGTGTCAAATGTAAATAAATATGATGTGAGACAATGAAATTAAAAAAAGGTCATCAATGTAATATGTTTTTTTAAGCATGTGGATTATATTATATAGTTCTTTCAATTATATATTTCAGTTTCCATTTCGATTATAATATTATGATCCCCAAAATTAGAATTAAAGGAAATCATAAACTTTAGTCTGTTCCGGTTTTCATAAAGATATTCGAAAGTTTAAAAGTTTGTTTAAATTTTAATATAACAGACATAAAAGTTATTTTCAAATCAGAAGAATAAACTTTCTAACAAGATTTTTTTAAAACATCTATTTATAAGAATAAAATTTTTTCTGAATTCATTGGGGGTAGGGATCATGCCTCAGGAAATCATGTGACTTAAAGCATGCAAGCTATATTCAGTTCATTAAAATATATAAACTTTTTTTTTCTTACTCCATTATATTTTTTTTTTTTTTAAGTGTCATAGCATCGGCCGGGACGCGAACCCGGGCAACTGTCTGCAAGTAAGTGCAAGGCAGTCGCGCTGACCTCTCGACCACCTAAAATAATAATTTACAAGTTGCAAACGGAATCAGAATAAAATAAAATTGGAGATGTTTTATTATACGTTAATATTATCAATGGAGAAATAATGTTGACTTTTAATTCGGAGTCACAATCCTTTGCTGTACTAAAGCCTACAGGGCCTTAAATTACTCAGACATGCATGCATAATGCATGAGGATCAAACTTATGTTAGTTTAATCATTAAACAAAGCATATGGGCAAAATTTTAAAATAATCAAAAAAACTTGCAAATATATGAAGAATTAATTACATTTGTTTTGTTTTGTTTTTCAAGTAAAAACTCAATTTCAATTGAGTTTTAAAAAGAGAATCGACGGGTGTTTACAAATACTGTCATCTTGTAATTGTGAATTCAATTAGTGATTTCGGCAATTTTTAAAATACTAAATAAAAATTTTAAAGAATTAGAAATTAATATCTTTTTTAACCATTTTAATTTTTTAGTTTCACGATGCATTCATAATATTTACATAAACTTATGTATAACTGAAGTTTAAACCCATAGAAAATGAGTAATAAAGAAATAAGTAATAAGCATGGCTAAATGAGATTAAAATAATTTCGTTTATTAATCTGCTGAGCTAACATTCGACGCAGAGTCTCTGTTTTAAAGCATAACTGGTAGATAATTAAGAGAGGGTGATAGCAATTCCGAATATAAAAAATTGAACTTGGCAGTTTTCGAAAAATTTGCTTGATTGTATGTGATGCGATGTGCTATGGCTTTTCCTTTATCAAAGTCAGGAATCTCTCAACCACCCAGAGAAACCTGTTGGCCATCTAACCTTCCCATTCTATTCCCCACCCTAAGTTATTCTCATATTCTTATCTATCCTGCTCTATCCCTTTTCCACAACATCATCTTTGTCCATTCTATTGTCTTTACATCTAGATCTCACTTATCTTCTTCCAAAAAAAAAAACAAGAACCCATTTTCTGTATAATCAGTTTGTTTATATTTTTTCTCTCACAACTTCATTATTTGTACCCTTTCTGCTTGTAAAGATTTGCATTTAATTATTACATGTCTAATAATTTCTATGTTTTCCTTACATAACTTGCAGACTAAATCATCCATATTTCTCCATTTATGTGTGTATTCCCTTGTTGTTAATGATCCTGCTTGAGCCTTAAACAGTAAGCTACTTTCCTTGCTATTATCATAAATTAACTCATACCCAATATTCTGTTTATTTCTATTTACTCTCCATACTAGTTCTTCATCTCTACAAGTCCTATTTTTTTATTATTGCATCTATTCTCTATCATTCTTTGCCATTATAACTCTCAATAACTCTCCTAACATAATCATCCTACCTTTTCTATAAGTATACTAACATAAAGTCTTTATCCAAATGTTTTCCATACCATACTACCTTTCTCATCCATCTTGTTGTCTGTTCTTTACTCATAACTCAATTAAATACTATTTTAGCTATTCTCTTACTATCCATAAATTGCAGCCTACCAAACATTTTCTTTTTTTTTCATCTCTCAAATAAAAACTTGTCATCCCATTTCTCCTTGATTTGCCTCTTTTGCTGTTTACACATCTGTACTGCATATTTTCATACTTCTCTTTGTACTTTTTCTAAGTAATCTAACACCCCTTTACTAACACAATGTATTGTTATGATATGTTATCCCTGCTACTGCCACTCCCTTTCATACGATTCTTGATCTGTCATATTTATTATATAAAAACAGTGTTAATTTTTTATCAGACCTTTTTTTTTTCTTTGCTTCATTTATCAATTTGTTTTCCCATTTATCCAAGCAATTTCTCTGATTACTTAAGATGATTCCCAAATAGTTATATCTATTCACTACATTTAACTTTATATCCCCCAATAAAAATTCTTTCCCTCCTTTTTCCCAGCATTTAGAGTCACTACTTTTGATTTTTCTTCATGAAATTTTATTCCCTTCATTTTATCCACCCTTGCACATATCTTTAGGATAACTTCCATATCTTCCCTACTTTCTGTGCAATAAAAGATATCAACAAATAAAAAAATCTGACAACGCCATCTATAAATACTATCTCTACTCCCCTTCCTAGTCTTTCTATTGATCTTTCTATTTCTCTCAAATGTAACAAAAACAAAACAGGTGACATGGGGCATGCCTTCCTTAGTCCCACTCCATTTTTTAACTCTAACTAATTTTATATTTGCTAATTGATACATATAGTAATTATTTTCATACAATCTCTTGATAAAATCCACTAAAACTCCATTCATTCCCAAATTTACTAAACTTACCCATAATCTATTTCTATTTACTGTATCATATGCCTTCTCTATATCTATAAAGAGTGCATATCACTATCTATCTACCTGTATTCCTATTTATATTTATAAGTTGTGTGATTACAAATAAACTATCTCTTATATGCTTATCCATTCTAAAACCTTCTTGCACTTCTCCCACTATATTATTTTTTCCATCTATTTGTCACCCTTCTAGCTACCATATATATAAAAAATTTATATAACACTGGGGTTACTGCTGCCAGTCTATAATTGTTTATCTTTCTATGGTCCTTACCAAAAATCCTTCACTAATAGCTTCATTGTTGTATTATTCGGGAAATTCTGTCTTCTGTGCCATCTTATTAAAACACGATAATAGATTTAATTTTGCCTTATTTCCCAAATTCATCAACATCTCTGCTGTCCTTTCATCTAAACCTCTTCCTTTTCCACAGTTTAACTTCTTCCTAATTAATTTTCTGTAAAACTACTATTTTCATTACTATGTGCTTTTAGGTTTGTTCTCATTCTGTCCTTCACATCTAATATCTTTTCTATATTCGTTGCATACTTATTTAAGATTGTCTCTAATTTTTTTCTAGAGCTATACTTTTTTTCCTTTTATTTAGTAATACTATTTTTCTCCCTTATACAGTGAACAAATATTTTTATTTTGTAATTAATAAAATCTAGGTTTCCCTTCTTGGACAAACTTGGCAGATTATCCAACTTAATATGGGCATAAAATTTAACTTTACCCATATTAAGAACACTCTCCTTTTACAGAACAAAATTGTTTGTTAACTTTTTATACTAATTAACTAATTTCCAGAAATTTTTTCTCCCATGACTTTCACTTTTATTACAATTCTCCAATAATTTTATTATTTAATTTCATTCTCTTTATATAATTATCTATTTTAGCTAACTTTTTAAAATAGTTTTCCCATTTAATATTAACATATTTTTCCACTTTCTTTATTTTTAATAGCACAATTATATTCTCTACATGGTTTTTTCCTCTCTTTTATACTTCTACTAATTCTCATTTTTCTATTACTTTTATTTTTCTGAATATTCTCACCTTAAACCTTATTTGCCATTTTTTCTACTTCACCACACCAGTCCTTATATTCAACCCTAATAAACTCTTCCATGATTTTGTCTACTTTTATTTTCTATTCTTCTAACATTTTTATCATTCACTTTCCATCCACATCTTTTACTATTTTTTCTACCTTTATTATTATTTTCCATTGCATTACTAATTATTTCTATTATAAAGAAATTATGATCCCTGTTACATTCTCTCTCTTCACTATCAAACACTTTAACTTTCCATACATTATTCATTTCCTCTTTCTCTACTAATACATAATCTATTATAGATGTATATTGTCCCTCATAAATATTTGATAAATTTCCAATGAACAAATTCACTCTCTGACAAAAAACTTTCAAAAGCTGTCCATTCTTGTTATCTTTACATCATCCATTTGTTCAATATGCCTATTCATATTCCCTATAACTATTATCCTCCCCTTTTTTTGAAACTCTGTATATCCTTAACTAGGCATTCATATATTCCACTCCATTATAATTTGACTATCTCCAGTTTCCATATACACCAAAACCTCCATCCATTTTTGTCTTCCTAACCTTATCTCAAAACACAAATGTTCTTGATACTTTACAGTATTTAAATATGTTTTTGATGTAACTCCTATACCACAATCCCTTTTTTCTTTTTCTTTTCTATTTATACCCTGCCATACCAAATTTTTCAGTGTAGGTTCTTCTCTTAGATATATTTCCACTACGCCAATATCTCAAGCTCTTTGTTTTTAACTGCTTTGTTTAATTCTAACCACTTTTCTGGTCTTCTACTATCTTGCATACTCAAATATCCAATTTTAACAATTTCTTTCTTTCTTACTACCTTTTCATAAATTCTTTTGCTTTGCTTCTTTCTTCTCTATTACATTTGCAATTAGTTTTACAGACCCATTCCCTTTCCATGTCTACATTTATATCTGGATTAGTCACTGTTTGTTTACTTCTTACATCCCATCCATTCTTAATTTTCTTGTTGATAATACTGTAATTTAAAACTCTATCCCTTTTTGTAAGTTTACTGAACTATAATATTTTTCATAAATCAAACGCCATAATGCTTCACTTCCTTGTTTTGCTAAGTGCAATCCAACTTTACTGTATAACACCCTCTTAATAATAAAAAAATCTACACATCCACAAACATAACATTATTTCTGTCACATAATTTTTCAATCTCTCATTTATAGAACATGTTGTCATCCATTACTCTTTCTGATGGCTCTGATAATATTATTTGTGTTGTAAACAAAGGCAAAACTCTCCATACAGTAGTGCCACCCTGTGCCAAACAGAGTAATCAATTGATGCCAGAAGGCTTGTGCATACAATTATGTGCTAGTATAGAGATGGTGATCATGTGATTATTTGTGTTGCATAAACATCTTTACTCCCCTGTTTTTTACCTTATCTGTAACATCCCTAATTCGAACTCCAGGATAAATATACTCTTACAAACCCATTTCTATTTTCCCTTGAAATTACATCTCCACATCCTCTAATTGGTGGGTTCCCTATCAAGACTATCTCATAATTTACTTTTCCTACTTCATCCATAACATTCTCTTTTACTTTCTGTCTTTCCTTATCTACTTCTTTCTTATTGTTTTTATTCATTAATTTCTTGATCTGCTCACAATTCATGTCTAACATTTTTAAATTTACTTCTATATACTTTACCTCTTCATGTATCTTACTTATTCTTTGCCTAACTATCTCCATTGCACTACTTATTTTTTCATCCATGTCTCTTGTCACTCCGCTATATATATACTCCATTCTACTATCTACATTTTCTTGCATTTCTTCTGACTTTCATTTTAAATTCATTTCTTTTATCACATTTATACATGATCTATGCAACTATACATCTTTTATATTCTTTCTGGTCTTAGGTAAGCACTTCAGATGGAAAACCTTATCACATATTGTACACTCTATCAAGGCACTCCTAATTTTCTTCTGACCATTATATTCACATTATGGGATAGAAATGCAATACATATTTGCTTATTTTCAATTTCCCTGCTCTAAATTTAAATATATGATTTTTCTACCACTCTTCAAATTTCTTTATACAAAAAGAAATCCTTTTTAAGAAAAAATGGTGACTGTTAAATTGCCCTTTTTCTCAAATAAATCAATCTCTTATTTAAATTGAAAAATTGTTTAATTGCAAATCTCCTAAAATTCAATTAATATTATGTATGCCTTCAGTTTAAAGTCTCCTTACAGTAATACACACATTTTTTTTTCTTTTATATTTAAAATATTGGCATATCAGATCACTTTCCAAACATTAGCAATATTTTTCTCAAGTTTTTCCAAATCCAATTAAGTCTATCCCTTGCATTCCAACTGTCTTTTCTTATTCACTCCCTAAACAAATATTCTCCAGCAACACAAATTTTTATCTAGATGTTATTAAAAATATATAAAACTTTTATTCATCTTGTGGAGCAAATCAGCCACATCAGCACACAAGGCAGTCAAATTCATGGATAATAGGTGATTGCAAAGCATTGCCTACATTGTCAGATTAAACAATCAGTGTCTATGAAGGAGAACATTATTGGCTCATATATTTATTGCATATAGAGAGCGTACCAATAGCTCAAACAAGCTCGTAATTAACAAGTGCGGTTATGAGAAATATTTAAAATCTCTATCCACCGCACTTGTTAATTACGAGCTTGTTTGAGCTATTGGTATGCTCTCTATGTGCATTTTTGTAACTACAAGCTCATTAAAAGTAATGTCACGTTATATATGACTTGCTTTTTTAATTATTATATTTATTGCATGTATGGAATTAATTATGTGCCAAGCCTCTTTTAATATTATGTTTTTTGTGGTTATCTTTGAGGCATACAAGGATGTCCAGCAACTGTCTTGTGCTCCAAACTCACTGAGCTGTATGATGGATTCATTGAATGTTTTATTATATAAATATGTATGTTGTGATTTTAAGTTAGCTCGAGTATCTGATGTTGCAGGATGGGCAATCTATGGCATATACTAATTGTGATTTGTCATCACTGCAAACTGTATCCTTCAAATTATTGATGTGTGTTGAGGAATGGAGGGCATCTGAAGCCAATATTGAAGTTTTTAGAGAGTATGGGCTTTAATTTCAAGTGGATGTTAGTAATAAATAACATATTGATCCAGGACCTCAAGTCAGGTGGCCTAATGTATTTGTGTCTATTGTAGAGTGTCCTAATTTGATTGTCAAATATAGGGACAGAATAGCCTACCTGGATCGGATTGCCCTTGTAAGTCTCTAAGTTGTCCTTTGTAACTTGCTGTAATGACATGGCACAATTAGTATATGCCATAGACTGACCATCCTGCAATGGCAAATACTATGGTGAGACTCAAGTTAAAATCAAGAATTTATCAACATGCACATTTATATAATAAAACAAAAATGAATCCATCATACAGCTCAGTGTTTTTGGAGCACAAGACAGTTGCTGGATATCCTTCACAGGATTATATACTTCAAGAGTAACTACAAAAAATGTAAGATTAAAGGGGCTTGGCACATAATTAATTCCACACACACACAATAAATATACAAGCGATTAGTGTTCCTCTTGATAGACATTGTCTGTTTGACAATGTAGGTGGCACTTTGCAATTACCTATTATACATGCAATTGTGCAAATTTTTGGAATACTACCAAGTTTAATCTTTTATAATCAGAATTACTATCACCCTCTGCTGATTACCTACCAGTTATGCTTTAAAACAGACACTCCATGTCGAAGGTTAACTCATCACATTAATAAGCAAATTTATTTTAACTCACCTTGGCCATATTTATTACTTATTTCTTTAATACACTCATGTATGTGTTTATTATATACATTTTTAGTATGTTTGTATAGTACACAAGTATCAAATGTATATATGTGTCTCTAGTAGTCTCTTTATTTAGTTTAATATGCTTGTTCATATTCTCATTTAAACCCACAATTAAAATAACTTTGAGAGTTTAGACACAGCATTTTATGTGGTGTGGCATGAACCAGTAGAGCCACAGAGCATTAATTATTTTAGAGCCTGCAGATTGCAAAAGTTTAGATTATGTAGAATTAATTAAATATAATGAATTATTTAACCCAGAACCCTCTAACCATATTGCTTATCTTCAACTACAAGATAGACACCATATGAGGGGGATAAGGTAGGGATTATAATGCTGTTTTTGGGGGGAAATACATTTATGGAGATAACTTGGTAAATGCCTTGTTAGATAAGTGGCTGTGGGATATGGTAGATGAAGAACTGTGATAGAAACTACTGGCCATTTCCAATCTGTCCTACAGGGAAGCCATCAAATGAGGTACTGTTCACAAGTTGGATTTATGTCAGTTGAAAGAGTTTTAACAATCCAACATGAAAGATCCGAAGCAAATAACAATTCTAAAAGCAAATAAGTCTAAATGTTCACCAAAGGTTAAATTAGAATGTTTACATTGTGAAAAACCAGGGCATATAGCTTGGGATTGCCATTGTAAAAATACAAAATGCAGAAACTGTGGAAAAGTAAGATACTTAGCTTAAATCTAACATACTAAAAACAATGTTTCAAATAAATATCTTCTGAAAATAAAGCTAAACAAACTGAGAAAAATTATGAAATAAATAACACTAGCATGAATAATTTCCAGGAAATAATATTGAGTGTGCAAATAAATTCCATGACAAATGTACTGCCAAACAATATTATCCATGGCCAAAAATGAATAAACTATGGATCAGAGAGCATATAGATCATCCAAGTCCTTTCAAGGGTCAATTGTTTATAGTGGTATGAGATGTTAATTTAAAATGGATAGATTATGCATTAGTAAAAAACACTAGTTAAGCTGAATTTTGATCTTAAAAATACCATGGTTCACCAGAAACTCTAGTGTCATATAATGGCATAGGATTTGTCTTTTAAATTTAAAGCATTTTTAATTCCGTGACTATAAATCATGTCCATGTACCACTTTATTAATATGAATCAAACAGAATTTCTGAAAAGGTGTACAACAGTTAAAACAAACCTTAAATAAATAAATTATGATAACATGCAAGAGGCAATAAAGTTAGTAACGCTACATCAACACATTTCATCATCTACAGCAATAGGAAATTCATCCACAGAAATACTTCTAAGCAGAAAATTGTAAATTGCCAATACTAATACCAAAAAAAAAAAAAAAAATTGCAAAATTTATAAGGCAAAAAATATTTACAACTCCTGAGATTAAGTCTTAATTTAAGATAATCTCTGCAAATTATGAATTGAAGGAAAAGTGTGGAAAATATTTTCAGACTAGACTATGTAGATTTAAACAGCTTTAGAAATTGTTTTCGCCCAACATATTAATCACATCCTAAAAACTGGACAGATGTAAACCAGCCGACCAACATCAGAGTGCATGATACCAAATAAGGTTGGATTGGCAGATGGAGGTGATGCTATCAGAGTACAATAGTTACTGAAACAAATAAATAAGTTGATAATTCTGAAGTTGCAAAAAAGAAATTAGATTCTCTCATTAAACCATCAGAAAATGGAAGCCATCACAAAAGAAGACCACCATGTATATAAAAGATTATTTACGGTCGTCTGGAAAAAAATCTAGTTGTTCAGATTAAAACTATGTTGTAACCATATTAATAAAAGAGACATTATGTCTGTGTGTGCATTTAAACATATGTAGTGCTAAATGTTATAAAAATAAGACATTGTGTGCGCCACGCATTTAAATATATGTATTGCTAAATGTTATAAAAAGAAAAATACTTATTTTATTTATGCAATTACAATTATTATATAAGTGTTGCAGACTTTTCTATCATGGGGAAAAAACAGTTGCCTCCAAACCATTTATTTTCTAGACAATAATCTAAATATAAATAATTTAAGCCTTCTGGAATAATGCAAGAAAAGTAGTAATTGTGTAACATTAATTATCACTTGGATCATAATCCAAAAATAATAAGTTAAAAGTCTTTTAGGATCGATTTCAAAACTTATAAATGTTGATGATTTAACTGATGAATAGATGCTAATGTGGAGACATGGAAACTTTGTATGATTCTGGTAGTATATATTTATGTTAAAAGAGTCATTTAAACTATTTTGCTCTAGTGGTCTCTTTATTTAGTTTAATATGTTTGTTCATATTCTTATTCAAGTGCATGACTGAAATAACTTGAGAGCGCAGACACTGCAGTATCAAAACATAATTATAATTAATTCATTAATTATTCATTAGTTTCAACATACTATGACTTGCAACCAAATATCGCAAACATGAGGGATAAATGATTATGGGAAAATGTTTAGCTGTTTGTATGGAATGTGTTTTTATTAAAATAATATTTTTAAGCTATTGATAGAGATGGGATTACATTTTGAAATTTTTGTCACTTTAGAATTTTTCTTTCATCCAGGTGCTTTACTAACAATATCATACTCTTGGATATAATACAAAATCTATTAATTATTGCTTTATTCTAATAGAATCAATTGCTATTTTTTTTTTATTCCATTCCTTCATCGGATTTATTACTAATTATAAAATTAATTTTTGGATGTTGGTGACTCATAATTAGGAATAAAATGTAACCTGATTGATTTGGTAAAGAAATAGAGTAACAGAGACTGGTTTTTAAGATCCCAGAATTGCAGCCTAATCCTGTCACACTCATTTTTTATGATTTCCCAAGCAAAGAATCATTTGATTATTTTAATGAAAGAAATTGTACATTGTAAATTCTAACAAAATAGAATAATACGCAATCTCAACATCAAATCTGTTACTGAACTTATTTATTTGAACATATTCATAATATTTGTTCAACACAATCTTAAATCTGATTCTTTATTAGTTTATTTCTGGACTAATTTTTTAAAACAAATAATGAAATACTCTTTTACATAATCATGTCTGATTTTTATCAAAAGCACATGGGATTATCAAATACATTTTCTATTTTGTTCATAAATAAGAGATTACGTTGTGTTCATTTTCCTGTGTAACAGAACCAAAAGTACCACTGGAATATTATAGTCTTTTTTGAAATCTTAGAACTGAGAAAGTATTTCTCTAAAGTAGCAGAAGTAATATGCAAGAACACATATGCCTACTGTCGTTATTTATAATAAACATGAACATTTCTCTGGATGAAATATAAGTTAATTCAAATATTATTTATCCAAATCTTTTCATATTCCATAAACCATTAGATGAGAACTATTCTGGCTATTCTAAATTGAAGTACAAGATTTTTATAATTATTTTAATATTACTGATGTTGAGCGATTGAGATAGATATCAAATGTTTTTTCCGAGATTTTCTATTACTAAGTTCGGATAATTCCATTGGGTGCTGGTAAAGTAACTATACTATAAATATAAATTATGTAAAATCTGTATATAGATGTGTGTTGAAGCACAACGTAAAGATAATCATTGTCAGTTATAATGTTTATATATGAATAATCTTGGAATTATTTTCTAAAATGCATATGATCATGTGATAGTCTATACTTTGTGTATATATTTTTTTTAAGTGTCATAGCATCGGCCGGGACGCGAACGCAACTGCCTGCAAATGCAAGGCAGTCGCGCTGACCTCTCGACCACCAATGCAAGACAACTACTTTGTGTATATTAACCGTTAATTCTTGGTAATAAATTTTTTTTTTTAATTTTTTTTTTTTTTATTCCTTCGTGCAGTATGTTTTTGAAACTAAAATTACATTAGTCATTACATTAATTGGTGATTATATTTTTTTTAATTAAAAAATAATTATGTTATTTGTGTTGTTGTTGTTTTTTAAATTTTATTTATTAATTTATTGCTCTGTTAAATAGATTTTCAAGTTTGGCAATACTTGTTACAACATTCTGAGCATACTTGCTTTTTGTTTTAGCTTCTGGAATTTATAATGTTGGATAGATATTAATTGTTAACATAATATTTTATATATATATATACTTTGTGACGTTTAATGTTTATCGAAATTGAACAAAATTCTGTATTTACATTTGGGGATGGTTTGAAGTTTGCCTCGAATAATATCACTAAACATTTACATTTCCTATCCAGTCTGTTGTAGAGATTCGCATTATATAGGATTTTGTCCAAGTTAAAGATTAATTTTGCAGTAATTATAAATATTATTTCCCATAAATTATAATACATCCAAAAATATATCATGTATTGGTTTTTATTTGATATCTTCCAACATTATTTTGTGTCATTTCTCTTGCAACAAACTTTTTTTTTTAAAAAAAGTTTTCAATACATCACATGATTGTAGCTATTCAATTTATGCTACCCTCAGTTATATCCTCTTAATATTGCATCTTTTTAAAGAGTTCGAGATTATTTTTGTAAAATAAATTATGTCTGCCTTAATCCCTTTCAACGATGATTATGTAATTGGCCAAATGAGTTAAAAATCAAAACTTTTAATTGGCCAACTCACAACTTTAACAAAATCAATTGTTAAAATAGATTCACTTTTAATAATATAAATACGTTAGTTTCGTTTGTAAAAAGTATATTAATAATTTGTCAGATTATGAAAGTAAACGAAAGTCTTTTCAAAAATGAAATTTGATTTATAATTTAAAAAATATTCAATTGCAGTGAAATTAAAAGTAACCGCTATTTGACCAACCAAAAAGATATCTGATGTAATAATTTTTTTTGCACTTCTACATTGCGATAAATATGTAGCAATAAATAAATAATTCTTGGTAACATCTTAACTATTTTTCTAAAATAATTTGATTTTTAGTATTATTTTATCAATAATAATTTGTAATTCAATTCAAATATTATTTAAAATGTTGTAAACATTCGTTTATCATTTTCGAAATAAAACACAAAACGAATGTAACTTTTTACTTTTTGGCAGCCATTTTCCTTTCTGACAGAAGTTTGACAGCTAATAAGACTCAAGAAAAGGTAGTGAGAAGGCGGTGCTTTGGTTTTGTTTGACATATATGGTCATATTTATTGATTTTTTACTTGTAAAATAATTCTGAAGAGGGCACCATCTTACAGAACTTTTGATTTTCTTTTCAATGACATATAATATGTATACGTGGGATAAAAAGTAGCCGATTTAGAGTGATGTCAAATCTTCTCATTTTTTTACGAGTCAGGCAGTTAAAGAGAGTATCATAATCAAGTATATCTTAAAATAGTTTTTAGAACTATTTGTGCCCAATCTTTTAATTCTGGATCCTGCAATATTAAAATCAATATTATTATATCTATAATGTTTAATTGAATACAAATATAATTTATATACTTGGAGTTTTGGATGCAATTTATAAGGGATTTGAACACAGACTTCTTTCAGCTATCCACTCTATCTTGTACAGTCAATACATATTACCACATACATGTGAAAAAAAGATATGACCTCCAATATAAATGTTTTGTGTTGAACCAGCATTCATCAGTTGTGGAAGATGATGATCTGGACCAACTGATGAGTGCTAGTTCAACAAGAAATATGTATATTACAGATCATTTGTCTTCCTCACATTGGTATCAGTTGTATGAGATAGAATCGATATCTGAAGAGAACTTGGAAAATCTGTGTTCAAATCCTCTATAAACTATATTTATAATATAAAATAGAGTATGAAGTGATTTTATGATTTTTCCATTAAATTTTCAGAATTTTAGGCCATATATAAACTTAAAAAAAATTGTAGTGCTTTTTTGTTATAGTAATATAGAGAGCTAAACATTACATGATCACTATTCTTTATGTTTACACAAGCTGTTTATATAGAGGCTAAACTCTCCTTACAATAGCACCATTCAGTGCAAGCCAGAGTAATCAATGGATGCAAGAAGGTTTATGCATAAAATCCTTATCTAGTGCCTGCTCATCCAATATCTCCAGGTTAGTTTCTAGCTTGTAGCTTTCATAAGTGAGAAGCCTTAGATTTGAGAGCAATGCACCTTGTTCTTAGGATTGAATGCAACTCTCCAGTAGCCATTTTTATCTTATTAGCTAACAATAAAGCTCTGAGTCCAAAATGAAAATACAATAATGTTTTCAATTCCAGCTCATTAGCTTGTATAGTCATATAGATTTGAATTCAGTTCAGCATCCATACCTTTTGGTGTCTTTGGTTTTTAATAACCACAATCATCACAATCCTGTTGGAAGGACTGGTGTTAAACCACTAAAAATCACATGATCACCATTCTTTATGCTTACACAAGCTTGTAAGAGTAGCACTAGTGTATATAGAGTTTAGACTCTGTGTAAATAGCTTGTATTAACATAAATAATGGTCATTATGTGATGTTTAATCATGTAATACCAATGCTGTCCAATAAGATTATGGTGGATATTGTTATTAAAGAACCAAAGATACCAAAAAGTATGCATCCTGAACTGAGTTCCGATCTATGCAACTATACAAGCTGATGAGCTTAGCCTGAAAACATTATTGTGTTTTCATTTTGGACACAGAGCTTTATAGTTAGCTAAAAAAGTAAAAGGTGGCTGCTGGAGAGTTCTAGGTGCAGTGCTCTCAGATTAAAAGCTCCCCATTGATGAAAGTCACAAGCTAAAAACTAGTCTGGGGATATTGGATGAGTAGGCTCTAAATAGGAATTTTATGAACAAGCCTTCTAGCATTAATTTTCTTACTCTGGCTTGCACTGAATGGCACTATGGTATGGAGAGTTTAGCCTCTGTGAGAAGAGAGCATGTTCATACAATAAAATTGGTTGTAATAGCTTTATCTAACAATTAATTTAATTCAAGTAGCTATTATCAACTTGCTAAAATATTCTACTTTTTAATTTGTAATTAATCCTGCAGCATCATATTGGAATCATAATTGTACCCCAATATGAGTCCATCTTGCTACCTAAAAAGTTTTTTTTTTTTTAATTTTCAATTTGACTACCATTCAATATGCATATTGCTAAAAAAAAATTCAACATGTGGGGATTAAAAAATCCATATTTTTCTAAACATTAATTACTAAACTAAAGTTTTTCAAACTTGTATTCAAAGCATTAAGAAGATGATTCTACACATTAATAATAGCGTAATCAGTAATATACTGTTAGTCAATCTATAATACCAAAAGATAAAGTTTGGTTTTTGTTTTTAATCAGTTCCAAATTAAAAATTTATACCAATTTGATATATATATCATGAAATTTTTGATAATCTGTTTCAGACTACAGATATAAAATTGGGAGGAGAATGGTACAGTGTAATCGTTTTTCTAGCATCATTTTGTGACAGAAAGATAATAGATAAACTTCGTGAGCAGCAGCACTTTCAAATCCTGCCACAAACTTCATTGATTAATCCTTAACTTTATAGATAAAGCCAATATGTAAGTTATGCCTATTCTTTTTTTTCTCAGTGTTGAAAGCTTTTAGCATTCAAAAAAACAAAATGCACAACAGTTAAAAAAGGTTTACAAGAAGATGATTATATGGCAAAATGAAATTCAAGTACAATATGGTGAAGGGGAAGGGAATACATATGAAATGGGAAGGGGATATGAAAAGAATGTGTAGTCCAGGCAAAGAAGAGTCTTTGGTAAGGAGCAATGTTGATAGCCTTGGTTGCCCTGGTAAATTGATAGGAGGATCCATATGTGACATTAACTTTGGAGGAATAGCTATATGTTAAGTCTTTAGAGGTTTCAGAGATGGATGAGGAGATTTCTGAGTTATGCTTAGATGTAACAGGCTGATTTTTATCTTTTGTAGATGAGTAATTTTAGTTTTTTCCATTGTACTTGGCATGGCATTATGATTGGTCATGTTGATCTTTTTGACTTGCTTTTTACCTTTGATAGAGCAAACCACAGCCTGAAAGGGAGGAAGATCCAGAGGGCAAGAAGATGAAGACTTTGAAATAAGTTCTTTGATGATGATGTTTTTAGTTGTCTTGTTTGAAGTTTGAATTGGATAAAATTTGGGTAAGTTTGAAAGTTTTAGTTCATGTAGTTTAGGTCTCTGCACATTTTTTCCACTAGGGGCAGCAGCCATCTTTAAACCGTTTGAAAGAATGAAAAGTAATATGAAGAAAACAATTTTGAAATGGAAAAATTAAATATATTGTTGTAAAAGCAAAAAAACACTGGAAAACTTGTTATTAATAATTTTAGTTGAGTAATGAGAAAATTGAGTGGAATTTTAGGCGGTTAGTTACCACAGAGGAGGGAGTGTCTGAAAAATAAGATCGTTAAAAATGGCCTAAATAACTGAAACAACACACAAAAGACTTTATAAACAAGTTCTGAGTGAGAGGGAACTTGGAGTAAGAGAAATATTTAAGAGTCTAGGAGGGAATAAAACTCTTTATTGTCCATGAAACAGTTGAACTATCCACCAAACAGATGGGGAAATGAGGTAAATAAGCACAAGGTAGACATAGGGAAATTATGTTAAAATAATGCACTAAAACTGCGATTTGGTGAATGAAAAAGTACATTAGGAGCAAAATAAGGCCTTTAAGGGCCAAATAAATATAAAAGGCACCTTTCACTGTTGCAACACCAACTTTTCAGAGCCATTCTGTGAGAGCTGTGAGGAGGATGACTTTCCAGTAGGAGCTCCACCTATGGATCCAGTTATTCCTATTCTTACAAACAATTTTATAGCATCTGTCAAAAAAACTGGTGACTATAATGTTTATGGTGCCAGAATCAATAAAGTTGACAAAATTTTAAAAATTGTTTCTGCTGTATGGTGTAACATTGATATTCATGATAATTGCAGCAATAATTAGCATCTTTAAGTCAAATGACACAGATACATGGATTTACATATTCCTTAATCAACAATTTTGATCAAATAATGTTATTAAAAACATCGTGTTGAATTTTTGAATCATTATTCTAAAGATAGTAAGAATACTCCATCTATCCAAAATATCATCTACTGATTTAATAAAAAATTATGGTATAGTTTTTCAAATCATATCACATTTTCAATAAATCAGAAAAAATATAAATTGAATGTCTTCAGAAAATAATTGTATCTCATGTGCATTTTTAACCCATTATTTAATAATTTTTAAATTCTGGGTTTTAAATCTTTCTATTGTTTAAAAGCCAAATCTTAGAGGTATTTTACTTTTCAACATACACGTTCACCAGAAGATAGTGAAATGGGTTCTATCCACTTTTAACTTATGGAAGAATGTAATCATAAACATGTGGAAAAGATCTAAAATTCCCAAGATACATATTTCGTACTGAACCAGCATTCATCAGTTGGCCCAGACCACAATCTCTTAGACATATCTTTATCATTATTCAGTATATATTAATATCAAATTACATCTCTCCACAAGTTGTTAAAAGTGGATAGAAGCCATTCTCTACCTTGGGAGAGAGTGGTGCAATGAATATTACCCTACAGAAAATTATTCATTATTGGAGAATCTCTAGTCTAATGAATGACTAATAAAATTCGTAAACACGTTTTCTTTTAAGAAGGCAATAGTATAAACATTTGCCAGAAAATCAGAATTTTTTTTTTTAATGAAGCCAATCCATTCATATCTATGACACCCATTTTTTAACATAATTCTATATATAAATTAACACGCTTGAAAATTAAAATTAGTAATGTATTTGTGCCGATCTATCTGTAAATATATAAGAGTTTGTTTATTATTTATGTATATAATAACTATACATTTTCAAGAATTATATATCTGCATATTCTTAACTGCAATTAGATAAAAAGAAAGAAGGAAAAAATCTACATATACGTTTATGTAAAAAAAAAAATGTTTAATTTATTATGGTTTCAATCAATGACGTTAATATATTTGTTTAACCAATTACAGATAGTATTATTCTGTATGCATGAAACATTTCAGTGTCCTCTTTACTATAGTCACGAGATCAAACTTATACTAAAGTTAATTTAATGTAATATTAATTACATTATTTAATTTCATACATATGCGCATTCTATTTAATCCTTTTTAGTTTTTAAAAACTTTTTTTTTCTGTATTACCTCATTAGTAATAATTTATACTTTATAGTAAATATGTCAATGTGCACTGTGTTTTTAATTTCCTGCAAGGAAAGAATAAAAAGTTTCTGGCCAAAATATAGGTCATTTCGTTTCATATACAGGATAAAAAACAGTAGGAGATAGCGTTAATAAATATTATGAAATCGTGATTTTTTTTGTTCAACGTTTACAGCAAGTAAACGTTTCAGAAAACTAATAATTAAAAACTACGTTCTGCTGTCACTTTTCTATACTTTATATATATGTAACACATTTTCATTCTTTTATTTCAAAACAAAAATGTTCATAATATATTTATTATCATCTGTTGATTAAATTAAAGCGACAGACTTTTCATAGATATTACGCACTTTATTTTTATTTATTTATTAACCGTTAACAAATTTGAGTGAATATATATATGCACGCAGACACATTTATTGTGGCTTCATCATTACTTTGTCGTTATGATACTATTATTATGGGATGGGATGTCAACAAATCGGTCTGGTTATTTTAGTAATTAATGCACTGGACATCATACTTATGATCTGGTTTGAAATCCATGGAATGTTTGATTATTTTGCAAATAATTGAGAATTTCCCAATGCAAGGTTTAAATTTATTTTTCTTCAGATACCTACTTTTAACTAGTCAGTTATTAACCACATAGTAAGTGGGTACTTATGCTTTCTTAGATGATATGTAAAGAATATTTAAGGGTTGCAGACTATCCAAATATTTTAATGTGTTATGATATATTGATGCATTTTTATATGACACAATCTTAACTGCTGATGAAGTGATGTTATACATTTATGGGTATTGAGTCTATTCTTTACCTATATCTTAATAATAATATCAATTGTTACCAAAATAACCCTTTCCTTTATTTTTCTGCAATATCTTATAAATACAATTTATCCAAACCATTTTGCACACATTTTAGAAAAATCCTTTATTGTAAAATATATACATATACCGTACATTACAATAAAGGATTTTGCTAAAAAGTGTTCAAAGTGTTTTGGATAAATTGGATTTAATATCAATTATTGTTTGGTGTAACGGTAGAGTAGTACATTCTGAAGTTCAGAGTTCATGGATTGACTTCAAACTCTGCCATTTCGCTGCTTGGACTTCTTATCAATTCCAAGTAATAAAACGTTCGATTATTCTTTGTAATAAAAGGAGATGACGGGGCATTAAGTATGATTCTGCAAAGATTGTTGATATATTTTCTGTGCAGAAATTGTTGGTAATAGTTTATTAATTTAAAAAAAAAAACAGAGATAATTTTTTAAAAATAGATAAATAAAATAATTTAGTAATGTATTTACAATTAAAGGTTTTTGAATCACTTTTGATTAAATCTCAGTTCTGCTTTTTTGGGTATTCACATCCAACGTATGTAATAGTGACAAATTATAAAATCAATAACTAAAATTACCCAGACCATTTTTATTTGGTATTTAAAATAAATAAAAGAAGAAAAAAACAATTTTAACTTGTGCCCTCAAATAAAGGTATTAATTTCCATGAAAATGAATTATCTTTTCAAGATATTTAATGCTCTTTCATTCTTTTTGAATTGTTTATATTAAATAAATCTCGAAAACTAACATTTTTTCATTTTACTTACTGATTTTTTTTATATTGGCTGGTAACTTTGACTGTTGAATAGTTTTTTTCAAAGTTGCTCTCCTTTATTTATTTATAAAATAAAAAACCTATTATTATATAAATAAAAAAAACACAGCTCTAAAGAAGACTTCTAAACAATCAAATGTGTCAGACAATTTAATAAAAAGCATATTAAAAAATGCAATAAAAAATTGAATTTTTTAAAGCTTTATTTTTAAAATAAATTATTTAAATTTATTTTAAGAAAGCCTTAACCAACTTTTTCTTAAACAGTACTTTTAAAAATTAAAAGACTCTGTACATGAGTAGAAAAAAAGAAAAAAGATTAGAAACACAATTCTTATGTCTATTTGTAAAAAAATAGTAAATATATTTGATCTTTAACAAATTTGAAATATAATAATTTTTAATCTATACAAAAATTATTATCATTTATATATTTCTTGAAAGTGTTTTAATAGAATAAATTGTAGTCGTGCATATAAAGTAAGCTTTTATGATTCAAAAGATAGATTTACAAAATATATTATTCTTAGATAAACTAGGAGGCTTAGCCTAACTGAGAATCCCTAATTTGTTAAAAGGCATATTAGAAGTTAATATATTTTTTCAATGTTTGAGTGCGTTGTGTTTTATGTTTTTAAATGTATAAAAGTAAATGATTTAAATATTGTTAATAATTTTATATTCTAATATTAATTAAATTATTCAAAACTTTTCAAAATAGGTTAACAAAATATAGCGTCAAGTTGTATCAAGAAAACTAGAGTATATATCAATGGTTAATCTAAGAATCAAACTTTTACAATTTGCAATAAATCTATTGTATAGTTAGCCACTTTTTAATATAACATGTAGAAAAAACTTAAAATACCACGATTCAATATAAGACTTTGCTATTTTTTTTGCTCTTTACTTGAGAATTGACTTCATTGATAAAACATAGTGTATAATTTATTTTAATACTAAGATAGGCAAATATAAAACGATTTTTAAACAGTATATATCAAAATAAAGATCTTTCCAAAATAGAAAAATCAGATAAAAAAGCATTTCTCCCTAGATTTGATAAGTTAATAAGCCAATAAACATCACATGACCACCACTTCTTATGCTTGTGTATAACTGTTTTAAAACAGACAAAACTCACTATACGTATTGCCACACACAGCTAGCTAGAGTAATCAACGAATGCCAGAGGGCTTGTGCAAGGCCACAAGCCAGAAACTAGTCTGGGGATATTGGATGAGTAGGCACTAGATGGGGATTTTATGCACAAACCTTCTGGCATCCATTGATTACTCTAGCTTGCTGTGTGTAGCAATAAGTATAGTGGGTTTTGCCTGATTTGATAAGTTAATCATGAATATTTAAATAAATTTGCACTCAAACTTTCTGGCTAAGATTGACTGTATATTCATTTATTATTAAATATATGCATGTTAGCTGATTTGTCTATAATTTAATAATCTCAAGAAAAAAATCTTAAATCTTATTATAACTTTTAAAAAATGCCGGATTATAAAACAAGACAGTTGGAGAAATACCATTGAACAATAAGATCTTTTATTATTTATTTAAACATATAAATAATATCTTAAACTATCATTATTTTTATATTTATATTATTATTATTAATTACAATCATATAACAATTTATTTGTAATTTTATTTTTCGTTATGAAAAGTATACAAGAGAGTCTTAAAAAGTGGACTAGTGTTAACACATCTGGTCTAAAATATTTTCATATTGTTTTTTAATAATTTTATTTCTTTTAAGTATTTTGAGAAAAAATACTTTCAATTTTATATTGCTTTGCATTATAAATGTAATATATTTTAGTAGAAATGTGTACATTTCCATAAACAGCATTTGCTTTTTATGTTGAAAGCATTTTTAATTTATTGTTTTATGTGCAAAACTTGACTGTTACCAAAAACAGTACTCATCTACTTACTTTTTTAATGCTTGATTATAATTTTTTTAACCAAAAAATATTTTAGAGCTTTCAGATTCACCTCATTTTTGGGGCCAGATTTCTTGTCATATACACATTGTGCTTTTTCTTTTAGTGTTTCAGAAAGAAAAATTTTAATTTTCAATAATTTATTGACACATGTTTAAGCTTATTTATACAACGTATTTATCAAATATTTATTTGAAATCAAAAAATATATGATTACAATTAAATTTTATTTGAAAATATGTGTTTTTAAGAAGACAAGTCATAAAACTGTAGTTATAATAAAACAAAAGCTGTTATTACTGACTAAAAAGAAGTGATTTCATGAACACCAGTTGAAACATTTTTGTGATGATGATAGTAATAAAATAAGTCTATTTTCCTGGAGCATGAGCTTCCCACAAGGCACATTTTCCCCTTCTATTATTAAGACCATCTGCATAGAGAGGGATGATAATAAGAGAAAGTTCAAGAAGTCTTGCATACCTTTGTCAAAAAATTGGAACATCTGACTTTTATAATTTACATTTCTCATTGCAATAATTTGCATATTTTATAAACTATACATTCAGTCTGCTTCTGGTATTGTTAATTAATTAATTTTGCACTATGATTCTGCTTAGAAGTTGTCGAAAGTTAACTCAGTGCCGTTAAGGAGTTTGCTATTAACTGAAAGGAGACCCTTTGATTCCTTTTGGAGGCCTTAATAGAACCGAGCAGGGCAAATTCCTAATGTCCACTCCATATGTTCTTGTCATTGCAGCTGTTATTACTATATGTTTATTCATATAGTATACAAACATGGATGGGCTGCTCACCAACATGCATTAGCCAGTGTGGTGAGTTTATTGGCTTTTTACCTCTGAGTTTAAGATCAAGAAACACCATGGTCTTTCTTCTCAGTGCCTGATAAGGCAGAATGAATGTTTGTGTAAATGATAAAGATTTTTCCCAATTATACAATTATGACAGACAAAAATAAAGCATGGCCCTTAATCCCAGGAGGCTGTAAAGTCACCAACCAAGGCAGCGGTTGGTGGCCGAAGGCGGAGGGTGCTAAGAATATCCTGGAGGCAGACCCAGGCTGCCATTTGATGACGACTTTTTATTTAGGTACTTACAACTGCAGATCACTTTCAAGTGAAGGAAGATTGCAAGAATTAGAAGAAGAACTCTCTTATATTAAATGGGATATTATTGGACTTTATGAAGTTAGAAGAAAAGGTGAAGAGACAATTGATTTAAAAAGTGGACATATGCTCTATTATAAAGGCACAAATATTGGAAATACAAGTGGAGTAGGATTCATTATAAATAAAAAGTGGAAGAACAATATTGTGGAGATTGATGGTGTATCAGACAGAGTGGCAAGATTAGTTATACAACTTAATAGCAGATATCAAATGCAGATAATTCAGGTTTATGCCCCAACAAGTTCTCACAGTGATGAAGTAGTAGAAGATTTTTATATGGATGTACAAAAGGCTTTTGATCAGAGTAAACAACATTTTAAAATTGTTATGGGAGATTTTAATGCTAGAATTGGTAAACAAATGAAAGATGAAAGTGTTGTAGGTAATTTTGGTTATGGTAATAGAAATGAGAGAGGACATAGACTTGTGGAGTTTGCAGAGAAGGAAAAACTTTATATTATGAATTCTTTTTTTGAGAAAAATGTTAGAAGGAAATGGACATGGAAGCATCCAAATGAAGGTACAGCAGAATTGGATTATATTTTGATTAACAGGAAATACATATTTCAAGATTGTAATGTTCTTAATAAATTTAACACAGGAAGTGATCATCGATTAGTAAGGGGTAAGATACATGTTAATGTAAAACTAGAGAGACAAAAATTATTAAGAAAAACTATATTTACAGTTGATATTCCTAATCTTCAGAAACATTCTAATGAATTTAAATTAGAACTTACAAATCGGTTTCAAGTATTAGTAGATTTTGAACATGATTCAGATTTGAATGAAATTAATATGAAAATAACTGATACACTTTTAAAAACTGCAACAAAGATAGATGGTAGAAAAAAGCAGCAATTGACTAATAAAATTTCTACTGAGACTAGAGAACTTATGAAGAAAAGAAGGAATATGAAGATATGCAAGAATGATGCATTAAAAAGAATTGAATATCTCAAATTTTGTAAAATGGTGCGGAAAAGAGTTGAAAATGATATAAGAAAGTATAACTGTGAACTAGCAAGAAAAGCTGTAGAAGAAAATAAAAGTCTTAAGAATGTAAAACAACATTTTGGTATTGGTAGGAAATTTATATCTGCAATAAGGAAAAAAGATGGAATTATTACTAAAAAGAGGGATGACATTATGAAATTGGTAGAAGATTTTTATCAAGAATTATATAGTAATAAAGAACAAGTACCTCCTATATCTATTACATCTTCCGAATTGCCCAGAATTTTAAATGAAGAAGTGAGAAATGCAATTAAATGTATGAAAAAAGGAAAGGCTCCAGATAATGATGGAATTATAATTGATATATTAAAAGAAGCAGGTGAAGAAACAGAAAAAATATTAGCAAAGTTATATACCAAATGTCTAAATGATAAAGATGTACTGGATGATTGGAAGAATGCAGTAATAATATTAATATTTAAAAAAGGTGATAAAGAAGATATTAGAAATTACAGACCTATCAGCCTTTTATTAGTTTTATATAAAATTTTTACCAAGATAATTACAACTCGTCTACAGAGAACCTTGGATTTTCACCAACCAAGAGAGCAAGCTGGATTTAAAAGTGGTTTTAGTACAGTAGATCATATTCAAGTATTGAGAGAAGTTATAGAAAGGACAAATGAATATGAGTTGTCATTATGTTTTGGATTTGTAGATTATGAAAAGGCATTTGATTCTATAAACATTTCTTCAGTGATTAAAGCATTGGATCGTCAAGGTATAGATCCAGGATATTGTCATATTTTAAAGAATATTTATAAAAATGCAACAGCAACAATTAGATTACATAATGATACTGGGAAAGTCAACATTGAGAAAGGTGTAAGACAAGGTGACTCCATATCTCCAAAACTTTTTACAGCAGTGCTTCAAGAAGTATTTTGTGGATTAAAATGGGAAACTAAAGGAGTGAAAGTAAATGGAGATTATTTAAGTCATTTGGATTTCGCAGATGATGTAGTTGTTTTTGCAAATAATGCTTCCGATCTGCAGGAAATGTTGCAGGAGTTATCAGATGAAAGTAGGAAAGTAGGACTAAAGATAAATGTTAAAAAGACTAAAGTAATGTTTAATCGATTTGCTCAAAATATGAAAATAAAGATTGATTATGATGAATTAGAAGAAGTTAAGAGTTACAAATACCTTGGTCAGATTATTAATACAGATGGAAACATAATAGAGGAAATTAATCATAGAATTAAACTTGGTTGGAGTGCTTTTGGTAGAAATAACTTGATATTAAAAGGAAATATGCCTATATATATATATATATATATATATATTAGGTTTAAAAATGCCTATATATATATATATATATATATATATTAGGTTTAAAAATATCTTTTCATAGTAACTTGACTCAGCTCAAGTTTTGGAAGTATATGATAGTAAGTGTTAATTTGAATTTTAAAATGTATTTACATTTTTTTATGTTGTCTAAACTAAAATTCATTTTCATTATAAAAATGGAATATAAATAAAAAATATAATTCAATAATTTTTATGAATAGGCAAGGTTATGAAACAGTATGAAAAGATCCAATAACTTTTAAAATGTCTTTTATATGTAAATTTATATTTGTAATGAGTAGTTCAAAGATTATCAAAATATGATGTAGAATAAGAATTTAATTGTAAGAATAAAATATAACTAAAACTGCCATTAGGTCTTTTATTGAACGAATGGGAGGAGATGATAGTGAATGAGTTAATTAAAGGTAAATTTATTTGATCAACATAAAAAAAAAAATTCTAATAAAGTTTTCATTATATTTTTTTATATTTTCAATCATTTTAATCCTAAAGTCAGTACATTTTTATTTTATTTATAGAATGTGCCATATCGTGAAGAAATAGAATCTCTGATCATTGGCATAAATTTCTTATCATCCTATAAGAATCAATAACTAGCCTACTAATTTTCAGGTAAACCAAAAAGTATTTTAAAATGTGACTATCCAACTGATTGTTGGCCTCTATTCAAAAAGTCATTTGTCTGAAACATAGTAAAATAAGCTCTTATTTTGACTAATGATTACTATTTACTAAGGCAATAAACCTTTAAGCATATGCACTTTCTTCCAAAGCGTAAGCTTGTGGTTAAGACCTGTAGAGGTCCCTACCTTCGCATTTTCAAGCGCACATACTTAAAGGTTTATTGCCTTAATGTAATCAATGTGTAATCAATGAGCGTTAAATAAATTTATAATTACAACTAATGATTACTGTATACTTCTGTAATAAAATTCAATTTTTTATGCATTATTTATTGGTCTTTGTAGAATAACAGAAACTTATTTTACTGCTTTGGTGTGACTAGTTTGTATGCCCTATGCTATTAAATACATTGCCAAACTGCCATTATCTAGAGATGTATAACGTTGTCACTTCCAGAGCTTGATCACCCCAGAACTTTTTGAGTGACTATTTGAGTGCATTTATGACTTAACTAAATTTGAGGTGTTACACTTTAATTTTGATTCATTTATGAATAACCATATTAGTTATGCATCCACACTAATACACAACTTTAACAAAATTACAATACAATAAATACAAGACAAACAAACATAGATTTTAATAATGATTGTGTGTATGAACATTTTTAAGTAGATATCAAAATAGGTTATTAGCTTTAAAACTGATAAAATTTATGTAAGTGTTGTTTAGATTTTCATTTACTTGTTAGTCCAAAATCTTCCTCTTTAACCGTTTTAAATTAAATCTGTATTTGACATATGTCACTTATAATAGATATGATACACATTTTTCAAAGCTGTCCATACTTCTCATCCTTAGTTGTTTTTTTTCCATATGTCATAGCATCAGCCGGGAGGTGAACCCGCAAGAACCGTCTGCAACCAACTGCTTGCTTGCAAGGCGGCTGCGCTGACCTCTCGGCTAGCAACGCTTGACGTTAGTTTTGTCTTTTGCAAGCAAATAATTCATCTTAAACAAATGCTAGAGAAAAATATATAAAATTTTCATCATTCTAATGCCATAGTAATTATTGATATTCTTAGAACCATGTCATTTGCTCACTACTCTGAAATTTTTGACAACAAAAAATACAATGTTATCTTGCATTGGTGGTCGAGAGGTCAGCGCGACTGCCTTGCACTGGTAGGCAGTTTCCCGGGTTGCGGGTTCGCGTCCCGGCCGATGCTATGACACTTAAAAAAAAATACAATGTTCTTAAAAAATAAAAATTAACAATGATATAATACTTATTTATATTTTTAAATACTTACCTAGAAGTATTATGAGCAAAATTTGGCAGAATAATATTTTTATTAGTTATGCATTACTTTAAAATGATTTAAGGCATATAAATTACACATTCAGCTACGTAAAACGTACTCATTTTCATCTGCCCTCAAACACTAGTTGTAATAATTATATTTTTATAAACCTTTTTTTTCTCCTGTATACTTGTATATAATTTGTTTAATTTTTCCAATTTGCTTAAATTATAAATAAAAGTCGTCATGCGTTGTTGGTCGAGTGGTCAGCACAGCTGCCTTACATGCAGTTGTCCCGGGTTTGCGATTTCGCTTCCCGGCCAATGCTTTGACTCATGAGGAAAAAAAAGTCAATCGTATCAAAAAGACAAAACACAATCTTTACAATAATTAGGAAGAGTAGATTTTATAGTAGTAAAAGAGAGATAATGTTATAATTAAAAGCTCAGGAGGTTGTGTGATGTTATTTTAAGCATTGGAAGTGACATATTGATCTATCCAAAAACTATAACTTTGGCAAATCATTGAATGCCATCTACGCATCAACATTGCTCAGAATTGTAATGCTAAAAGACATATAAATGCATTCTATCTTTTAGTGATTTTACTATTCGAACAATTTAGCACCTGTCTTTAAAATCGAAATAAAGTAAACGGAAATCTTTCTTTTTTTTTAACTAAAAGTATAAAATTACTAAAAGCAACAATTGCATATCAAATGAATTTGACATGTTTATTGAAAACTATTTATAGATGAAAATTATAATTTTAAAAAATAATATGTTATTATTTATGATGACTGGTTTTTTTTTTTAAATCATAAAACCCGAATTTAGATGTTGAAATTAACATATAAATCTCATCGACCAAGTATTTTAATTCAAATGTACTAATTATATAAATAAATTGGTCTGTTAAGCGGTTCAAACATTTAACCGGTAATATAACGATAAAACTAATTTTTACATACTGTCTATTTCTAAAAATATGTGTATATTTGTTTTGTTTTTTAGGAAAATCGATCGACTTTAATAAAACGGTTGCTGATAATAAAGAGTCAAAACATTGATGGCCTAGTGGTTAGCATAGCTACCTTCCAAGCAGCTAGCCTGGGTTCGCTTCCCGGTCAACGCATATTGACATATGGAAAAAAAAAAAAAGATATTTTTTACAAATTATGCCATTTATCAGATAATAAAGAGGATTTTAAGCATAAAGTATGTGCTGATTAATTTAAACATGATTAAAAATAGGGGAAGAAACGATTTATGGAAAGAAACCAAGTGATTCTATAATCTTGTAATAAATACTAAAATAATATTAAATAAAGATTCAAATAATACTAAACAATAGTTACAAAGCAATGGAGGAGGGAAACATGAAAATATTAAGTTCAAAAATGAATTATTTACTCGAATTGACTTAACGTTAATGACTAAATATACCTGATAAGTACAAAAATTATAAACAATTTTCGATATTCGCAATGTAAATCATAAAATAAATATGTTAAATTAATAATTTTATTAATTATTCATTAGATTGGAGCTTATCCACTTAATGTATAATGTTTCTGTAGTGTAATTTTTACTCCACGACTCTCACACAAGATATGGATTGTGTGAGAGTGATATAGAAAAAATTACACTACAGAAATATTAAATACGTTTCACTTTCTACGTTTATAAATTTTTATTATATAAATTTAGAAGAAAAAATATAGAGAAATCAAATCAAGATAACTATAGATAATGTCTTTGGAGATTAGTAAATTAGATTTCATACAATTTATAAGCAACAAATGTTTAAAAAACAGCTAGAATATTAGGATACAGTGAAAGTATTTAAGTTAATTAAAGTCTTCATTTTGTCCACCATAGTTCTTTTCTTGAATATCCAATAACGTGGTTGGATTAAGCTTAAGATAATGTAAGCAAAGAAGTGTACGTCGAATGGATTCATTTGATATTCAAGTATTGCAAATGAGCACCTAATTGATTAATCCATTCTTGATTTCTGTTTATGTAAACCCTAGCATAATTCTGGTTCACATAACATGTTCATGTGGATTTGACTGGGAATTCCAGACAAATGTTGATATATGATTGATTTCTTATTTTGATTTAAACTGTTAAAATTTCCCTTAAAAAGAAACATTTGGTCATTAATTTAATATAATTTTACAAAAGCACCCACTTATTATCAAATTATATTCATTTTTATAAAATTTAAGATGTCATTTCAAATAAATATTGTCCAAATCTATGATAAATCTTTAAATAGGTTTTTGTCATGATCTTAACTTTTTACTAATTTTTTAAATGGTTTATTTTGTTATTGTTGTAGAATTATCCTTATCACTAATGACTTTCTACCTATTGCTTTCATTACTATATCTAATTCACTTCTTCTTTCTTAGATTTATTTGGATTCTCTCCCAATCTTCTTTTATAGTTGTTCATGGTGGTAATCTTTTCATTTTCTTTCCTGAAATTGATATTATTTGTGTATAGTTCTTTATTTGGCTTTAAAGAGAAATCAATTTTGATGATTAAGTCCTTTGTCCTGAATGCTGTTATGGTTACTGCATTTAATAACTCAGATACTTACTGAATAATTCTCATTAGGAAGACTATACCACATTATTTGAATAATCCTGGATTTGTGAAACAGTTTACCCACCTGCCCTCTAAAGAATGTTATGTAAGCTTTCTCTTCTTGCATTTCTCAAATGATATGGTACATGCACCCATAGTAATAGTCTTTAGTCCAGTAATTGCTTAACAGTGAATTCTTATAGTCTTGAAAACTGCAAAGTTTATTATAAAGTGAAACCTGCCAGAATGAGAATGTTCTTTGCAAAGTGTTATAGTTAATAGGCAGTTTCTATCATTCAATTTAAGCTAAAATACAGTTTTAGACTATTCAAGTATTCTAATAAAACATCTCCTGATTAGTTTCTAAAGATACTTATTTTAAAAAATTACTTAACTTCTTTAGGCATGTTATCATAGCTATTTGGATTTATACTGGGTTTTCTGTGATCCTTTGTTTTTTATTTATCCTAGTATCGATTTCTTAATTTTAAAATGGTTAAAGGTAAGTTATTTATTTTGGAATCTCCAATAATTTGATAAAAAATATCTTTGTCCATGTGATTATAGTACAGTTTTGCATTTCCTCCTGGACTTTTTGAAGTATTCTGTCTTTTGACATATGCTTCTTCATTTTTCTCTTAATTCCTTAGTGATATTGTTGAAGCTTCTTTTTTTTCTTTTTCATATGTCATAGCATTGGCCAGGATGCAAATCCACAACTGTCTGCAACCAACTACTTGCTTGACAAAGCTTCTTTTATAGCACTTTTATGTTTACCTGGTAGTATTTTCACAATAGTATTTAAACTTTCCTCTCTGGTAACTTGGACTCTGTTTTTTCTTCTTCTTTTTCTGCTCTTTTATTCTTTGGTCTTCGATTAATTTCATATTGTCATCTATTTGAGACATTTTCTTCTGCTGTTTAAGATTTTTTTTATATCTTTTGGTTGTTTTCTATTATTCTTGAATACTTTTTTTTCTTCTCTTTTTGTTTGTTTTTTATCCCTAAAGCAATTCTTCCTCCTCTTTTTTTTTGTTCATTGTTTATTTTCTGTTATAATGTTATTGTTTTTTTTTTTAATTTTTTTGGACTGCTATATATTTTTTGAGATAAAATTGTTTTATTTCCTTCTGGCTGTTGTTTGTTTTATAGGACAATTCTTTCTTTTAGTTTTCATTTTATTAGCTACTTAGTTTGCTTGTTTTTTATATTTACCAAAAATATTTGGAGATTAAATACTTTCATTTCCCTAGGTGATTATTGCTTCTGTTGTTCAACTTTCTCTTGGTTATTTTTTTTTATGTGTTTTCTATACTTCATGTTTTCAGCTATTTCATTATATGTTTAAATATTTAAGTGCTGTTTTTTAATTTCTTTTTTCCTCCTTATTATTTTGATTTCTTATCTTTAATCTATTTTTATTTAATTGTGTGCTTCCCATTGTCTCTAGATATAATCATTTTTTCAATCATGATTCCTTTTATTCTAGTTGTTTGCTTGCCCTACTATTCTATTTAACATTCTTTATAATTATGTTATTTAACACACCAATATTTCTTATTTCATTTTTTGTGTAATTATATCATTTTTTCATTAATTTGTTTTATATGAGACATTTCAATACAGAGTTTACATATAATCAAAGGTTGTGTTACATTTGTGTATTGGGAAGTATAACAAATTCATAAAACAGTTTAGGTTAAATCACTCTAAATGATTTATCAAGATCATGTGTGGACTACAAGTGATTGAAATTTCAACTATATGTTAAGTCATATATTGATGTATTAAATCTGACAGGATGACAGTGATTAGAATCTAATATTCATAAATGTATTGCTATACATGTTGAAATGCCAAATTTAACTAATTAATTAGATACTAATATTTTCAATATTTTTGAGATATTTATAACCATAGAAAATAATGATCACAGCAATTATCATTTTATTTCTAAATGATTTGTAGTTATTTTTCTTGATGCTAATAAGTCAATCTCCAGATTTATCCTCTTTCTGAAATCAAATTTTATCTTCGTTGGCTAAAGAATAATTTGGAAAATTCAGTTTTTCTGAATGTAGAGAAAATGTATTTACAATGGATTCGACTTTCAATAAGGAAAGTTATATTTACAGACCTATGTTCGAATCCTTATTTCCTATTGTTAATTGAGAGTAGAACACACACATTTAGAATAATTAATCACACATATATAATTGTCTTCAAATAAATAAGTATAAACCATTGAAAAATTATATATATATATATATTCAAAAAAATAAAGAAAATAATGATTTTCTTAATAGCAGTAACAGCTTTATTCTTAATCACAAATTTATATAATATTATCATATCATGAGATGAAATTTATGAAAAAATATATCAAACAAACGAGGTTTGAATAGATACATTTATCAAATTATTTGTTTTTCTTCATTAATTAAAAAATTGAGTTTAAATATATTTTCGAAGCTATGAATAAATCGAACTGTTGAAGACAGAGACATGGAGCAGTACTTCATCACAGAACTTACTCTAAAGTATTAACTCAGCTGATAACCAAAGACTTCGATTCGTACTTATACTCAAGATTCTAGACATGTATTTAGCTCCATTTAATCCAATGTAAGTATATACTAAAAATAAAAGTCATAGATCAATTCATAGATCACATGACCCCTCTGAGGAGTGCCAAAGCATGAAACCATGGTCAGGGGTTTGGGGAGGGGTTCCTGACAGAGATATTTTAAGTGCTGGCTCTGGCTAAGCATTTATCATAAAGCTTGTAGAGGAATTGGCAATCTTCACTGTTTATAAGTATATACTAGTTGCAATGTACACTACAGATTCAATGTCAAATAAATTTACTTTTGAAAAAATATATTTTTTCGAATATTCATTTAATTTATTGTAAAGCATTGTTATTTTTTTTTTCTAACAATAATTTATTGAAAGTAAGCTATTATCTATAAAATAGAATTATATATTAAGAATAACATATATTTTTAAGGAGAAGAAACTGAAAAAATAAAATACAAAAATAAACTAACTTATTTCCATCACACATCCTAAACTAATGAGAAGATTTTATCAAGAAAAAAAAAAATTACAAATATATTTTTAACATATGAAAATAAATGAATAAATAACATAATAACTATAAAAACTGTAAAATTGAGACTTATTTTAAGTGGAAGCAAATATAACTGTTATCTATAATTTTATCTTGGTCTTTATGCAAATATTATTATCATCTAAACTTCATATAGCTATATCTTAAAGCTTTTAATGATCAATCCAGAAAATGTATTTTTTATTGAGTGCTAATGTCCAAAATAAATATATTATTTCAATTTTTAATAAGATTATACATAATCCTGATATAGCTTTTTTCTTAAATTGTAGGTTTGGTGTCTCCCAAATCCATTATGACATTCAATTGTCACTTTACTTTTAGGCAGATGATTTAATAAGTCAGGATTGTTGTAATTCAAATGAATGGGTCAGGCAAATATACAGGAAACACATTTTTATTTTAGGATTTATTCTTTTAGGTTATCATAGCATGATGCCAACAACTTGTTCATTTCCAAGGGCCTTTATCCAACTATCCAGTAGACCCATAATAGATTCAATGAGAAAGACTGTATATTTGGTTTAGAAATAGGTAATACATCATCTGTTCATCCACACCGCTCGATGGCACTGTTTCTATGCATAAAGCACAGAAATATAAATATGCTGTTTACAAGCCGTTCATAGATTTTATGGCCTGTAAACTGTTCAAACACTAAGATGTTGTTGAAGTGCACCCTTCACCCAACATCACTAGCATGTGAACATTATTAGTGACGAGTTGTGACACTCTCTATAGACATTACTCTTGACTATTGTACAGCATATGATATGAAGGTTTCTATAATTGTAATGACGAAAAGTATATTAGAACGGATTTTTTTTTTGGGGGGGGTAAATATATTGTAATTTATGTGAGTTAGTAAAAATTGTAACAAATTCTCAAATGCTCCCACCTTTCATTCTCAGGGGTCACAATTCACTAAATGAGGAGTGTAAATCACGATTCGACAAAGTTTACGATCAAGTCGCACACTTTCCGATACTTTATCGAGATCAAAACAGTTAAATGGCAGATGACCAGTTGACGTTAAAATTATTAGATTTACCTTCTAAAGAAGCAGATGTGGTGGCCTTCCTTCAATCAAAAAAAAATATTTTACCCACCCAGAAAAACTGTCTTTGTGGTGGTTTAATGAAATTAAGTTATTGTTAAACATCTGAAATGGAATGTCAATCGTGTCAATGTTGCCAAAGGTACTCCATTCAGTCCATATGGAATGTGATTTGAGGACTGTTGAATATTTATTATTGGAACCAGGATGAGCTTACAGTGAAGTGTATTGGAGCTGAATTGGAAATGTGTCTACGATGACAGCTCTTAGAGAGCTCTGTCGAGAAAGCCTTGTTTAAAAGTAAAAAAGCAATTTTTATGTATTTGTTTATGAATAAAAACATGGTAAATGACAAAAAAAAAAAAAGTTTCTTCAAAAACAAGAAAAAAGATTGAAAAAAAAACACTTTTTTTTAAAAAAAATACCGGAAAAAAGAAATGTTTGTTTTTAAAAAAAGACAGAATGTTTTAAAAAGCCAAATATATATATATATTTATTTTTAAGAAATATACATAAAAATAAAAAAAAATCAAACAAATCCAAAAATTAAAAACATAAATCAACAAAATAAAAACAGACCAGTAACGTTATATCTATTTGTTTTTCACTAGCAACAGCCCCATTGGGCGGTGTGGATGATTAGACAATGTATTACCTATAAATATTCTAAAAAATATTTTTTTAATGCTAACTTATTAGCTTCCCATCATTATGATTAGTATCTGATATTAGAATCAGTTGTTAACCTTATGGACTGCTGTAGACTTTCTAGCTTCAATTCAACAGCTTTAATTCAACTTCAATTGACAATAACTACTCTTCAACAATTAAAAATTACTTTAACTGCAAATCATGTTTTTTCAGAAATTACAAGCCACCATTTTCATTAGTCTAGGATGATAATTTCCAAACATTTTAATGTTGATAAACATTCCGGTTGTTAATAACATATTGATTCTTTTTAACTGTTTATCAAACAAATCATGGACTCCATTTTTCTAGAGCAACTTGTTTATTTATTAATAAAATATTTATTTTTTCAAATTTAATAATAGATTTTACAAAATTACAAATTTTTAAAGTTGTTGCCTTTAATATAATTTTTAATAATTCACAGAGTCTTTTAGTATTTCTCGCAAATAATATACCATTTGCTTCTAATCAAAATATTATTAGCATTTGTTAACATATATTAAAAAAATTGATTGCTATATATTCACTTTTCTTTATGGTTATTTTTAAATTTAAATTTACACTATGGTGAATAGTTTAACAGGCATTAACACCATCCCCTTTTATACGAGATGAAAGATTTAATAAATGCTATGAGATAGTATATAGACTACTGAAACATGTCTGTACATTGCTCCTAAAAATAAATATAAAACACTAATATGTCCTTGAAATTGATCTAAATTTTATTTCAAAGCCTTATTATATTAGGACACCACAACGTTAATATCACCAGTTCTCTTTATTTTTAAATCATGCTGATTTACCTAACTTTAAACTACTTGGTACTTTGGTATTATGCCTGCTATGATGTATTACTCTGGTGATGTTTTTGTCTGGTAATATTTGTTCAAGGTTTCCATTTATGATGTCATGGCAACCAAGAATCCTGACATGATTAATCCATATCAAATAAATTGACCCTTTCCTTTCCATTTTAGAAAATATTAAATGGTTCACTCCACCATAGTAATTGGTTTTTTCTCCCCACAATATAATATATTTCTCCCATTATTTGTAAAAGTAATATTGTTTTATTTTTAAAAATATATTTACTTTATATATTTGTGGGGTTTTTTTTTTGCTTACACATTGTGTGTTTTTTAAATATTTTAAAATATAACATTAAACTCGCAGCAAATGTTTAGCATTATTTATAAATATTTTTTTATTATTTCAAAATTCAGTTGTAAAAGTTGTTGTTTTTTAATAAACTTTATATACATTTACAGTTAAAAGTTGTTATATTTGTGGGAGTTTTTTTAACAAAAGATAATTAACATATTAAGATTAAGCTTACAGTTCGCCATTTTTAAATAAAAGTCCAATAGTTCAACTTTATCTTACAGTTCGCCATTTTGTTTTTTTATTTTTTTAGGTTAAAAAAATAATGCCAATCTAAAACTTTGTTCCAACTTGACATTTAAAAAATGTTTCAAGGTTCTTTTCATATTTCTTCTTTTTTTTTGGTGATGTATATATATCTATTCATCATTGGTAAGTACATGTTTTTTTTTAGATTTGAAATTTGCTATTATGGAATATGATAGCACAAAGTGTGCCACTGTATGCCAAAGGGGAAATGATGGCTTTGATAATACATAGCATCATACTAAAAAGATACATCTCTCAAGTACCTGTTTTATTTAATATCATTTTTTTTTCCTTTTACCATGATGAATATATGTATCCATTATTTTTTTTAGATTTGAACTTTCATATTACACATGCTATGATATATTACTTCTGGTGACATATTATTCTAAGTTTGTAATATGTTTAAAATAACACCTCCACGGTATCTATGGACAAATTTTATTGATTATGTTGGTTTGCACATTCCTTGGAAGCATTATTTTAAACATATTGCAAACTTAGAGTAATACAGCATAGCAGGAAGAATACCAAAGTACCAACTACTTTAAATGGGTTTTTATAATCTATTGTAATCTTATTTTTAACAATCATAATTCATATCCAAAGTGTTGTTACAATTTGTATAACATTTTATTCATTGTTACAGTGATTTAAAAAATGAATAAATCTCTGCAGAACACATATTTTGGATTCAAGTATATCTCTTCAACTGGTATGAAAACAAGCAATTCCACATCAAACATAGAAATTTTATCATTTGTATCTTGTTAATTTTTATATTATGCTGATGTTTCCACCGAATACCACCTACAATTGTTTAAATAATGTTGTAGAGACATTTAAAATCAGTTTTCTGATATTTAGCATCTTTGTAACCTTTATAAATGAGTGCTACTATTCAAACAATGGCATAATCTGTTCTAATTTTAGGCACCTCAGAAAAATTGTTAAATGATGTTTTCCCGAAGATTTGTGATGATGGTGTTTTAATTGTATTTATATATTGGACTATTTCTATAATCTAATATGAGTGTTGAAGGTCTTTAAAAAATTTAACTCTATTTAAATATTCCAAATACATTCAACTGCTAGTAAGAGCACACAGGGTAGTATATGCACAACATTTCAAGAGGTATTATTGTCCCCTATTCTTCATATGTTGCTTCCTGACCAGTAACAGTACTAGCATGGGAATCAAACTTTGACCCTTAGATTTTTGACTATTGACTTTTAAGGTTATGATCTAACCAATTGATCCATCCTGTCAAAGATGACTGTCAGTAGAGATTTCATAAACTTATCTACGAGATTCCTAAGGTACAAAGAAGAAGATTTTAACAAGCTTCTAACCTGACAATGGTAAACAATCCCATAAGTCAACCTAGTGTGACTATACATTATATATGGAAACTATTAATCAACTTTGCTCTTACAAAAAGTGGAGAAATTAGGAGGAACCTCATAGATAAATATATGAAATTTCTATTGACTGTTTCTTTTGGCAGGATGGCTCAGTTGTTTAGAGGGTTATGTTAAAATTTAATACTCGTGGATCTAAGGATCCAGGTTTGATTCCCATGCTAGTACTGTCACTGGTTAGGCCAGCAAGACCTGAAGAAGAGGGAAGAATAATACCTTAAGAAACGTTGAGCATATACTAACTTGTGTCATTTTACTAACAATTGAATGTATTTGGAATATTTAAATAAAGTTAATTTTTTCTAAACATTCAATACTCATATTGGATTATGGAAATAGTCCAATATATAAATACAACTGTTAAATAAATTTTTCTTGACAGTCAATTTTATTGGTGTGATTCATCCAAAATGCCCTACTTTATTAATATTAACAAGTAAAATATATCACTGATAAAATGTATATTTTTATCTTAAAAATTCCACTTTAATATATTAATTTAAAATATAAAGTTTAATCAATTTTTATGAAACAGCTTTAAAATTGCAATTATTTTTTAGAGGCAGACAATAACAAATTTTACCAATGATGATCAAGTTCTAATTCAACCAGAGTATCTTTTTTTCTAGCTATTACAGTTTGGCTTCAGCAGAAATTAAACATATATTATGTATGACATATCTGAATACATTTGTGTATAATTATTGTACTAAAGATATGTACTATTGTTTAAGTGGATCGCACCTGCCAACAATTGGATGATGAATTTTATAAAATATTATATAAAATAATGTATCTGCATAATATAAATCACATGATAACAACTCATGATTATTTTTACCAATAAACTTCAATCTGTTTTCAAGGCACTCTGAATTTAAGCATAAATTAGAAAATTAAGTCTCATATTTGGGACAGTGTTTACATCTCTGTTTCTACAATATAAATAAATTTAGTTTTGTGCTTATATATAAATTTAATTAGAAGGGATTTGAACTCAAACTTTCAAGCTCTCTTTAGCTATTCACTTCATCTTATATGACTGATGCACATGACCACATACATGCAAGATACATAAATGATTCCAATATATGTATTTTAAGCTAAACCAGCACTTATCATTTGGTTTAGATTATCATTGTTTACACACATATATATATATATAATCAGTGCTCAGTTTATATTAAAGTAGCAAATCTTCAAATTTTAATGGACAGGCTGATGAGTGCTTGTTCAGCACAAAATACATATATTTTGGAGGTCATTTAGCTATGTCACATGTATAGGGTTATGTGTATTGGTCATATAAGATGGAGTGGATAACTGTATGGAGCTTGAAAGTCTGAGTTCAAATCCCTTTAATTACATTAAGTTCAGTATAAACTATTTACTTGGGCTTAAATATTACATATTCAACCCATATTCTTCCCATGACTCTTCTGTATATTTAAGTGGACATATTAAAATACTATATGAGAGGGATCAAAAATGACTTAAAGTCAACAAATTGGTATCAACAAGAATTTTGGGCATTTCATCATCAGTTTTTTAATGATATGGATGGCTGCTGAAGAAATGGAAGTTGGAGAAGATTGAAGTCTGTCCATTAAGGTTTGAAGATTTGTTATCTTAATATAAACTGAGCGCTGATTATATATATATATATATATATGTGTGTGTGTGTGTGTGTGTGTGTGTGTGTGTGTGTGTGTGTGTGTGTGTGTGTGTGTGTGTGTGTGTGTGTGTGTGTGTGTGTGTGAAAGAGAGGGATGAGAATCTGGACCAACAAATGATTTCTGGTTCAGACTGAGATACATATATTAAATGTTATTTATCTATTTTACATGTAAGTGGTCATTTGTATCATTATCAAAGATGAAGTGAGAGCTATGGGCAGCTTGAAAGTCTGACTTCAAATCCCTTCTAATTACATTAAGTTCAGTGTAGACAATATATTTGTATCTAAATATTATATATAATTATTTAATATTAAATAAATGTTTTAAATGAAAATATGTAATATGTGGAGTTTTTTATTTTTATTTTTTTAATTAGAAGCAGCCACATCTTACTAACATAGCAAATAATCAATATTAACCGGCTGAGGAAAACAAAAAACTGCTTCTAAACTTTTGTTGTTATATAGAGTGTAAAGCACTGTAGTAAACATTATAGTGACTTTTCTTATTTCTACTTTATAATAGACCCTTCCATGAGCAAATTATGAATGATAATTTAATATTTAATGGAAGTTTTAGTTGGAAATATTTATTTTATGGAGTTTTTTTTTTTATTAGAAAACTACAGCCATGTCTTACTAAAATAGCAGTCAATCAAGATTCACTGCCTGGACTGAAAAAAAACAATAAACTTCCAGTTCTAAGATTCAATCAAAAGAAATTCTCTTTTGATTGCAACTCCAATTGGTTTATAGAGTATATATATTGTAATACTTAAACGTTCATCGTGTGTTAAAGAATATATTTGTAAACTATAATATTTGTGTTAGTATGAAATAACACACATATAAATTAAATATATATAATAACCATAAATCAAACGAATGACGAACTTTTTATCGATTTATTCGAGCGCGTTCAAAGGTCTAAGCCTTCATTTTCAAAAAGTAAACTATGCAAATTAGGTCGGACTAAATATGCAAATAAGGGTGGGGTAGATCTAGATCTGCCACTTCTTAGATATGGCATAAAATGTCTTCTTTTTTATTCGTGGTCAGAACAAGCCTTGCGTTATGTGCAGAGAGCAGCACGAATTGCGAAGAAAAGTAAAATAGGTATTGTATATCATCTCTGATGCGCATGCCATGAATAAAAAAGAGACATTTTATGCCATATCTAAGAAGTGGCAGATCTAGATCTATCCCACCCTTATTTGCTTATTTAGTCTGACCTAATTTGCATAGTTTACTTCTTGAAAATGAAGGCTTAGACCTTTGAAAGCGCTGGAATAAATCGATAAAAAGTTCGTCATTCGTTTGATTTATGGTTATTATATATATTTAATTTATATGTGTGTATTCATACTAACACAAATATTATAGTTTACAAGTATATATATATAAGAAATCATAGTATAACAACTTTTTTTGTTTTCTATATATATGGTGATATCTGATATAATAATATATAATGAAACAAAACACTAGAATTAATTCTATAATTTTTAACATTCCAGTATACAAACACATATCTATCACTCATTTACAACATAATTGCTATCTCAGATAGTATTGAGTAAATGTTACTGGAGATATGGCAACCACGCACGAGCTATCTATAACTATTAATTTATTGATATGTTGGTATATTGAAAATTGTGGAGTTAATTTCAGTTTTTTAATTTAACATATACATTTGTTTGTTGCAAATTGGAGTTCTTCCAATTATTCTGAAGTTAATGGCATTAATGACAACAAAAAAAATTTTACTAAAAATTTATATATCAAAATTAAATATAAGATTTATAGCAAAGAATGATTATAATTTAATTGATTTTTTTTTCCATATGTCACAGCATCGACTGGGAGGCGAACCTGCAACAACCGTCTGCAACCAACTGCTTGCTTCTAAGGCGGCTGCGCTGACCTCTCGGCTAACAACGCTTGACTAATTGATATTTTTATGTTACTACTTCATAAACTAGAGCCTAAATTTAAAGCTAATAATTTTTAAGACTGAAATATATATATATTTAAATAAATGATGAAACAAAAGTAATTATAAAAATATATGTAAATAGAATTATCTTCATCTATTTAAATTTTAAATCTATTTAAGTAAATATAAAAACTGTTATCTCTCATTAGTAAAAAGTAATTATCGTAGTTAACATCAACAAAAAAAAAATTATGCACAAACCTGATTTAAAATTTGAATACAAAGTTTTTCAAAAAAATATATGCATAATTTCTCTCAACAGTTAGATATACATTGCCTTTCAAAATGTTTAGGAAGGATTTTTATCATAAACGATAATTTGACATTTCAACTACTTAAGTTTCAAACCTAGACTAAAATCATCATTCCATTTTTCTATTCTGCAATATGGTACTTTAAAAAACAAAATTAATATTTTTATTTTAAATTAAATACTAAACCGATATGCTTTCAGAAATGGAAAATATATACTATATATCATATAATTAATTACTGAAATGTTATGATGTTTATGCACTAAAACGAAGTTCGACAAAACAATTCTATTCCATTGATTAAATTGAAAATTTTAGCTCCAATTTTATCATTCTATCAGTTTGTTAAATTGTGCAGATCAAAATTAAAAATGAAAAATATTAATTTGTATGCTAATAAACAATCCATCCATTTTAAAGAAAGAATTCCCTCCCTTAATTGATGACAAAAAACATCTTCTATATATATATATTTACTACGTCCATGAAGAATGACTTGTGAAAAATTACCTATGTATGACCAAAGTAAACATTCCATAATTTTTTCTCCCTCAAATATCACTATAAATTAATGATAGATAATATACATTAAATTAAATATCACTATATTTATCATAAAAACTACAACTTCCCTTGTAATAAAAGAAATAAATAAAAATCCAATACATGAAAAAAACATTTTTAAAATATGATTAACTTTCATGTGGTTTCATAGTAATCAAAAGTCCAAAACTTTTTATCTTCATATTTTGAAGGAGGGGAGGAGGCAGCGCAATAAAAAAAACCTACTACAAATTAGAAAGCCCTGTTTTCATTATTATTTATTTTCAATATAACCCAACAAAAATAAAGAATTATAAAAAAAAATACTTTAACTAATAGTCTGAATTAATTTTTTGACTATAATGCGGTCTTCCAACACCCTAAGAAGTTTTTAAATTATATCCAATGTGGCAAATAATTGTGTTGATATATATATAAATCAATCACATAAAATAAATGTATATAATGTACATCAATAAGTTCAAAGTAATGAGATAATGATCTTGTGCATTAATATACGTCAGAATTAGTCTTTTAAAAAATACATCTAAAAGTATTAATTGATAAGCATTTTTGAAATATTTGTTCTGGGTAAGAAAGCGTTTGTACGATGCACAAAATTATTACAGCTCTAATGAAGTTTAATCTATAAAGCAATAATACGTAACATTTGGAAAACCATGTGGATTTGCCCTAATTAAAGACACCTATTCAAAATACAAATTTGAAACGATTGGTGTAATTTTTGCTATTTGTTTCTCAATGACTGCAATTATAAATCTGAAATATAAAAATGAATAATTTTATATACTCACACTTGAAAAGTTAAGGTTGTTCCAAAATGCAGGCGTAGTGCGATTTGAAAAGTTAAGATTGTTCCAAAATGTACTTATAGTGGTGAAATAAAACAGAGAGTGGTCAGACTTTCTCAAATAGCTAGATAGTTGGTTATAGTAGAACTTGAAACAAGGGATATACTGACAAAATCTAAAAAACTTGAATTTATATATCAACAAAATATCCAATAAATTTTTAATGATTTACCCAATAAATTCGCATTTTACAAACACTTGCCAATTTTTTTTTTCATATGTCATAGCATCAGCCAGGAGGCGAACCTGCAACAACCGTCTGCAACCAACTGCTTGCTTGCAAGGCAACTGCTCTGACCTCTCGGCTAACAACGCTTGACTAACACTTGCCAATTTTGACATCATATCAAAATGACCAACAATCACTTTTCATTTATATCAAAGTTGATAAGGATTTGTTACAAGTGAATTTATTAGTTGGCTAATTAAAACTTTGCCAATGTGTAATGGTTTTATACAATTTTCAGTTTAGTGTCAGCATATTTGATTTAACATATATATAAACTTTTAAAATGCTACCCGAATTCATAACTAAATCATTTTAAAATCAAACAATTTATGATGAATATTAAATTAAAACCAAAACTTAAGTCAACTAATGGATTGCCCTTCTTCAGAAAAATTGGAAAATCAACATTAGTAATCTATTATCTATAATACAATTTTTTTTTACTAATTATAAAATTTATACAAGCACAGTATGTATAAATAGCACAGTATGTATAAATAAATGTATCACTGTAAACTGGTTGAGAAATTATTTCAATCTAAGTATTCTATCAAAACATTCGATTTTTTTTTAACTCTTTTAAAATGATTTAGTCGTGAGCGATAATTCATTAAATATTTTTATGACTACACTACCGGTAATGCATGAATAATATCTTTCGCAATTTGCTTATATCATTTAATTGTTCCATACACTGACTAATGAATGATCTAAATGCGTATGAAAAGATTCTTTTTTATTCTTTTAGAATAATTTCCTCTTTAGTAATAGAGTAATAATAATTCATTAAATATTTTCATACATTTATAAATGAAGTTGTTACCGTATTGCATAATTAACATTTTGTTAACTTTGCTTATATCATTTAATTGATTATGTGCCCTGTGCGGTTTGGCATAATTGGTAGAGCGTCCGATTTGGGACTGAGGAGGGGGTTCAGGATTCTGGCGCTCTTAAGTCTGATGCTCGAATTTCTTATGAACTCCTTAACAATAAACCCATGTGCGTTGTTTTTTTTTATTGATTATGAATACTAACGGATAAATTATTTCGATATAAATACCACAGCAAAACGCAAGCATTGGTGGTCGAGAGGTCAGCAACATCTGCTTTACAAGCAGTTGTCCCGAGATAGCGGGTTCGCTTCCCGGCTGATGCTATGACACCTGAGGAAAAAAAAACGCAAGCGTGACGGTTGTTGCTGGTTCGCCTCCCGGCTGATGCTATGACATATGGAAAAAAAACATTAGATTTGTTTTATCTCTTAGAATGATTTAGTCTTGAGCAATAATAATTGATTAAAAATATTCAAGGATATATAAAATAAATTAAATTGCTGCCGATATTGCATAAATAATATTTTGTGAAATTTGCTTCTGGATGCAAAGTATTAATCTACTATTAAAAGTTGGGTAACGCAGTTTATAACTTAAACTTATTACAAAGTCTGTAACTATCAATTATATAAACAAATAATTAATCAATGGTATTATCGCTCAAGAATTCATAAGAAGTGAGCACAAAATAATAGAATTGGGCAGATCCATGAATCTTAAGTTCTAGAAGCTGCCGCCAAATCATTGCATCAACCAGGGCAGGGCATCAAATTAATATATATGACTTTCAAATATAAAATGCAAGTGGCCAACCAATTACTCAAGTTAAATGAATATTTAGTTATTTTTAGCTAGATGATAAAACGAAAAAACCCAATCTGAAAAACAAAAACTCACCTCGTTGCAGTTATCTACCATGAAGGATATTGCATCTCCATTACATGTCTTTATGAAGAAAAATGGTGAGGCAATATGAGACATATTCCTAATGTAAAGTCAAGATCCTACTGTGAACATGCCAAACTTAAATAAGGATTCAATAATACTTTCACATTTATATAAAGTAAACATTTGGCAATGTTTCTATGAATATTAGTGAGCTACTATTTTAAAATAATTAATACTTAAACATAATGTTGGTGGGATTTTAATCTGTTTGACGCTGAAGGAATGTTTATGGGTATAATCTAATTACATTAATTTTGCTAAGGTAATTGTAAACAACGGCTTATTAAACTTAAAGCAGTAAATAGTTAATTCTATAAACACAGCAATGATTAGAAAAAGTAAAAAAAAAAAACAATAAAATCTTGCTCTAATTAGTTGGTGGGAAACTTTTGAATCACATAATTTCACATGTAATCACTGACTAATTAAATATTAAATTTTACAATGCATTAGTGAAAAGATCAACAAAGATGGTGTAATTAATGAGAATCGAATTTCATGATTGATTGTAGCAATCTATTACAAAGACATCTAAGTATATCTTTAAAGTAGAAAAAGATATTAAGTAAAACTGCCTTTAAACCCACCATTGAAGAGCTAAACCCTTTTTAGCACTTTTCTATAAAGAAACAGTGAAGGAGAAGCAAGACTCGCAGACTGCTCAATGGTAAGAATTTCTGTCTTTTTTATTTTGCTCACTTCCTTATAATTAAAAATTGTTAAATTTCCATTTACTAAATTCATAATGTCTAGTTCATATTTTCTTATCATAACAACTTAATTTTCATGTGATTATTCATATACAACTTATTGCCATGTGATTAATTACGTGGTTGATGGATTGTTGCTCTCCAACATGCACCAACTACTGGTGTGATGAATTTCTTGAAATCAAATAAATTCCAAAATCTTTTTCTCAGATGGATGCTAAATTTTACTGGTTTCAACAATGGCTGAGTTATTCAGAGAAATTATGAAAATAACTAACGTCCAGACAGTGAGCTTATGGAGCACTAAAATGTGTTCAATTATTACAAAGATTTCTGCTGTGAATAAAGCTTTGGAGGTTGGCATTTTGATGATAAATTCTGAAAAATATTTATCAATTGCAATAGTATAATAACACAGAAAAGATTGATGTTGACAACAATGTGCATAAGATGATTCTGTCTTTTCAAAAGATGATAGTTGCACTTTTGAGAGATGTTTTATGTTTTAAAATGAGAAATTGAGGAAATAAAAATAAATGGCTTAAATCATTTAGATTTTGCAGAAGGTATTTTTTGTTGCTTTAGAACTTCAAAAAATGTTCCAAGACTATGAATGATATTAAAATAATGGGACTAAAAATAAGTATCAAAAGAACAAAAGTAATATAACTTTTCAAAAACAAAGAAAATAAAGATCGATAATAATGAAGTTAATAAATAACTTTAAATATTTTGCAGAAATAACATCAAAACGAAATATATCTATGTTCTCTTATATATATATGATCACTAGATGGAGCTAGTTTCTGGTCTTCCTACCCTCTACTGACGTGAGCCAACTAGCTCGAAACCATGGTTTAAAGGTTGGAGACAATTTGAAAAAGATATTGAATTCTATCTCTCAGCATTTGTGTAAACAAAGCTTGATTGTGGGCTATTGGTAAAGCCCCATCTAGTGATCATTAAATTCAAGCTATACCAAGTTACGAAATTTATAACTTGTTTTGTTTATCATATATATATATTAGTGTTTTATCACGGTTGACTTATAAATCAATACAATAGCAACACAACGACTTTAAACAATAAGAAATTCAAAATGAAGTACAAGTATAAAAATGTATACAAATATCAGTGACAATATCAAAAAAAATAAAAATACTGAAATGTAATTTGAATAGACTTGTCACTAGAATAAATGAAGTTTTAAAACTGGATAAAAAAATGTATAAAAATCTTTAAAAAAAGACCATATGGATATCAAGATATTCTAAAAGATCCAAAAAAAGACTACATGAATATTAAAATATTGTGAAAGACTTAGAAAAAGATCACGTATAAGATAGATACATGAAATGTGAAATTTCCTGAAGCATTATAAAGAAGTGAAGCTCTATATAGAAAAAATCTACTAGATTGATAGTGTTTACAAATACTGACAGTGAGACCCATTTACTAACCATTTTGACGCTGGTTGGTTTGTTATGGTTTAGCTACCTAAATAAAATCCTAAGTTGGCTTACAAATTTTAAATAGTTGTTATATTCTATCCGAATTTTGCATGCGAAATCATATTCATGCTCTAATCGTTAGATCTTGATGTTATATATATATAATTTTAATTTTAAAAAAAGTTATTAATCATTTTTAAAAATTGCACAACAAAAAAGTAATTGGAATAAAATCTCAACAATTTTATTGCTAGAAATAATGCAAATGTATTAAAGGATTAAATATTTTAATACTTTGTTTGGAATAAACTTAAACATTTTTTCATATTGTTTGATCATTTTGAATTATAAAAAAAAGATTAAAATCTAAATCACTTTAAATATTTAAGATAAATTTATTTCGATTTTGTAAAGGATGAATGACTGATAAGTAATCTTTAAATGTAAAAACTATATGGCAAAGTATTTTTTTGTTTGTTTATTGTTATTGATTTTAGAACGATAGAAAAATTTACTTCACAAACAAAATCATTTTTTGACTCTTTATTTAAGATATCACTTTGCAGTCAAAGCTATATATGTAATAAAACAAAATACTGAACCCGTCTTTGCAATAGTCAATACATAAATAAATAACAACTATAACTGACATATAACACAACTATACAATCACAGTGAAAATAAAAATAAATTAAAATCTCATTATGTTGCCGACAAAAGGTAAACAGCCACATTGTTTAGAATGTCTAGGTATTAAAACACGCAAAACTCTCCATGCAGCAGTGTCACTCAGTGCAAACCAGGGTAATCAATTAATGCCAGAAGGCTTATGCATAAAGTCCCTATCTAGTGCCTACTCATCCAATATCCCCAGATTAGTTTCTAGCTTGTGTCTTTCGTCAGGGAGGAGCCTTGGATCTGAGAGCACTGCACCTAGAGTTTAGGATTTAATGCAACCCTCCAGCAGCTCACCTTTTATCTTTGCTTAACTACAAAACTATGAGAATAAAATTGAAAACACAATATTTTTAATCCAAGATTATTAGCTTATATAGTCATATTCTGGCATCCATTGATTACTCTCACTTGGACTGAGTGGCACTAGTGTATGCCATAGTTTTGTCTGTTTTAATAGCAGTTATGAACAAGCATAAGAAGTAATGATCATGTGACATTTAGTGGTTTAATACCAATCCTGCCTAATACGATAGGGATGGTTATGGTTATTAAAGAACTAAAGACATCAAAATATATAGGTACTGAACTGGGTTTAGACCTGTATGACTATATAAGCTAATGAGATTGGATTGAAAATATTATTGTGTTTCAATTTTATTTTCATAGTTTTGTAGTTAAGTAGAGATGAAAGGTCACTGCTGGACGGTTGCATTAGATCCTAAGATCTAGGTGCAGTGTTCTCAGACCCAAGGCTCCTCAATGAAACCTTCTGGCATCTATTCATTAGTCTGGCTTGCACTAAGTGGCACTACTGTATGGAGAGTTTTGTCTGTTTTAATAACAGTTATGAGCAAGCAAAAGAAATGGCGATCTTGTAATGTCTATGTATTCTATATAATGCATGACATCTTTGGACAAAATATGAAATTTCATTTTCATTTTTTATATACTTTTCCTAGATATTGTATAAAATACCTAGGCATTATAAAAAATAGCAAATAGTTTTTCAGCAAAATGTGGAAAAGGCTTTTATCAGAAAAAAAGTCCATGGGAAAATATAAAAAAATACAAAATATAAGATATGGGATTTTTTACATTAGTCTGCATTTTAAAATACTAAAACAAAAGAAACTGTCAAAAATATTTTTATTGTTTTTTTTTTAACTAATAAAGGTTTGCCTTATCTATATTTTGAATTTATGATATTAGAATGGAGTTTCACCTTCTTAATTTCAAGTATGACATGATTATTATTTCTTACTGACATGCCCTTTGACAAAAAACAAATTATCATGTGATGATGGTGGTGAAGTACTAAACTTTATATAAATGTCAAACAAGCCAGGAAAGAAATAATGATCTTTTCGCATCATGGTAGAGTGAATGATTTTAACTTAAACAAAATAATACCATTCAACTATAAATTGTACATATAAAATTTCTTAACATTTTCAATCATTAATTTTACTAACCATGTTTTAAATGAGTATTGTAACTTAACCTTTACACAAAAGTTCTTACAATTGGCCGTCCATTCAGGAAAGGGGGGGTACATTTTCCGGATAACATATAAGCTATCATCTTCTTTATTCAACAAGTTATCCATTACATTTATAAATAAACTTGTTTGCTTTTTGGCTTTAAATCATTTTCCATATACAAAATAAAATAAAAGTTTGTTTTGACAATGTTTCTTACGGTAAATGTTCTACTCCGCATGGTTTAAAACAATGACCGAGTAGCGAACTAAGTGAACTACATACTCAAATCAATTTACTTTATAGAAATACCTCTTACTATATTCAAATATGCTGAAAATTAATCACACTATATTCACACTTTAAACTAAATAAGAAGAGTCAGGTTAATCAAGATAATTATGTCAAAGATAAAATAAATTTTGATCACCATTGCAGCTGTCTGCCATAAAGTAAATGTCAATAAATCACCATTCTTTCTAAGCCTTTGTCCTACTCATTTTTTTAAGGCCATTAGTGAACTTTTTTTTGTATCTGCCCTGTAAATGTGCATCTTTTTAAAAATATCTATGAAACAATTTTTTTCTTATCTGTATATATGAGTGTGTATATGCTATGCATGTGTACTATGTTGGATGTTTAACTAATTATCAACTTTCAGAATTGTTGGATAGTAGAAAGATTTTTACACATGAAAATTGGTTCTACGACATTTTATCACATGACAAATCATCACACTATATTTTATCATCTGGACATATCATATCTCATATCACGTGCATTTTTCATCACTGTTCAAAAATTATTATACAATATTTTAAGATATAAAACATTTATTTAATAAGTATATAAATAAACATCTTATTATATATATGTTTAACTTCAACTAAGAATGACCTATAGTAAATTTTAAATAATTTCGCAAGCATCATTCATTCAAGCATAATAAAGTAATTTAAAGTGATTGTTTAATATCTTCACGCTCTCATCTCCAAACACTTAAGATTGGCCCATACTTAAACGTTTGGGTTGAAAAGATAGATGGATTCATTGGATTCATTCTATCTTTTCATAAAGACTTTATCTCGTGTTTTAGAATGAGAGTATTCATTTACATATAGTTTAAAATCTGTAAAGCGCATGTGCATTAGCCTGATCGCTAATTTACAGTTACAATTTAAGTAATATTTACTGAGGCTATAACCTCGATAATATGCGTGTAAAAATGCGATAGTAGGGACCTACTATCGTATTTTTACACGCATATTATCGAGGTTATAGCCTCAGTAAATATTACTTACGTAATCAATAATAAATTTATAGTTACAATTTATTAATATAGCGCTGTATAAATAAATATCTTATTATATACAAGTAAATAATATAAATTGAAATTATGTATTCAATTATTACCCCCCCCCCTAATTTCATTAATAAAGATTACAAAATGTTTCTTCTTGGAATTCATTCTCCATGTTTGATCTTATTTATTTGTTATGATGGTTAAAATTTCAAACTACAAGTTTCTATTCTGATTGAGAGCGGTTTTTTAATTTATTTTTATTTTTACTGAGATAAAAAGTATACTTACTAATTTAAAAACGCTAAAAAAAATTAATAGATTCTAAAAGATAATACTTTATAGAAACACGGTAATATTTATCAGATTAATATTACTGAATGGAATGATGGTTATTCAAAAGATCATGTGGCATTAACCGGAAATGACAAGTTAAAATTTACTATAAGGATTTTTTGTTCTCAAATCTATTCTTTTATTACTGTATTAAACTGCACAAATAAGTCTCTGCATTAATAAAAAGTTTGTTTATTTATTGATCAGTCTATTGGGGGGGGGGGTATCAAATGACATTTATGCACCAACATGAACAGGTTAATGCATTTCCATTTAATTGACCAAAAGGAGATTTTTAAAAAAGAACGTTTTGTTCTACTCGGATAAAAACCAAACTTTTAACTTTTGATTTCATTATTTTTTTTTTACTGATATAAGAGATTACTGATTTTCTTCTTACAAATAACATATGGCTAAAACTAACAATTAGATATTTATAATTTTTTTTATTTTATCATTGCATTATTCATCTATAGCTCAATCCTATCACAACTATGCATCAGTCCAGAATTGAGACCAATCTACCATACTATAGATACATTAGGAACATACATTTTTTCAAGTAAACCACATGACCCATATTACAATTTAACTTCGTATACACTTTATTTTTTGGTATTTAAACTTTGTATATATAGATTTTAGAACTTCTATTTCATCATATATTATGAAAACATATGATCCATGCCATATAAAAAAGATGAATAATTCCCAAGATGTGCATTTCAAGTTGAATCTGCACTCATCAATAGGCCCAGATCACAATCTCTTATACATGACTTCATCATCTGTTCAGTATATATAAATACTATCACACATGAAAACATATGATCCATGCCATATAAAAAAGATGAATAATTCCCAAGATGTGCATTTCAAGTTAAATCTGCACTCATCAGTAGGTCCAGATCACAATCTCTTATACATGTCTTCATTATTTGTTCAGTATCATAATTCTTTCACAAAGTATTAAAAAGTAGCTAGAATCTTGTTTCTGCCTTGCTCGAGGGTGGGGAAGTGAAAGTTCAGATAAACTGATAAAAATAAATGACTTAAGATTATATATTAATGTAAATTCTGCTATAGCTGTTTACAAAGCAATAAATTTCTTTCGTTTTTTTAATGAGAAACATCACATGACATTTCACAAATTTGGTGGAGAATGGTAAACTCAAGAACTAAAGATTTGTAGATTGATTTACAGACACAAAAATTAAAATAAAATGTCAAATTAGTTTATTAGCCATTTGTGCTTTAGTTATCATTTCAATGAAGCTCAATATCATTGACCTATAGAGCAACTGTCCACACTTTGTCTTTTTTTTTAAAGAAATTACAAGTCTGTATGATCTAGAATTATTAGAAAATTTTATTACAAAGCTTCAACCAATGTAAAAAAAAATGCTTTAAAACAATCTTCAGCTCTGTAAACTGGCAAGTAACAGCTTTGAGTCATTATTAAACTATATAAAACAGATGGAAAACTTAAAACTTTCTATTATGTTAAAAAAATTAAATGGTGGTATTTGGGCTATATACTTCTTTCATCATCATCATCATGATCAGAAACAAAGACTCAAAGGTTTGATGGCTTCATTAACAATTCTCTTCAATTATATCTATCCCTTATATAAAGAAATAATGAATATACCCATCATGCTTTGAGATCATGCGCTTGTATTGTATGAGGTCTTCTTTTACCCAAGTTTCACAGGGCACATTTGACATGTTTGTTATAAAGTTTGACTATTTATACTCTTTATTGATAAGAGAAACTGATAAAAAAAAATATTAAAATCAATATTCTTTTTTAAAAAATGGAATAATTTATCTGAAAGATAAAATTAACAAGTTTTAAAAAAGGGTATTTCACTATTATCATGCAATTATCTTGTCCACAGTAGTAGAATAGCAGATTTTGAAATTCAAGATCTATGAATTCGAGGGGAGGGATTTTTTATAAACCACTGCGCAATAAATTATTTGATTTTATATATATACAAATGTCTTTACATGTTACGGTATTTTGAAAAGCATATTTTTTTTTAAAAAAAAAATATTTTTTTTTATATTTTCTGAAAGGATATATTTTAAGACCAAATTATAGTATTTTTTTTTTAAATTTTGAAACAGAAAACGTAACAAAATTTGAACATTGAAAAAAAATATATTAAAGAAATTTTATTTTTAGATGAAAAAAAAATTATTTTGCATATTAAAAAAAAATTGATTTTCTATTATAAATTCTTCAATGATTTAAATTATCTATATTCTCTCCCTCACTCATTTTTTTTTCTTTTCCTTCTTTCTCTCTTTCATAAAGAAAATAGATTTTTGAATATATTTAAAACTTCCATTTTACTACACATTGTTGAAACATATGAATAAATACATGTGAAAAAGATGGCACCCTTTAGTTGACCTATGTTCTGATTCAGCATGGAATGCATCTTGAAGGCCACTTATCTTTCTTAATTATCGGTATTTATATATTTCAAGAATATTTGGTGGAATGGAAGTTTGAAATATATCTACAAAAGTTTTTTATATTGGAAAAAGAGAATTGACATTGAGTTATTCTATGCCTTTATGTTTAATTAAAAATCGAATATATTAATCATTGACTAAAGTTTATATCTTGGCTAAGGAAAATCTCTAGTTTAATGGATTATTAATAATAATCATTAAAGTATTTTCCTGAAGGAGTTATTATCAAAATTATGAGTGCAGAAAATTTGACAGTTATAAATCAAAATTTAATAAATTCGATTGTAAACTTATAAACAGTTAAGTTTCGAAAGCAACCCAATTGTAGAAATGATTTATAAATATCACTATCTATATATTTTTATATTATCGAACATAATATATATAGAGAGATCTTTAAAGCATTAGACAATCAATGGATTTTGACTTGGATTAATAACTCTTTTTTTCCAGTAAAATATGGGAAAATATTTACTAAATTATTTAAAACGCAAAATCTACATTGGGAAATGCTTTTCTAGTATGTGTGCGTGCATGTCATATACGTGTTGATTTGAAGTAAATGATATATTTTATGCATTTTTCATAAAAAAAAAAAATAACCCTAAAATCAGAAGTCATCTGTTAGTCATTAAAATATGTCAAGGTTTAATTACAAATATACAACTCAGCTTATTTTCACCAAACTATTTTCACAAGCCAAAACCAGAGACTCTGCACTATCGCCAACGTGCCTCTATAAAGATACCTGGGCAAAGATTACCCTACCGGCTGAATAACCTGGTACCTTGCCCTTTTTTCTCACCTACCCTGGTTGCCAACAACTACAAGCTTCTTCCAAATTCAAGTCTCTTTTCTAATTGTTAATTAAATAGCCTCAAGGCTCAAATTTGTATTTTTATAGCTTAATAAAGTTTATTTAAAAAAAAAATTACAAATGTACTGCAATGGTTTACTTTTTTGCTATCTGAGGAAATGTCATTCAAAAATAGAAAATCCTTAAGAGAAAAGGATCTACATGCATTTTCCACTTTCTTAAAGATTATAATTATATAACAACGATAAGACATGGAGTTTCTGTGTATAATCCAAAGGCGTGCAAACTCTTTAGTCACCTCCACGTAAATATTCGCTCGTCTACCTCTAATAAAAAAAAAAATGATTACTAGAAAAAATAGCTATCTTAAGAACTAAATCTATAGTTCTTGTAAGTCACATGACTAGGGGCATTTGAAGTTTAACATATTAATCAACGATGAAGTAAACAAATATATTAATCCGTTCCTCTACCTCTAGTATCATCATCCTCTTCCGATGTCATTAATCTTTTGGATTCACTAATATGCAAAATGACTTTTATATGTTTATAATATTAATTAATATTAGAATATGAAATAATTAAATCATCAGTTACTTTAGAAGATGTGACACTCAACACTAGAAATATAAGAATGAATTTTAATTTAGGAATTAAGCTTTAACTTTCAAGTTCACCACTGTAATACTAAACTAAAACATACGGAGCAGTTTTGCTGTATTATTTATTGACTAATAAACAGGCAGATATATTCCTCTTAGGAAAAAATTTAAATTAATAAAATTTTAAATATTCAAATTAAGACATTGCCCCTCTTCCATCACCGTAATTTTTAATAATGATTTAATTATTATTAGCACTTTTTAACACCATATTTTACCTCCATCAATTACACACAACTACCAACTTATTAATACTAAAATAGTTTCTCATTTCTATTGACGTTTTAAAAAATATTAATGATTTTAACCCTTTTTTGCACAGATGTAATTATCTTATAATAAAGAAATTTGTTTGCTAATTCGACTAAATTTATTTTCATAATTTTTATATGAAGCTTTATATAAATTATGTGAGTAAAACATTTCATTGTTTTGTGTTTTTTTATTATTATTATTATTATTAATATAGATTGTAGAAATACTCAAGAATTAATGATTCATCAGAGTAAAAAATTGGGGGATTTTACTTCTCACATTATAAATATTACTATTAATTAATAACATATAGTATATGCGATTAAAAACATATATAAGTTTAATTTGAAAAAAATGTCTGTCTGCTCACTATCTTTTTGCAGGTAATTTTATATTTATCAAATATTTTCCTGTTTATATCTTTTGTTCATGATATTCCTTACATAATAAGTGATCGACAATTTATTGGTTTTAATCTGAAATTGCAATATTTTAGTGTGGATTTATCAAATACACAACACTTTAATTAGGTATATTTGTTATAAGATACTGATTATATTTTTTGTCTTATATGTCTCTTAAACGGCAATGAAAATTTATATAGAAATTCATTGTTCATCTCTAAATATTTTATAATGAATATTGTGTCTTGTTCACTAGTTTATTTGTTAACTATTCTAATGTTTATATATGTGTGTGTGGGTGTGTAGCATATATACTGAAAGCGCTACTGGAATGGGATTAATTATAAATAAAAAGAAGCAGACTAATATTGAGCACCTTGATGGTGTATAAGAAAGCCTGGAAAGATTAGTTATTCAACTTAATGGAAGATATCAAACGCAGTAATTTAGGATTATATTTCAACAAATTTTCATTGTAATGAAACAGTAGAGGATTTTTTATATAGATGTATAAAAGGTGCTTGTTCAGACCAAACAACATTTTAAAATTGTCATGGAAAACTTTAAAACTAGAATTGGTAAATGATTGAAAGAAGACAGTACTCAGGATAAATTTGGTTACAGTGAGAGAAATGAGAAAGGGCACAGGCTTGTGAAGTTTTCAGAAACAGAAAAACTTTACATTATGAATTCCTTCTTGGAGAAAATGGCTAAATTGAAATAAACATGAAAGTACAGCTGGATTGGATTATATTTTGACTAACAAAAAATATTCCAATATTCTTTAAAAAATCGACACACACAAAACTAGAGAGATGAAAATTATTTAAGAAAAACTATTATTTGATATTCTTGACTTTCAGAAACATTCCAATAAATTTAAATTAGAACTTGAAAATCATTTCAAAGTATTAACAGATTTTGAAGATGGTTCAGATTTGAATGAAATCTATTTGGTCATTGTAAAAATGATAAAAGTAATTAGATTAATTAAGTTTCACACTCCCTGATAAAAGTATTGTAGACAATTTTCTTTATATATAAAGACGACCAATGGGAAAGTATGTGGGAGTGTGTATGATTTACTTAGCAGCATTTAATGCTATTCATGAAACAGTCAATTCTGAAAATGTTACTAAGTCAATTTACAAGCCATTTGGCTTGTAAATACCACCTTTTTATATATTATCGTCAATTTATTTGAAAGGCATTATTTGCAAGTGTATTCAAATAATTTTGGGGGATCTGGCTTTCAAATTATTTTAGTAATATTTTTGGACTTGTTCTGTGAATAAGTTATACTCATCAGCATTACATATTTGAGAAGCATAAAATTATTTGCAATATTGATCAGCTTTTTTATTTCAATTTGGGTTTTTTTCCCATAACATTAATCAGTTTTTTAACTCAAGTTTTTAAGCTTATGGCCAAAATTATTATATATATCAAAAGAAGAAATAAAAAGTAATATTCAGTATAATTATAAATTTATTTAACGCACATTGATTACACATTGATTACGTAAGTAATATTTACTAAGGCCTTAAACCTTTAAGCATGTGCGCTTGAAAACACGAAGGTAGGGACCTCTACAGGTCTTAACCACAAGCTTACTCATATGCAAATAATGTAACAATGAACACTATAATGACAAGAATCTTACTTGGTAAGGTTTAAATTACTAATTTAATTCACTTATCTGTTTATTTGTATCTTTAACATGAAATATACTATACTGAATATTTACTAAGGCCTTAAACCTTTAAGCATGTGTGTTTGAAAATACGAAGGTAGGGACCTCTACAGGTCTTAACCACAAGCTTACTCTTTGGAAGAAAAGAGGGGACTCTTTTCTTCCAAAGAGTAAGCTTGTGGTTAAGACCTGTAGAGGTCCCTACCTTCGTATTTTCAAACACACATGCTTAAAGGTTTAAGGCCTTAGTAAATATTCAGTATAGTATATTTCATGTTAAAGATACAAATAAACAGATAAGTGAATTAAATTAGTAATTTAAACCTTACCAAGTAAGATGCTTGTCATTATAGTGTTCATTGTTACATTATTTGCATATGTTGTATAAATCTTTATTTCATAAGTATTGTTTCAAGCTATACGCTTTTTTATAGCACATCTAACTACATACATTATGAAATTTTATAGCAAATTTGGTAACAATATGCAAGACTCAAAATATTCATGCAAAATGTCAGAAAATCCTCATATTCCAATACAGTTACTGCATTTTTTTGCAAAAAGCTTAGAATTTTCCTCTCAGATAGTTTGACTATTTCCAAATGGGATAAAAATAGTTATAAAAAGATTATTATATACCAAAAATTAAAAAGGTCTAAAAATGAGATTTAAAAGAGAGGGTTTTTTTTTTTTTTTAAGTTTTAAAGAAAAAGTAAGAAATCTGATATGTTGAAACAGATATTAAAACAGTTTATATCGGTGCTGGAAAAATAATTTGATGATGATATATGCAAAATAGTTGTAATAAACTAATAATAAAATAAATAAACTCCATTTAGGAAAGAATTTTAAAAAATATAGGTTTAACAGCCGCTAATAAGATTTATAAAAAAATGCAATTGTATGAGCAAAAAAATTGACTTGTTTAAAAATGAAATATTCTCTAACCAATACAATTTCTAAAGTAACATGAGCTCACAACCTTAAGGTATAGTAAAAATTAACAATTCTTTTATATTACATTATGAATAAACAATAAATAATTTTAAAAGTATCTTAAAAGGATTTGTAAAGTCATATTTAATTAAAAATAATTATTTTTGCTGTTTCAAACTTCTCTAAGGTATTTCTAAATTTTAAAGATAACTTTTTTATAGTATATATTTAAGAATAAAAAAAAACCAGTTTTCAAAATATCTATTTTTGGTCATAAAAAATTGTTCTTTAAAATAAAATAAAATTTATATCAAAATCTTTTTTTTTATTTCACTAGCCTTAACATTAAATCTCTAAGAAAAGAAAAAATGGCTTCTATTAATGTTTTCAAATATATACATATATTGAACTAAATATTTTCGTAGATTGTTATTATAATAAGGAATAGAAATGAGGAGTTATTATCCATGTAATAAATAGAGATAACCTTTAACCTTTGATTTTACCCAAGAAATTATCGATTCATACTAAATGACAATTCCTGAGGCTAAACTAGTTTTTTCCTTAAAATACAATAGATTTTAATTTGTTTGTTGAAGTAAAATGCACCCTCTTTTACTTTAAACTGAAAATATTCTATGGATTTAAACTCAGAATGCTACTTTTATAGGTGTGAGAATGTGACAGAATAGTAACTTTTTTGACAGTCTGCAAATAATATTGTTAATTTCTCCAGAGAGTTGTACCTATTGAATTAAATATTTCTGTGTTTAAAATCTTATAAGAACTTGGGTTGGAATAAAAGAGGATCCCTTTTAGTTCAACAAAAAAACTCAAATAAAAGAGCTGTTATAGATTAATGAAAATATTTGTTTAGCCTAAAGAATTGTCAGTTAGTAATAATTCTTAGTTCCTTGGCAAAATCAAAGTTAAATGTTATCTCTGTTTATTACATGAATATTATCTCATCTTTTCTATTCTTTAATATATATATATCTCATAAACTATAATTTAATATATATATATACTAAACTTAATTTAGTTATAAGGGACTTGAACTCAGACACAAACTCCCTACATCTATCTGATCCATCTTATACAACTGATACACATGACCACATACAAGTAAAAAGATCTTTACTACATGTATTTCACACTGAACTAGTGCTCATCAGTAGGTCCAGATAACAATCTCCTAAATATATATGCAACCAGTTTATATTAAGATAGAAAATCTTCAAACGTTAATGAACAACCTTCAACCTTTTTCACTCTTCAACCATCCATTTCATTATCAGATTTTTAATGAAATATATGGCTGAAAAGTTGGAGAAGGGAGAAGATTAAAACTTGTCCATTAAAGTTTGAACATTTGCTATTTTAATATAAACTGAGCACTGATTGTATATATGTATGGGAGATTATGATCTGGAGCAACTGAGCAATGGTTCAGCATGAAATACATGGATTGGAGATCATTTATCTTTCTACATGTAGATAGTCATGTGTGTCACTTGTATAAGATGGATCAGATAGACGTGGAGAACTTGAAAGTCTCAGTTCATGTCCTTTATAATATATATAATTTAAACTCAGATTTCAAGCATCCTACATCTATTCAATCTACATGACCACATACAAATGAAAAAGATAAAGAATCTCCAATATATATATTTCATACTGAAGCAGCACTCATCAATTTTTACAGATCACCATCTTCCACACACATATACCATCAGGGCTAAGTTTATATTAAGATAACAAACTTTCAAACCCCAATGGACAAACCTCAATCCTCTCCACTCTCCAACTCTTCAGCCATCCATTTCATTAAAAATTCAAAGATGAAATGCTCAAAGCCCTTGTTGATGCCAATATTATTGTTATAACTATGTTATTCTCAAGTCAATCTGAACCCTCACACATAGGATCTTAATATATCCATATAATTATAGGAAAGAGAGATGGGCAGAATATATGCTGAATATATAATATTTAAAAATATGTATATTGTCTACACTAGACTTATAAGGAACTTAAACTCAGACTTTCAATCTTCCTACATCTATCCATCTCTCTTCTGTATAATTAAATGGTTATGTTAAGGTCCTTTGCGTGAGAAGTCAGATTGACTTAAGGTTAATATGGGTATGACAATAATGTTGGCATCAACAAAGACTTTGAGCATTCCATCCTTGGATTTTTAATGAAATGAATTGCTAGAAAGTGGAGAGGATTAAGGCTTGTCTATTGGGATTTGAAGTTTTTCTACTTTAGTATAAACTGAGCACTGATTGTATATATGGGTAGAAGATGGTGACCTGGACCAACTGATTATTGCTGGTTCAGCATGAAATACTTATATTGGAGATCATTTATCTTTTATGTATGTGATCAAGTGTACCAGTTGGATAAGATGAAGTGCATAGCTGTAGGGAGCTTGAAAGTCTGAGTTCAAGTCCTTTATAATTACATTAAGTCTATGTATAGACAATATACATATATTTAAATATTATATGTACATATAAATTACCCTTTATTAATAATACTTAACAATTGGAGTAATAAACTTTCAAGCATTAACTAAATTAATATAATGCATTCCTGTATTAAAATAATCCAAATTGTAGATAAAAAAGTGAATTCATTTTCACCTGTTTTTTTTATGATATAATATGACTAAATAGATTACACAATTATGGGGTCATCAAATTAACAGAAATTTTCAAGCAGCCTCTTTCAAATTACTTATAATTCAAATTCACCATTCAGGGTTAATTTCTAATCCTTTCAACAACCTTGCAAATGAATAATTATATCATTATTAATCATGGCAGAGAAAATTTTAATTCGTATTTGATATTAGAACGTCACTTCGTAAACTAACCTTTGGAAGTTTATTATTCCATTATTACATACGTCTGTATGTTTGTGAAAATACAGTGTAATTCAAAGTAGCTTTTTGAATAAAGTTATATATATATATATATATGTGTGTGTGTGTGTGTGCGTGTGTGTGTGTGTGTGTACATAGAAAATATCTCATCTTATCTCAATTGTCCATCCACAATGATCAGTAAAATGGGTATTTAGATATTTTTAGTAGAGGAGAAAAAAGAATGGAAAACTTCATCATCCAGAACTTAGCAAGCCTGTGAATAGTGCTTTTTCTGTCATTGCTTCACTGTGAGAGACTATTGGAGAAATTCTTTCCTCTGTAGTGGGCTACTTATAAAAACAGCTGTTTTACTTTTGCCTATATATGCATACAGAAAAGGCTTGAACTGCAATGTTTATGCATTTCTTCCAAAATTCCAATTAAAATAAAAATTAGAAATGTTTTTACTGATAGATAATTTTCAAGCAGGATTAAAATATTTTTCAGGAACTTGATCCTCAGAAAATTTAGCTAGACATCAAAATATTGGTTAGTAAATAGGTATTTTGATATTATTAACAGAAAAGAAGATATATTTAGAATCTTCTCGTTATTGATTCTTTTTTTGACAGATATTCTATAACTTCTGCCCGTATTCAAAATAGAGATATGTATTTACATTATGCCAATGTATACTGCACGTATATATTTTTATAAGTAATATTTAATCAGAAAAGTTACTTTTTAATAAATATTTCAAAATTTTTTAAACATATTTTATTATTTTGCTATAGTTTAGTTAATCTAATACATATACTTCAAAATCAATATCTTCAAACATGTCTGTAATGTTTTTATATATTCTCATGTGAAACTAACTATTCACTTCTTTTTCTTCGTGCATTATGAGCTTTTATTGCCTAAAAATTAAGATTAATTCCTTCAGTTAGCCCTATCTCATTTATCTTCTCAAATGTTGCATATCATTTTTCTGTATTAATTGATGTAAATTATACAAACTTTTCTATAAGTATATTCTTTAACCAAATAATTATTTATAAAAAATCATTTTTAATAAATACTTAAATTATTGTTAATTATGTTTATTACTTTATCAATTATTACATTTCATGTGGATTTTCAATTTAATAAAGTTCAAATATTTCTATCACCTTCTTTATGGTAAGCTCTATATTTAATCTTTCACCTCTTTCTATTCATACACCATCCTATAGTTTTTTTTTCAAATTACAATCATGCAATATCCAGTACTAGTCGGATATATATATGGTCGAGGTTCGAGTGAGATTTATCACACTCAACAGCGACAAGTAATTATATAATTAAACACACGAACACGGTAGTGGATTTAATAGGTTTATATACATAAATACATATACAAGGATCAATATATAATACAATTATTACAAAGATAAACTGACTAACACATTATTATACCACTCTAGTCTTAAAGGCCTGCAGGCTTACAATAAATAATATTAAAGTCTATACGACCTGTAATGGTCCCTAGGTCTACCTTAGTATGTTCGGAGGTAGACCTCTCCACGAGATGAGCTGAAAGTTAAGTAGTGTCTGTGCACTCAGGAAAACGCATCCATCTCTCAACTTCACCTAGCAAGTCTGACCTTGTTTGTTCCCGCCATCCCGGATGTAACACTTTCTATTTCCATTGGTCATCCCATGACACGAGGTACAAAGTGGTCAGTCTGGTTATCTCTGACCAACCTTAATCGTTACTGTGATGCTTTTAGCATACACGCACATACTTGAATATTTGTAATAGTTACATTATTATTGCGTGTATCTGTTAATAAGCATACACATAATACTTGTATTCATTTCTAATAGTTACATTATTATTGCGTGTATCTGTTAATACACACACATACATGGAGTTAATAGAGTTATTATTATTGCGTGTATATGTGAATACACACACACATAGCATGCCTCCCCCAAGTTCAGCGATGTACTTTTTTTAAAAAAAAGATTTTTTTTTTTTTCATTTCTTCTTCTCTGAACTTAACACATAATCATGCAGGCAGAGGGGAATTTTTGTTCTCCTCTTTGCGCATGGGGGTGATTTAATTTCACCATCTGTGACTATTTCATTTTCTTCACTATTTTGACCTTCTTCGTCAGCAGTAATGATTTCTGTTTCACTTTTAGTTTCATAGTGAGTATCATTTTCTTTGTCATTACTTTTAAACAATTGCGGAGTACAGAATTCTGTTATTGCACTTTTGCGCAATTGGTTAATGTGCTTATGCAATTGTTTGCCATCTGCCATACGAACAGCAACCACTTGTTTACTTAAATGGCGTGCCACATATGCCTGAGTCCATGGTTTATTTAAATTATTTTTCACCCAGACTCATTCATCAGGTGAAAATTTGTTGTTTGTCATAATTGGCATTTGATGCTCTTTTGATGGTATTATTGCTGAGAGTTTTGTACGTAATTTCTAGCCTAAGTATTTTTCTGCAGGTGATCTGCCCTTTCAGCTGTGGTGTGGAATGCTGATATAGCAACGCCATGAAAACTGCCTCTTGGAGTCTTCCTTTTCCCAATTTATTCATTGATGACTTTAAGCTTTGTACTGCTTTCTCGGCCAGTCCATTTGATTGGGGGTGGTAGGGGGGGTAAGGATGTGTTCAATCCCCCATTCCCGCATAAATTCAGCAAATTTTTCAGACGTGAAACCGGTTCCATTATCGGATACGAGGGTTTCCGGTAGCCCGTGGTATGAAAAAATTTCCATGAGCTTGTCCAGCATCTCATCCGAACTTGTGTTTTTCACTGGTTTATATTCTGACCATCCTGAGTAGGCATCTACCACTACCAGAAATAATTGTCCGTGGATTGGACTGCAGTGGTCAATGTGATTCTCTGCCAAGGTTTCTCTGCTTCTTTCCAAGCTTCATATTTTGCTGTGGGTACTTTTGCACATGACTGACAGCTAGAACATATTTTATGAATGTTTCTATATCAGTGCTGATTCTTGGCCACCATACATAACTACAGGCTAATGCTTTTTCCCTGACAATGCCTGGATGACCTTCATGTAATAAATTTAGTATGTGCAATCTACCTATTTTTGGTATTAGGACCTGATCGCCTTTAAGAATGCAATCTTTACATATTGATAATTTTTCGCGAGCTTTCCATAGCTCTATGTGCAAAAACGGAAGACGCTGTGCTGGCCAGCCTCTTCTAATTTTTTCCATTATCCATTTGAAGCCAGCATCTTTATTAGTCCATGCTGCTACTTTTTGGCTATTAAGAGTCTGGCTTTGAAGTGCGTCAATGTAATTGATTTCTATTTCACTTGTATTCTCTGAGTTGTCAGGCATTCGGGATAATGCATCGACGTGACCAATATTCTTTCCCTTTCTATATTCCAGACTGTAATTATACAGGGTGAGTATGTTAATCCATCTCAACATGTGTGGGCTGAGGTTTTCTGGAATTTGTTTGATGCCTAAAAGTCCCAGAAGTGGTTTGTAGTCTGTCATGATTTTGAAATAATGACCATATAGAATCTGGTGGAATTTACGAATTCCAAATACTATAGCTAGTGCTTCCTTATCCAGCTGACTATTATTTTTTTCAGCTTTGGACAAAGTGTGTGACATGTATGCTATGGGACATTCCCCAGATTAAGCTGGGTGACATATTACTGCCCCCACTCCATATTCTGATGCATCAGTCATTAGTGTTATTTCAAGATCGCTATTATAGTGTACCAGTAATTTGTTTGATACAAGTAAAGCTTTGGTATTTTGAAAAGCCCTTTCTTGTGTTGCTTCTCATTTCCATTTCTGATTCTTTTTCAGTAGCTCGTATAATGGTTTGGCTATGTGAGCTTTGCCCTCTAGGAAGTTCTCAAAATAGTTTACCAAACCCAAAAAAGCCTGCAATTGTTTTACGTTACTAGGCTTTCTAGCTTCTGACACTGCTTTGACCTTTTCGGGAGATGGCCTTGTCCCAGAGCTAGAGACTATGTGCCCTAAAAACTTTAATTCAGTGGCCTTCCATATACATGTTTCAGCGTTTAATTTTACTCCAAACTCCTCTAGCCTTTGACAGACAGTAGTTAGACGACAATGCAATTCATTTTCTGATCTTGCCGTAATTAATATGTCATCAAAATAAGGGATAACGCCCTCACATCCAGTAAGCAGAGTTTCAATTTTTGCTTGGAATACTGGGAGTGGACGCTATGCCAAATGGGAGGCATTTGCATTTGAATAGACTCACATGAGTAGTCAGTGTTAGAATTTCGGCAGCCTTATTTGTTACTGGAATTTGATGGAAGGCCGCATCTAAATCTAATTTAGCAAAATATTTTGATTTTTGCAGTGATGCTAATATTTCTCTGGAGTTTGGAATGGGGTAGGCATGTTTATTTAGAGATTTGTTGACAGTTATGCGATAATCACCACACAAGCATATCTGTCCGTTAGGTTTGGTGATAACGACCAGTGGAGTCACCCACTCTGTCTCCTCTGTCGGTTCTAGAATGCCGTTCTTCACTAACTCATTTATCTCTTTCGCTACTTTTCCTTTCTGTGTGAAGGGGACCTTCCGAGGTCTGCAAATTATTGGCACGGCCTCTGGTGACATTTCCAGTGACACAGGTTTAGTTTTAATTGTTCCTGGTTTGCCATTAAAAAGTTTAGGGAAACGATCTCTTATGTCTTTTTCACTGTCAATTTTTTTGATCAATGAAATTTCAATTCCGAGCTCTGTAAACCAGTCACGACCAATGAGAGGGTTTATGGGGGCATGTACAATATATAGTGGCAAGATTGAAATGTTGCCTTTATTACTCGTAATTTGGGCTTGGACTACACCCTTAATTTTTATTTCTTTACCATTTATGTCCAATGCTCTAAGCTTAGTATTGCTAAGCCTAGGGGGCTCTCTTATTTCCACCCTGATCAAATTCCAGTCGGCTACAGATATTAAAGAAATGCTGCTACCGCTGTCTATTTCCATCGACAGGGGTTTTCCGTAAACTTTCACAGTAGTCATAAATTTCTGTGCTTGATTTATAACAGTGTTATTTATAACAATATTACATTTGGTATTATTTATACTTTGTATATTATTTCCTTTAACTTGGTCAACTGTTCTATTTTCACACATTCTCACCATGTGACCTATTTTTTTACACAGTCTACATCAATTGTGTTTGAAATAGCAATCTTTAGCTATATGACCTAGTTTTCCACAACAATAGCACTTTGTCTGACTTTTATTTGTCTGATTAATAGTTTTGTTTATCGGAAGACCCTTTGTTGAGTTTTTCAACACCAAATATTCCTGTTTGATCGCTATCAATGCCTTTTTTCAAAGCAAATTCTTTTGCTTGCTCTACCACTATTTCGTGAGCGATACTGCATTTGATAGTTTCATGATAATTTATGTCTTTATCAGCCAGTAACTGCTGCCTCAAAGTGTCACTATTCATTCACATAGGAATTGTTCCAGTAGCGCTTCTTCTAAATATGAATCATAACAGCAGTTTTTTGCGAGTTCGCATAGGGCTGAGTCGTAATCCTGCGTATTTTCATTTTTGCCTTGATGGCGATTTCGAAAATGAAGTCTGGCGATGTGCCTAGATGGGTGAGGATTAAAATAATTTAACAAACAATCTTTTAATTCATTGTAGGTTAATTTTTCAGGAGTGTTGGGTTCTGCTAATCTGTTAGCTATTTGTATGACCCCTTTTCCTGCAAAACATAATAATGTCGCTGTTTTATACGCATCTTCCTCTACTCTGTTAATAAAACAGTAATTTTTAATCTTTTGAATGTACAGGGGGCACTCATTTGCCTCTCTGATGTCAAACTCGGACATCGTCGATTGCATTTTAAGCAATTTATATAACTAACTCGTTTAATACTGTAGGTTCGTTCACTACTTCAATAATTCTGCCTGACTTATTTGGTTGTCAACAGACTGCTAGGGTTCAAATTGAACTGTTATGACTGCACCAGTGCAATATCCAGTACTAGTCGGATATATATATGGTTGAGGTTCGAGTGAGATTTATCGCACTCAACAGTGACAAGTTATATAATTAAACACACGAACATGGTAGTGGAGTTAATAGGTTTATATACATAAATACATATACAAGGATCAATATATAATACAATTATTACAAAGATAAACTGACTAACACATTATTATACAACTCTAGTCTTAAAGGCCCACAGGCTTACAATAAACAATATTAAAGTCTATACGACCTGTACTGGTCCCTAGGTCTACCTTAGTACGTTCGGAGGTAGACCTCTCCACGAGATGAGCTGAAAGTGAAGTAGTGTCTGTGCACTCAGGAAAACGCATCCATCCCTCAACTTCACCTAGCAAGTCTGACCTTGTTTGTTCCCGCCGTCCCGGATGTAACACTCTCTATTTCCATTGGTCATCCCATGACACGAGATACAAAGTGGTCAGTTTGGTTATCTCTGACTAACTTTAATCGTTACTGTGATGCTTTTAGCATACACGCACATACTTGAATATTTGTAATAGTTACATTATTATTGCGTGTATCTGTTAATAAGCATACACACACATACTTGTATTCATTTGTAATAGTTACATTATTATTGCATGTATCTGTTAATACACACACATACATGGAATTAATAGAGTTATTATTATTGTGTGTATATGTGAAAACACACACACATAGCAAATCACTTTACTGTTATGTGTCAAATATATGATTGCAGCCATATGCTGGATAAACACGTGATATTTTTCTCATGATGCATTTGACCAATCCATTTAATCGGGAATCTTTGAAACCAGGATAATCGTAATTAGATTTTTAAAAAATATATTGATAATTTTAAATATCTACTTAAGTATTTCACAATAAACTGTCAGTTGTATATATACGTTTTAATGATAATATTGTGAGGGTGGGCATATTTTCTATTATGGATTACATTTATTAAAAAAGGTTTATTTCCAACAATATTTTGATTCCTTTTTTTCTAAAATAAATTTTAGAGGAGATTTGAACCCAGACTTTCAAGATTCCTTCAGTCATCCATTCCATCTTATATAACCAATACACATGACTACATACATGCGAAAAGATAAATGATCTCCAATATACATATTTCATGCTGAACCAGCACTCATCAGTTGGTATGGATCATCTTCCATACATATATATAATCATTGCTCAGTTTATATTAAGATAGAAAATCTTCAAACTTTAATGGACAGACTTCAATCTTTTCTACTCTCCAACTTTTAAGCCATCCATATCATTGAAAATCTGATGATGGCATGTTAAAAGTCCTTGTTTGACAAATTTTGTTGTTTCATATCCATGTTGACAGTAAGTCAATCTTACCCCTCATATATAGGACCTTAAGCCCATTTAAATATACAGAAGAGAGATTGGCAGAATATAGGCTGAATATTTAATATTTAAATATAATATTGTATTTATACTTTAAGCTAGATATGGATGACCTATGAGTTGGATAATGGAGAAGACTGAAGCTTCTTCATTAAAGTTTGAACATTTGTTATCTTAATATAAATTGAGCATTGATTTTATATATATATATATATATATATATATATATATATATATATATATATATTAGATATATCCATATCAATATATATATATATATATATATATATTGGAGATGATAATCCAGATCAACTGAGTGCTGGTTCAGCATGAAATACATATATTCAGATCATTTATCTTTTTTATATGTATGTGGCCATGTGTATTGGTTGTATAAGATGTAGTGGATGATTGAGGGAGCTTGAAAGTCTGGGTTCAAACCTCTATTACATCTATCTTAAAGTATAAATACTGTACACATATTTAAATATTATTATTATAGTTGTTGTTATTATTATTATGTTTAAAGCAACTTTATTCATCAAACAGAGATTACATCAGTGTAAAACAAGCAGCATTTGCATGTGAATAAATTTTCTAATACCCAGCATATGAAATTTAGAGGGAAATCAATAACTACATACATATGATTTAAAGAATAATCAGTATAAGGGGTGATTATATGTTCTTCTATTAAATTGTCTAGAGAATTATGGTCTGTAGTTGCAAGCATTTTCTTCTGCTAAATAGTTGTGAAATTGATGGTCTGTGATTGTAAGCATTAGTTCAGTTTTTGCAAAGTTGATGTTACTTATACATAAATGAAAAGGAAACTTTATCACTGATGTGTCAATAAGCTTTCAGAAAATGTTTGTTGTATCTTGTGAATAGTTGATTATAATTAGATCTAGAGGGAGACAATCATATGATTGTGTTGCAAGGAGTGACCATTTAAGTTTACTATTCCTGACTTTTGGTTATTCAAGCTGGTTGGAAAAAGTGGTTGGGTCACTGACACTAAGGCAAAAAGTGTATTATATGCACCAAAAGACATACAAAGTAAATCTTGCTGCTTAAATAGCTGGGATGGTGTTTCTGTTGTATGTCTCAAGGATGCTTCTTAGTGTATAATGCTGTTTCCTCTTCTTTATGACATAGTTGTCAGAAAGGACAGTCTGTGGTATTGTAGGAAGTGGTGTGTGGGTACAGTGTATAAGTTAAATCTCAAGGGAAAGTCAAAAAATTTAGCTCTAGAGACTTTGAATCTATGAAATAACTGACAGTTGTTTATGCCTAGCATTGAGGAGGGGTGGTCAACAGATGGATTTCAATATAGCCCAATAGATATATTTACCTGTATTACATAGTGATATTTGGTTGTAGATACTTTGTAATTTGCATATGAGTGATAATAGAAATCTATATGAGGGAAGTGGCCTGACTATTGATGTTATGTGTATGAAACATTCTTGTGTTGGAAATCATCTTATAATAGCAGTTAGGAGAGTTATACTTTTTCAGATGTGGAAAACTTTATACAGTGAAGGCCCAGTCCATTTTGTGCTAGTGGAAAAGTAAGCTGTTTGTTCCAGATAGAAACAATCTTCCAGTGCCATAATAATTTGCAACAAAATGAAAACATATAGGAGTTAAAAGATCTGTCAAATTTGATAATAGGCAAATAATAGATTATTTTTGTAAAAAAAAGTTGATTGAAAAGATAAATTTTTGAATATAGAAAAAGATAGATAGGTCTTAGAAAGCGAGGTAGTTATCCTTCTGGCCTCATTTTTAAGACTTTTGGGTTTTCAGCCTTATACCAATAGTTCCTAGATGAAAAGAGAATCCAAGAGAGGCAGAAGGCTGGCCATGATAAATTTGTGCATATGTCTTGCCTGTGCAAAGTAATCTCTTTTTCACATGGATTGTTGGCAGCCATCTTTGTTGGAATTTAACGATCAACAAAAATTATAAATAATAAATTGTTATATATGCATATCCCATGCACCCTGCACACCCCAGCCCCCTGTAAACTTTCTATTGAGAGTTACGTGGATTTCTCAGCTCAGTAATAGATTGATAAATGTGTATAGAAGGGTAGGAGGTATTCTTATGATTGCGAGCATGTGAATTAAACTATCAACTATAACTGTGTCAAAAGTTGCTTCAATTATCGATTTACACAGCCATCGGGGCATATTTTTTTCTGTTCCCGAGCTGAGTTTAAAATTGTTTTAAATATGAGAGCTGCTTGGCCTGGGGATGAGTTCTTCTTGGCATATTGCATAGATGATATTAGAGGGAATATTTATGGTTCTAATTTCTCTTTTATGTACTTTGTCAAAAATTTTAATACCAAAGGACCCACCTCATGGAGATATGTTGTAGGTTGGATAAATTGAATGAGTGTATGTGCAGTTAAAAATATGTTCCAGAATGATGAATGAAAAATATAAAGAAAAGGCAGGTTAATATAAAATTATAAATCTGTTTTCAAAAAGTAAGTTTTACCAGTCTCAGAACATCAGACGGTGCCACTACAATCTCTAACCAAAATGCAATATATATAATGTTTATAATTCATTTGATAAATTACAATCATAATATAGTTACAAATTATAAATGAGAATTCAAAATATTATTGAATTAAATGCTTATTAATGAAAATCTTTCAGCTTAATTATATTCTCTAATTCATGATAATTTATAAATGACGTTCCGCTAATAAATAATTTATAAATATTGCATTAAAATTGTTATATAATGAAATTTTGTTGCAAATTATAAGTTTCTTCAGACTCTATGTGAATAAATTACAATTGTAAATTAGCTGAAAAGTAATCGGTTAAAAATTAACCGAAACCAATTTTTAATTATCACTTTATCGGTAAATGTTCATAAACTGTTAAGTATATTAAATATTAAGGTACACCAACATGGTATAGTTTCATCTTCTACATTACAATTTTCAAAAAATGCGTATTTAGTAAAATGGTGTGAGTAATACAATAATACAATTTATATAGATATTTTCTTACCACAAAAATAGAAGCAATGTCAAGCGTTGGTGGCCTAGTGGTTAGCATAGCCACCTTCCAAGCAGCTGACCCGGGTTCGCTTCCCGTTCAATGCATTTGACATATGAAAAAAAAAATAGAAGCAATTATACTGATGTGTGCCTGGAATTTGTGCTTTAATTTCACAGGCAGCTATGACTTGTTTCAGACCATAATTTAAATAAATGTTAAAAACCTTTATTAAATCTAACATTTTAAGATTCAGTATAAGACGCTGGATCTGGACATTAAAAGATTGATCTATTCTCAAGAATTTGTTAGGGGTTCAAATCTGGAAATAACAGTACTAGTCTGTGATCTATGAATGTTGAGTTTCAGAGTCTGCCATTCTTCCAACTTATATACTTCATTCTTCCTGTTTAAAATAACGTTGTTTTTTTTTTTAAATTCATAGGAGATTCAGTTGACTCATGACAATATAAGACAGATAAAACTACCACAGCCATTAAAATATACTAACAGTACCTATTATAAGAACTCTCAATATGAAGGAATCTCATAAGTAGCTCTAGAAGGTTAGAAGAAAATGTAAAAAACAATAATCAGTTACAATAGTACTAATATGGTTTAAAACTATCAGAGAGTATTACCAGATAATCTTAATATCACAAAACATTGTGATAAGTAGTACATGATTGAAGAAGTAAGATGCTAATAATTACTAGTTAAAAGACTTAGGTTATCATTCAGGGATAATTTCAGCTAATAGTACAAGAAGAAAAGTATATCATTAATTCTGGGGGGGAGGGGCATAAGCATATATCCTCAAAGATCATAATAATTCTTATATGATAAATACAGGGGTATTAATGTCTAAATACAAAATTCCTAGTGGTTAATATTATATACTAATTAAATTAACAACTCAATATTGGTTTATTGGAAATGGTGCAAAACACTCTCAATTTGCATCCAGAGATCCCCACACACTCAAATTACTGCCACATTACAAGATTTCAAATAGATTTTCCGGGTAAATTTTACATTGCTTATCCTGATTAAATCTTAATTTGAATACTCAAGGACCAAACAATGCAGCCCAAATAAAGTTATACAAATATATTATATGTCCGAACCTGCAGGGACTTCAATCCTACTCATGTGCATCCACATCACAAATCATTTCAGTATGAATGTTTTATGCTTTGGATTAAGAGTATTTCACATGCTCCATAAATCAGCATTGAGTTGTTAATCCAATTAATATATTAATGTGTGTATATCATATATATATAAAATCACTATTTTTTCTGTTGTCTGATTGGTGAATGTATTAATGTTTGTCTGATGTCATGTGTCAAGTCAAATTCACAATGAGGCATATTTTTCCATGAAAAAAAAAAATTTGTTCCCCCAATTAATCTGTAATAATACTTCCAAATCTTGATTACTGTTTGTATATTTCAAAGTAAAAGTTTCCAGCCAGTTGCAGGAACAGTCACAAATGCTGATTTGCAATTCTGTGTTAAGATACTCTGTGCTGATATGATCGGTCAATCCCCTAATATAGTTCAGATGAATGACATATTCAGCAATGTTTACTAAAAATATATATATTTATATTAAATCATAAAAAAATTGTTAAAGTAACCAATTAAAAAAACTTACAAATATTAGCTTCAATAATATGTGATTTTTATTATGAAGAATTTAATGCAAAGATAGTAATGATGTAAAATTAAACATATCACAATAATGGCCTTTCAAAGGACCAGATACATCTGGTATAGTTAGAATTTTGTTGATATTAAAAAAGATTTTAATGATTATTATAATAGTAGTATTAAAAGTGATAATTTTTAAAATTATATATATATATTGAAACAGATATACTGTTCCTCATATATATATATATATATTCAAAAGATCACTCCCCACCCCCATTTAAAAATGACTAGCGTGATTTGATCAAATTGGGAATGAAATAAAGCAAAAAGTTTATAGTTTCAAAATTAAGAGGTAAATAAAAGCTGTGATTTGTTAAAAAGATTATATTTTTAATTTTTTGATCGATAGTTTTCTTATCTCTCACACTAAAAAATTAGATTATCCAATCATTAAGAAGAAAAGAAAAAACATTTGGGCTAAAATGAGGCAGTATGCAAATCAGACATGGCGGAAAAGAAAGCTGTTCTATCAATTCAGAGAGAGGTAGATCAGATTGGATTTTTTTTAAAAGTGTATTACTCAAATCTGATTTTCGTCTCCTTAAAATATAGCTTTTACAAACACTTAAAAATGGAAGAAGAAAGCTTATTAAGGGAATTGTAATGATAAAAGAGTAAACTAACAGCTTCTTGACTCTCCATGAAGCATGATTTTCAAGATAATGTTATTTAGATGAAAAAGCCTCTTTTGAATAAATCAGACTAGTCACTGGAAGGTATTATTTTATAAAAATATTTGAAGTCTTTATTATAAATTATAAATTGAAATTATGAAGTAACTGCTAAAAATACATTTGTTACTGGAAATTTATAAATGAGAATTATGAATAATGTAGCTGCATGAAAATAGAAAATTATAAATGAAACTTATGCACATAGATGCACATTTACACTGACTGGATTATGAATAATCACAAACTCAGAATTGTTCACATTATTTGTTTTGATAATTATAAATAAAATAATGAAAGACTATATGGATTATAAATGTTTATATTGGTATTATGTGGAGAAAGTAATGAAACTTATGCACATAGATGCACATTTACACTGACTGGACTATGGATAGTCCACAAACCAAGGATTGTTTACATAATGTACTATAAAAATTACAAATGCTTACATGAATCTCGTTTGTATACAAAGAAAATAATGAACTTTATTAAAATGAATTGCAAATGAACTATTGATCAACAAACTGCTTCTAACTTTTTCATAAATGAAATGAAAATGAGTCATCACATGGATAGGAATGAACTTTATTAGAACTTGCAAATTAATTGTTATTTAATAAAATTATTGTTAGTAAAAATTAAATTTAGTTATCCAGTTGTCCAATTCTGTTTTGTTTTATTGCATCACTCATCAGTTATAGCACTTGTTCATGAGAATCTCATGCCTTCTGAGCTATGTCTAGCATAACTAGACCTAGGCAAGTCAGGTTGTAGTGAGACGGAACTCTAATGGCGCTGTTTGGAAAACCAAACAGAAATGTTTAGATGCTTCCAGTCTCTATGGTACTACATCCTCTGATGAGCAGGAAATATTGTTGTAGGGGGCGTTAACATCTGCATTGGGGAATGCCAATCAATAGTTCCTTCCTGCAGCATGCTCATCAGAAAATTGTTACAACCGATGTAATAAAAGGGTTGTATGGGGGTCCGGTTACAATATATATATATATATAGAGAGAGAGAGAAAGAAAGAGAGAGGAGTTTTTTTCTGTCATGTAATGTGGTGCAGTAGCATCCAGCATCTTTTTAGTGTATTTTTAGTGTTTCAAATGGTAATTAGATGAAATGGTATCATACATACATCGTACATAATTACAATCCATATTTATATAATTTGAACAAATAAAAAATGTGGTGTTTTATGAATCAGATGAAATACGAATGGATTCCAAATTGGCACTCTCACTGTTTTATGAATCAGATGAAATATGGATGGATTCAAAATTGGCACTCTTGTATAGTGAGAAGTGGATATGTCTGTGCCGCCATTGGTCACTAGTGGTCAACAACTGATTACAGCCATGCATGTGCAGCCAGTACTATCTGATGTTTGTGATTGGATGTACCTATGTAGTGACTGACAATTAATTTCTTTACTTTTACATAAATTTGACATCATTATTTTTATTTTTTTAGTGTAAAGGTTTATCCCAAGTTTAAAAATGAAAAACATTTTACTTACTTCTAGAGCTTCAGTCCCATTAATAAAAAGTTCAAAACAATGACCGAAAATATGGAAATATTGGTGCAAGTTGATGTTCCTGAATCATCTCAAGTAGATCTTGAGGTCCATTGCTGAACTCAAAATGATTGGCTGGATTGCTGGTTATTGGATCAAAATAATGATTTTTCCTCAAAAAATGAATGGTTGAACATACACAAAATGAAATTTGGCTGTACATCTTGCAGAAACATTAGAACTCTTGGGACTGAAGGGATGATGGGAATGAAAATTTTTAAAGAATGGGCCAACAATAAAATCACTTATTCTGGGGAAAATAGGAAGTTACAACTGAAGTAATTTGAAAAAAAATTTTCATTTACAGAGAATCTGCTGCACTCAAAACAATGTTAAAAATTATTTTTAAAACCCAAAAAAGAAAGATTATTATAAGCATTTTTTTAAAATCATTATCTCGTGGAAAAGTAATATCAGCAAAAAATGTTCTAACTGCATATAGAGTAGCAAAGCAAAATCAATCATTCTCAATTTTTGAAAGTGAAATTGATCTGCAAGAACTGAATGGAACTGAAATGAGTCATATTCTTCATTAAGCAAATGCATGCATTAATATCGCAATCATGTAAGGGATGAAATGAGTATAAAATATAATTTCATTGATAATTGATGAATCAACTATTATAAGCAAATAAACCCCCCTCATTGTGTTTGTTCGATGCTGTATCGAAAATGTTGAAATGAATTTACTGATTAATTTATTTTTAGACTTGATCGAACTTGAAAAAGTAACAGCAAAAGGAACATGTACTTAAAAATATATTTAATTTCAGTAGCATGCGATCGTGCTGCTGTGATGTTTGGATATAAAAGTGGAGTAAAAAAAACTGCTGACCAAAAATTTTTTTCCATTATAGTTTGGCATTGTGCATAATTATCAGTAAGAGATGTTGTAAAGAAAATTTGTCAATATATTAAAATCATTTATTGATAAACTTTGTTTTATACCATGTGTCACCAAAAAATAATAGGGAGTTACGTAAATGTGCAGAATCACTAGACATTGAGCTGCTAAAAATTGGAAGAGTTTTAAGTATTAGATGAGTGGTGTTTAGTTTTCATTCAGTTTCGGCTATGTTAAATAATTTTGAATCTTATGTGCATCATTTTGAAGAAGCAATGAATAAGCCTACAAGAGATAAAAATAATAAATGTACTTACTATAGTTTAAAGAAAAAAAATGACACCTATAGTCTTTTTATTGGATCTAGCATTTAGGTGCGATGCTCTCCAAGAATTGTCAGAAGTAAGTTTGGACCTACAAGATCACAATGTGAACCTTTACATTGCAGATCGAAAAATAAATGCACTAGTTCAAGTTTTTGAAGAAAGAAAACAGAATTTTGGACTCTTTTATAAATGTGCTGTGGCTGTTGTACATCATCTGCATTTTTGTGGAGTTTCACTTCATGCAAAAGTTTCAAAAAATGATTCCGTTGACCAGAAACATTTTATACCATGTTGAAAGAGTAAACTAAAAAAAGGACTCTAAATAGCAAAGATGTTGAGTTTGCACTTTGGGCTCACATATTTGACCAAAAATACTGGCCTAAAGATATTGATATTCAGTTGACATTTCAATCAGACTACAAATGAATCTAATTATTAACCCCAACAAGATCTTCGTTTGGCATTTCTGTTCATTAAACATCACTTTTGACACTTTTTGATCCTTCAAAATACGTTGATCTGTGGTTACTTAGAGGACGTCATTCGGCCATAGACCCTAACACTAAAAAAATGAATTGAGACGATGTCAGATGAGAATTAGACGAAACTTTGGAAATCTCTATAAACTTTTATTCAATTATATAAAATTTTACAATTTTATTTTACATTTAGTTATCAGTTGTATATTTGTATTTGTTTATTTAACTCTAGATTTGACTTATCTAAAATAAAAAATTTATAAATTTTGTTTAATTTTTTTATTTGCTTCATAGCTTTGGAAAAGCTGTTTTAAATTTCATTTAAATGATATTTTCTTTAGTAAAAAGCTTGACAAAAAATGAATTTCGGCATCTTTTTATATATATAAAGCCCAGGGTGGGTATATATATATAAGAATAGAGATGCAAATTATATATAGGCTTTAAAAAACGACAGTATAAAAAACAAAAACTTTTTGAGTTTAACAGCTAAAAAAATCTCGAAGCTTTATGTTTGTAATTTATTTAGCTTGTTTTATTTTGTAATAAATTTTTTAAATGTTCATGTGTTTTGTTCCACCCCTGTCTCTCCATTTATTATTTTAGTACAAATTGAAGTTAATAACACATAATATGTTTATTACGTTAAAGCAATTTAAAGGAAGCACTCCTATATATATTATAAATTCACTTTAAGTTACATTCAAGTAATATAAATTTTACAAGATAAGCACTTTATCTATAAAACGTTTTAAAGTTCAATACAGTACTTTAGTCAATTTTTATTTTTAGTTAGCTTATCTTGATAAATGACGATGTGGTTTTTAAAAAAAAAACTTTGATAAGATATTAATACAAAATGCATGCTTTCTTTTATAAATATTTGACAAATAATATTAATCTTTCCACTTAACTATCTTTTAAGTAGACTAGTAAAAATATTTGAATTCTGAATTCTTGTTTATAACCAACGAGCGTATGGATAAAAAAGGGTTATTAAGATAAAATAAAATTTATTGCTACAATAAAAATGAAGTGTTACTGCAACTTAGAGTTATGTGATATATAAGTCTGGTACAATATACCCATACTTATATACGAGCATATACTATATCTTAAATAGCTTATCTACAATATGCTTTAAAAATATATTTTTAAAAAAGTGTAAATATAAATTAGGAATTCGTATGTTGTTAACTGATTGAAGAATTAAACCAATTATTATTCTGGTGAGAAAAATTTCCGGTCGTCGGGTTCCCTTTTGCAGGGGAAATTATCATATTGAGAAGTTTATCAATTAATGTTTACTGGAAAAACTAAATCCGTTAATATACTTCCTATAGGAATCTGTCGATTTTCCAAATTAACAAAATTCATCAAGCTGAGTCCAAAATTTAAAATCATCCTTGGAGCACTCCCCACTGGGGCCTTTCTCTACTACCAAAGGGGTTACAATATTAACCCCCTTTGCCCCCTATGCAACAAATAGGAGGAGTCCATTGACCACATTCTGAAAGAATGTGGTTTGTGGACTTACCTCCGGAATATAACCTTAGACTGGATAAATGGCAATGATCCAACTAATATTTCTCTTAAGGCTGCAATTAAAAAGGGTCACTTTGGAACAATAAGACCAGCCACTTTCATTCTGCCAGATGTACCATGATATTTGATCATGGCAATGATGACTCAATGGTTAATCAATTTTTCAAGTCCCTCTACAAGAGAAAAGATGAGGATAAATGAACTTGTCAGCATTGGCTGACTGACCAGACTTGGAGCCAGATGAGGCTATAAACTTGATTCATGTAATTCTTAGACCTACGACCTGAACCTTCTCCATATCATGGCAATGATGACTCAATGGTTAATCGATTTTTCAAGTCCCTCTACAAGAGAAAAGATGAGGATAAATGAACTTGTCAGCATTGGCTGACTGACCAGACTTGGAGCCAGATGAGGCTATAAACTTGATTCATGTAATTCTTAGACCTACGACCTGAACCTTCTCCCACCTACAGAATGAATAATATTTTCCATCTTTCACCTACTAATGATTTAAACTTTAACTATTTATAAAGATCTTTCATATACCCTATAATTTTGCATTAGTTCCATACTGTGTAATTAATTCATCTATGTATCCTAATTAGCGATTCTCAACAGTTCCTTTTATATATCAACTATTAGATATTGTTATGGTCCTCGTTGGCCTTTGGGAAAAGTCTTTAATCAATAGAATTTCTAAACCTTATATATAGCTTTGACTTACTTTATATCCCTAGCAAATTATGCATATGACACACTGCCTTAAGGACTGTGTAATCTTTGATTTTGTTTTTGTTTTGTTTTTTTGTTCTTTCATACTTGCATTAATTTGCCTATCATAATTTTCCTATATAGCTCTTGAGACTATGTTATTAATCTAATACAACTTTTGATTTCCCTGTATACATGGTTTGCATACCATATTTATATGTATTCATTGAAACTTTATTATTGACCTAATTTTATGCTGTTATTGATTTCTCTTGTATCTACTCTAAAGTGTAAATAAAATGTTAATTTTGAAAATGAGAAAAAGTAGTTTTTTTTAAAAAAAAAACTTTACCACCGTGCAACTTTTTCTTTACAAGATAGATCATGTGACATATAACGCTGGTTGATAATCTTCAAAGGTATTCTCATCCTGCTGATTTAATGCAGTTGGGAGAGTGTCCAACGAGAATTCCCAAGATCGATTCTGGCGATCAGAATTCTGGCGCTCGAATCTTTCATGAATCATCGAGCAATAAAGCCATTAGCATTTCCTTTTTCTTCAGAAAATTATAACATCAAATTAACATTAAAAGATTTAAGTTAAAACTCTAGTCTAGAATTGCGTGTTTTATTTGAATACAAGTATATATATTTTTATATATACATGGAGTTTAAATATAATTATAAAGGATTTGAACACAGACTTTCAACCTTCCTTCAGCTATCCACTCTTTCTCATACAACCGATATACATGACCACACACACGTGACAAAGATAAATCTCATACAACCGATACCCATGACTACATCCACGTGATAAAAATAAATCTCATACAACCGATACACATGACTACACACACGTGACAAAGATAAATCTTACACAACCGATATACATGACCACACACACGTGACAAAGATAAATCTCATACAACCGATGCACATGACCACACACGCGTGACAAAGATAAATCTCGTACAACCGATACATATGACTATGCACACGTGACAAAGATAAATCTCATACAACCGATACACATGACCACATACACGTGACAAAGATAAATGATCTTCAGCGTACGTATAATGTGTTTCATAAATATAGGTTGTTCTTTATCTAGAATAATGTGAGACACTAAAATTTATGTAATTAAAATGAAGCTAATCTAAGAATGTTATTGCTTATTTAGCTCTCTTTGAGCAAAAAACATACATATATTTATATACCATCCATAAATAAACTACCAAGTAGTAAATGAGAGTGAAATCTAACAGAACGTTATAATTTACGAGTTAATCTCTTTCATTGAGCAAAGATCTAAACACCTAAGTTTCTTTATTCATGGGTTTCAAGAACATGTGATGGAAAGTAAGTTTTAAATACTTAAGATCTTACACGTGCAAATAGAAAGATAAAAATGAATGAGTAATACCCATGTTAGTATTTAAAATAGGCAAAACTCTCTCCATACAATAATGCCACTCAAAGGAAGACAGAGTAATCAATGGATGCCAGAAGGCTTGTGCATAAAATCCCTATCTAGTGCCTACTCATCCAATATCCCCAAACTAGTTTCTGGCTTATGGCTTTCATCAGTGAGGAGCCTTGGATCTGAGAGCACTGCACCTAGATCTGGGGATCTAATGCAACTTTCCAGCAGTCACCGTTTATCTCTACTTAACTACAAAACTATGAGAATAAAATTGAAAACACACAAATATTTTCAATCTAAGCTCAGTAGGTAGTTCAGCACCCATACATTTTGGTGTATTTGGTTCTTTTACAACCATAAACACCATCTTCCTATAAGGCAGGATTGGTATTAAACCTTTAAACATCACATGATCACTATTTCCCATGCTTGCTCAAAACTGTTGTTAAAATAGGGAAAACTCTCTCCATACAGTAATGCTACTCAAAGCAAGACAGAATAATCAATGGATACCAGAAGGCTTGTGCATAAAATCCCTATCTAGTGACTACTCATTCAATATCCCCAAACTTGTAAGACCATAAGCCAGAAATGAGTTTGGGCATATTGGATGAATAGGCACTAGATAGGGATTTTACGCATAAGCCTTCTGCATCTATTGATTATTCTATCTTGCTTTGAGTAGCATTACTTAATGGAGAGAGTTTTGCCTATTTTAACAATAGTTTTGAGCAAGCATGGGAAATAGTGATCATGTAGTGTTAGTAATTTGTTCTATACAAATTAAGATACAGATCTGCTTTCCCTCCCTTCCAAACTGCTTTAAGCAGCATTAAACAAAATCCTACACATGATTTTCAAAATTTATCAACACAATTGATATTGCCCAAGTATAACACTTTATTTTTGCTTATGTGTTCGCATTTACTGTTTATTCTTAAGTATATTTTTAGTATAGCACTAGAGCAGGTTCTGTTTTTACTTATAGCGATCTTTGAAGTGATCTTCCATAAGTTAAATGTCAATTTTTTCAGCTTTAAGTATAATCAAACTATTTATCTGTTCAGTTGGCAAAATAGAAAAAGAATAAATGTTTGCATACATAATTTTTACTTGTAAATATTAAAATTCTAATTGATGGAAGTGTGTAGAAAAATTTTAAATGCATTAATATGACTAGAGCTTGAAGGTTTGTTTATTTAACTAGGTTTTTTTATCTTAAAAAAATAATGTCCTTAATGTCTGCTCTTGTACAATGTTATATGTAGAGCTGACAAATACGCTCTTAACAAGCTTTGCAGAATATACCCAACCTCAGACCGGTTTCTGCAACTGGCTTCTTCAATGAGGTGCTAGGATATTCAAGCATTAGCTTTTATACAATAGTTTTTTTTATTTTAAAAAAAATATCACTTTATGAATTTTATACATACTAATGTAAATGTTCTATTTCTCTCTCTTTCAAACCCCCCCTCCCAACCGTTTTTAACTTTCTCTTCTCTCATTCCCCCTGATTTTTTCTGAAATTGGAATGATCTTACTCATCTACAAATGCCTGTAGGTATAAGATAAGGTTGAATTTCATTTACCTCAATATATATAAATTCATCACTTGGAAGTCATTTAAAAATAAGCGGCTCCAAAAAGAATAAATAAATAGAAGTGAGAAAATAGAATCATTAAAAGAAAAGTTAAAAATAAAATAACCCCAAAAATACAAATATGTCTAATTCATTTGTCGTATTGAAAGCTGTCTTTATATTTTCAACAACATTTTTTTAATTTCACCAGCTTGTCTAGGTGTAGATTCCACCATCATTATTTTATCTCTATCCTCCCAAGAAAATCTCTTTAGCAGGTCTTTAAAATATTTTTTAAACTCAAATACTCATACAAGAACTATACTAAGATTTATTATAAAATGTGTTTTTTGAGGAAATATCTTACTCTTTAGTCATTTCATACGTTTAATATGTCATTACGTTAGTAGATGTATATACATATATGTATATAAAGATAATAATTGACAATATAGCCATTTATAGGCATATAAAATATTGTGGAAGAAAACTAGTCTTCACATATCAGCCATAAAATAGACACCCACTCTCTGTCAATAAATGTTTTAAAAGTTCAGGGAGTCCACCTATGATTTGAGCTCTGAACTTGTGCAAATGATATGCTGACTCACAATAAGATCAAACACTAAATTCAAGCACATCAACAAATCTTGTTTTACGTAAAGCTTATTTGGACTATCTACGCTTTTAAAGCATTTAGAAACAGGAGAGTGCAAGCCTATTTTTGTATTTTCTTTCAACAATATATATATATCATTAAAAACCAGTCAACACTTAAACAATCTCAATATCAATAACAATCAACAATTTCTAACTATTGTATACTATATATGTATACTATTATTAAATGTACTGAATATAATTATAATAAATGTGATATTTAACCCTTCTTAAAAAAATATTACTTAAAGGTTTTAAATTTTTATTAGCAGGCACTGAATATATATATATTACTTTTATTTACATGCAAAAATTAATCAAATGAATTATTTCTCAAGACTTCATAAAAGCTCTAACATCAGAGATGATGGAATATAGTCTCGAGACTTGAATTTTTTTTTTCCCCATATGTCATAGCATCGGCAGGGAGGCGAACCCGCAACAACCGTCTGCAACCAACTGCTTGCTTGCAAGGCAGCTGCGCTGACCTCTCGGCAACCAACGCTTGACCGAGACTTGGATTTTGAGTTCCAGAATCAATTACTTTCCTTGCATTAAATCACGCAGGACTATTGCATCAAACATTTTGGAAACATTGGGATAATATCAACAAGATGCATTTCTGACTAAATCACTACTCTTCAGTTGACCTAAGTCACAACCTATAAAGAGGATAATGTTAAAAAGGTGAATGACTCTATAAATCATCTATATATAGGAAAAATGGCCTTTAAATAATCATTTTATAATGAAATCATCTACATTATATAAATTCAAAAACATGTTTGGGTCATAATATCACCAATATAATAATAATAATATTATTATTACTTAAATATTAAAATTACTATATAACATTACTATATATACTCGATTAAATTATAAAATATTCATGTTTGTTTTAATGAAATGGAATTTTTTGATGTAATGAATTATATATGAAAAATAGAATAAATGTGTTAGGATTTTTTGCCTCATATGTAGTTTTTTCCAAACAATTTTTCGTTTGCAAATTGTAATCAGAAAATATTCTGAATTTATAATACTTGGCGCAAAGGCGATAAAGGATTATCTCTTAAAAGCTACTCCATATTCAGTTATTTTTAAGTACTCAAAAAAAAAAAAAAAACCTGGTTTAGTATTTCCTGTTGTCCTGATTACTAATCAATTTTTACTAATTAGAAAGAAAATAATTTAAATATATCTGTTAAAAATCTAGAGGATGATTGGAGTAAAATAAATTTCTAATCTATTATGAGTTCAACACATTTCTGCGAAAGCTGTTTTACTCCGTTAATATTTTGATGATGTAATTAAAATTTTCTTCTAATAAAATTATGATTTTGACATAGCTTGCTTTGTAGTACATACTTGCATAGACTATAAAACTGTCTTTAAGAAGAAATATACCCACTTGTTTAGAGTACATGTGTATATTAGCGTGTCATTTCTTGACAAGACCTCAAAAAATTAATTAACTTAATTTATCGCTTATAGCGAATTATATAATAAGGTAGTCAACAGGTAATAAGTCTAAATTTGAGACTGGAAAAATAGGAAAAAATAATCGTTATAATCTATGAAATAGCAAAGAACCAATCGTCTTGAAGTAGGCAAATCATAACAGTTATTAAAACAGGCAAAACTTTCCATACAGTTGTGCCACTCAGTGCAAGCCAGAGTAATCAATGGATGTCAGAAGGCTTGTGCATAAAATCCCTATCTAGGGCATATTCATCTATATGACGTTTAATAGTTCAAATCGTAACTGATGATTAATTATATATAATAATATTCTTTTTTTCCATAGAATTAGCATAAGTCAGCACTTTCAACCACCTTTTAATCATCTTTTTAGCACCTTTGGCGATTGCAAGAAATTTACTTTTACCTGTGGTGTTATTTAAATTGTTTGCTTTTGTAAACCTACTTATTCTGTGTGGAAAAAAGCGTGGTCGTTCAATTTGTAAATATAAAATCAAAAAATTTACCAAGCATTAATTTTTTCTAACTAGAGTTTAAACAAATATTGATTTGAAATATCCCCCTCCCCCTCATTAGAATTTAAAAAAAGAAAAGATTATTAATGATAACAGAATTGTTTTTCTTCTAAAAATAGAAAATATATCTGTTTTGAAACTATTAAGATAAAAGCTTTCGACGTACATTCCTATCTTTATAAAACTAAAATTAACAAACTTTTAATATTTTTGTATAACAACCCAAACGAAAGCTTTAAATTAATTATTATTATTACAGTTCTAAAGAAAATACAGAATTTATACGATCGTATTCAACTTCAAAATGATTTAGAAGTTGCCAACAAAGCTTATAAAATAGAATATAAATGAGTTGATCAATAAATATATTTTTAGTTTACTTTCCTATTAATTGATCATCAACACTTATTTTAAAATGAACTTCTAAAAAATATTTTTATACCTAATTTATTAATTTTTTACTGTTTTATTAGTGATTTTTCCCCCCCTAAAATTCCTGGAGACAAGAATTTGATGCTTAATGCAATGTTTATAGTAAAAATTAAACAGTGTCTAATTAGGTGCAGACTTTGCACTTTATTATATAACCATGATAACATAACTACAGATATTAAAAACCATGTTTAACTATAGCACAATTTTCAAACGGAATAGTATTTCGAATTTGTAACAGCTTTCTCAATTTCAAGAGGAAAAAACGGCAGTTTAGATTTTAGCCCCGCCAAACGGTAAAAAAATGAACTTATTAATTAGATTAAATATTTAGAGTCTAATGAAGTGAATTTATTTAGATCGTAAAAATAAAAATTAATCTGTTTAATTCTATTGATAGTATTTAAATCAATTAATAAAATATTAATGTCTATCAGAGGAAAAATCTAATATCAAATTTTAATTACAGTTAAAGCTTAAAAACATGAAAATAAATAATCTTATAATTTAATCCATCTATTAAATTTAAGTAATGAAAAATGTAAAACTTTTGATCTTCCATTTACTAAATTTCCTTCATTATTAATGTAATTTTATTAAAACATCGATTACAGTCAAATAAGAATTAACATTTACTTATAATTTTATTTATATAAAGGTCTCGAATAATTATTTATATACGGATGTAGCTGTTTTATTTTTAGTTGTTATAATATTTTCTCCATGTAAACGTTAAGCTTATATTTATAAATGTAAGAGTATTGCGGTTAATGATTTTAATACCTGCGTGGTTTAATGCAATAATAGAGTTCAGACCCTGAAAAACAAATTCGGTTCTGGTACTTCAAAAATCTTACTTCCCAGGAATTCTGGAGCAATAAAGCTATCCGATGATGATTATTATTATTATTATTATTATTATTATTATTATTATTATTATTTCAGTAATTTTAATACTGATCTAGTTCTGGTTAGGCTTATCAAATACTATATTTGGAAAGAAGGACAACTTCTGCAGAAAATGTTAACAAAAGAAGATATTATTGAAAATAAAAATGTTTAAATGTTAAACTAAAACAGTTTTTTGTTTTTTTATAAAAGAGAGACTTTATTGAGTATAAAATGTTTTACAATGTAAATATTGATTTACATAGTGGAATATGAAGATTTAAAATGGGACATTGAAATTTTTTGTCCGTAGCATTTCCAGAAATTGATCAACCCGTGGAAACTCAAAGCATTAATCAACTAAAAGATTAACCATTAAAGTCAAATGAATATTACAATTAGGAATTATTTGTAAAGTCTAGAATTTAAATATGAGTAGCATTTTAGGAGTACGATGTTGAGAAATTCAATTTAGGATGGATAAGTTGAGAATAGGAAAACACTTGGAGATAACAACATTGGAAATAATGAATTTAAATAGGGTGAAATTAATAATATAATTTAATAGTTTATCATTAAAAAAAAAGCCTTTATTATATATTTTATTCTTATCCAAACTGAATATAATAAATCAAGGTTTTGTGAAACAAAACTATCAGTGTAATTATTTTATTTGAGTTGCCACTAACATATTATTACCTTATAACTACTGTGATCCACTTATATAGAAATGGAAGCTAAAATTGGAAACTATAGGAATGTGTTAGAACTATTTCCGTCATCTAGCTTTAATTGATAAATATTTTTAAAAAATCAAACTTTTTGTATTTAAATGTTAGTAATTGCACAGGGTTTAGTATATCAACAGAAACCTTAAGTATTACTAGTTTTTTCTTCAAGCTTTCTAGTCTGACCATTAACAGTCCTAGCACAGGAATTGAGGGATAACTTTTTGGTTCATGAAATACTGAATTTTAGTTAGCCAATTAAACTACTGTCAAAAGATAGAATAGCCTAAAAAAGAATAGCTGAGTTGGTTAGACTATTACCTTCAATTCAATTATAAATCTAAAAGAGTACCCATTTGATTCTTATATAAGTACTGTCAGTGTGTTGGTGGTCAGGCTAATAACCTCTAAAAGATAGATTAGAATAATACCACTACAAACATTGTCTCATACTGTAACCTGTGTATTATTAATAACACTTGAATGTATTTAAAAAGTTTAAGTAAACTTTGAATTTTCTAAAAAGCATTTAAAATTAAAACTAGATAATTAAAATAGTTGAATATATAATGTCAAGCAAAATCCTATACCATAAACATTGAGACCAATATAAAAAGTGAGACTTGAATTGCTTTTGCTTAAAGATAAAATGAGAATACTGAAAGTTAACTTATAGGACAAAACACTTCTAAAATAAGCCATTTAGTGCCTCTACTTTTCCCCTAATAAACTTTAGAACTTTTTCTGGTTTAAGAAGAATAAGATTTTTTTTCAAGTAGGCAATTTATATCCAACACTATTAGTTGTATTAATCACTAAATGATATCTCTAGTTCATTTTAGTTATGGGATAAAGGTACCAGGTCAATCTGGGTTGATCTGATGAGTGTCAACATGCTGATTAAAATATATGATTATGATTGTAATACAGTGTTGCCTTCAACACCAGTGGAAAGTTTTTGTACTAACATGCTAATATTATATTTTGTCTTGATCTTTTATACCTTTGTTTATTACTAATTTCAACAACATCTAAATAACTTTTACTGTTGCTTGAATGTGTACTTATATATTCAAGCAATAATACAAGTTATTTAAATACTATTGAAATTACTAATATTTAATTTAAAATAATATATGAAATAAGCTGGTTTAATTAATCGATTTGTGAACTAAGATTGCTAATATCAATGTTGATTCATGTACAATATATATGGTTGGAGATCAGATGAAAGAGAAATTACCTTTAGACTGACTCAGTAAGTGGGCATTGATAAATGAAAAGTAAAATTTTATTTGCCAGTTAACTTGTTATGAGTCTGCCTAAAAAATAGTTCTGAGTAACATATTGGAACATAATGTTCTGTGATATAACTTCTGTTTACAAATGATATGCTTCTATGTTAAGGTAGGAAGGGATAACTGAACTCAAGGATACTACAATCAAAATAAAATGTGACTTAATAACTAATTAAGATAAAGTTTCAAACTCAATTTATTAATTAAACCTTGATCAAAAAACTTTTAGTGTAATTAAGAGATTCATGAGTCTTGAAATCAGTATAAAATAAAAGCCATGACTCCGCTAATAATATATATAAAATTAGAACTAATGATGTTTTTACTACCATGAGATAACATCAGTACCAATCGTAAGGACATAATAGGTTTATTAAATACTGATTTTGATAATAATCTCAACAGTTAATTACTTCATTTACATTTTAATAATATTAGCTTTTTTCATTTATATTTTGTAATCAACTATATTCTATACCATAATAGGACAATAAGTTGTTTGCATTATTTTCAAATAACGACTGAATCATTAAATTCTTTCACTCAAACAGGAATGTATTATAATTCAGTTTACTAAGTGGTCCATTATCCAATATCTGCATTTGTTGAGAATATGCGATGAGGCTGTGCATATTAATATTTATTTATTTCATTTATATTTTGGGTTGTTTTTATAATAAATGGAATCATAAATATTTTCTGTTTGAGCTTTGTCCTTAATCTAGTTACTTGTATTTAATGTAGGAAGCTTATACTGAACTCCTGCCAGAAAATAAAATATACATTAGTTAAATATATAAATAAAAAACCATAGATGTGATAAAATATCTGATATGGGGAATGTTTAATGTTTACATTAAAATGATGCTACTTTTAATTTCACTTACTATAGTTAGTGATATTATACACGATAGTACCCTCATTATTATATATTACATACATATATACCATTATCATTAACAGAAACTCATAAACGAGTATGACCAATATATATATAGTATAATCATCATTTTCAACGATTATCGATCCCATGCAGGATAATGATCTTTCTAAGTTCAATCTATTTTCTCCACAACATCACTTCCTTATTTCATCCATCTATCTCATGTGTGATCTCTTTTTAGGTCTTATATATATAGCGTTGGCATTGACAAAGTTTATAACTCATTTAGCAACCGTATTTGACAAGAAAACTCAGGCAATCCAAAATAAACAATCTCCAATAGCTGCCATGGATGGATGTATTAGCAAATTATATATATATATATATAATCTGAGAGATGTTTATCCAATGCAGTTTTGTGAAACATTCGTTATTTTTAGTCACAATACCATCTGAAAGTCAAGCATTGGTGGTCGAGAGGTCAGTGACAGCTGCTTTACAAGCATTTGTCCCGGGTTATCGGGTTCGCTTTCCGGCTGATGCTGTAACACATGGAAAAAAATACCATCTCAAAAAGTTGAGTAGCCAATTTAAACTATATTGTGTTGAATATTCATATTATTAACATGAAGGCTTAAGATATGCAGTTATTATATTTATTTGAGAGACTGATATCTATATAAGAAGCTAATAAAAAGGAATTTTTATAATATATATCCCACCATGATGTGTTAAATTAGTACGTAAGCAAATCATGAATATTTCATGCTCTACGATTGATGTTGTCATCTCTTCGGATTAATCTACTAATTATAGTTCCACTAAAATTAAAACTTGCATGAAGTTGCAGCTTAAATTGTATTAAAAAAAATAATGATAAATTAATATCAACAACGATTAAATATTATTATTTGGTTGGAATACTCTTTTATCTACTCTTTCAAGCTTTTATGGCTAAAAAATTATACACCGGAAGGGTCTACTAACTCATGTTTACATTCTTGGAAATATTGTGATAAAAGCAATTGTTCTTCTCCCATTTTAACGCATCAAAAAAGAGTTTTTATCTAAACATTTTTCTTCCTTTAAAAAAAAAAAAACTTTATGAGCAATTTATTTTATGTTCATACAAATATGAAAAAACACTTAGTTTGATCGCTTTTTATATAAAACTGATGTCAGAAGACTAAAGATAATCGTTTTTTCTATGTATCTATTCTTTCTATTGACATGAATGTTCTCTTCTCTAGAGCAAGTTGCATCAAATAGCCATTAGAGAACTATAACCAAGTGATAACATTTAATAATCTTCAATAACTGTTGCTATCCTCCCAGCAATTTTATTTCTAATAACTCATATTAGTGCTGCATTATTCAATGTATGATGCAGGAAAAAAAAATGCGTTTTTAAAAATATGTTGTTTATAAATTAATTCATACTTGTATCCAAAATGATGTGTATTATTAATTATTATTTATTCTTATAACGCGTAATAGATGTGTTCATTGCAAAGGCTTTTTAATGGGTGTTGTAGAGGTCCAAAATTAATAGCAATTGCTCTTAAAATTTTAATATATGTATTATACGCATGCATGAGCGCATATTAGACCTCTATCTCCTCTAATGTCGTCGAAAGTTGTTTGAAAAATTATAGATGAGAGAAAGCGATCTGATTTTTTTTATTAATAGGTAGTTATTAATATAAATTTGATATGTTATTGGTTACATATATATATATATACCATTTAAATGTAGGGTATTTAAACACAGACTTTTAAAAACCCTTCAACTATCCACATTATCTCATATCACTAATACACCTGACCACACACATATAGAAAAGACAAATAATCACCAATATATGTATTTCGTGCTCAACCAGCACTCATCAGTTGGTCCAGATTATCATCTCCCACACACATATATAATCAGAGCTCATTTTGTATTAAGATAGCAAACCTTTATACTTTAATGGACAGACTTCAATCTACTCCAACCTCCAACTCTTCAGCCATCCATACCATTGAAAATCTGATGATGGAAAGCCTAAATCCCATGCTGATGCCAATATTATTGTTATGCCTATGTTGACCTCAAGTCACTCTGACCCCTCATGCATAGGATCTTATCCATTTAGATACATAGATGAGGGATGGTCAGGATGCAGATTTAATGTGTAATATTTGAAATACAGGCATTCTTCATATACCTGGAGCATAATTATAAATCCCCTATATTTGCAATTAAGTTTCAGGTATATGAAGAATGCCTGAATTTCAAATATATATATTATTTAAATACCTATACATTTCTACATTAAACTTAATGTAATTATTTAAATACCTATACATTTCTACATTAAACTTAATGTAATTATAAGGTACTTGAACTCTTACTTTTAAACTCCCTTCAGCTATCCAATCCATCTTATACAACCCATACACGTGACCACATACATGTAAAAAAAAAAAATATTTTCCAATATATGTATTTCCTGCTAAACCAGCACTTTGTCATGGCTGAAAAGTTGGAGAGTGGAGAAAATTGAAGCATGTCCATTAAAGTTTGAACATTTGCTATCTTAATATAAACTGAGCACTGATTTTATATATGTGTGGTAGATGATAATCTGGACCAACTGATGAGTGCTGGTTCAGGATGAAATACATATATTGGAGATTATTTATCTTTTTCATATGGTTGTATAAGATGAATTGGATAGCTGTAGGAAATTTGAAAGTCTGAGTTCAAGGCTCATATATATATATATATATATTATACACAACGATCTAATATTTACAAAGTTTTAAAAAGCGGATTTCTACTTTTTTTTCAGGTGGATAGCCCTCAGTCAACTTCACTAATCACCCCTTTATTATCGATAAATAGGTATTTTTAGCTTGAGTGTGAACTAAGGAAAGAAATTTTAGAAACTCTCTAGGGATAATTAACTAGCTTTGTGAGTAATATCTTCTCCTTTTCATTATCTTCCGTGAAAAAATGACAAAGACGCTGGGGGAGGTGGGGTTAAAGCTACTTTGTTTTATTGAAGGTTTGTGATGGTGTTCTAGTTGTATTTTTATATTGGACTATTTTTATCTTCTAATATGTCTATTGAATGTCTTTAGAAAAATTTAACTTTACTTAAATATTCGAAATACATTCAACTGTTAGTAATAGCACACCAAATAGGTTAGTATATGCACAACGTTTCGATAGGTATTATACTTCCCTCTTCTTTGGGTGTTGCTGGCCTGATAAGTGACAGTACTAGCATGGGATTCGAAACTGGGTCCTTAGATTCTTGATTATTGAATTTTAAAATAACGCTCTATCCAACTGAGTCAGTAGAAATTTCATATACTTATCTATGAAGTTCCTCCTGATTTCTCCACTTTTTCCTAAGAGCAAAGTTGATTAGTGGTTTCCATACATTATGTATAGTAATACTAGGTTGGTGTTTGGTATTTTTTGCAGTTTTCATGTGAGCAGCTTCTTTAAATTTTTTTCTTTGTACCTTTTCTTCTCTATCCAATATTTTTTGTATTTTCCCAATTGAAAATATGTTCATTGGTAGATACATAATCTGCTACTTTAGACACATCTGTTTTCTCTCTTCTAATCATAAGTGTTATGTTCTTGCAAGCGCAAGCGCTTTTCAATGAGACGACTAGTCTCACCAATATATGTTCTCTAAAGACATTCCATAAGCATATTAGATGATGGCAATAGTCCCATATAAAAATACAACTACTTTGTTTTATTTTTGTCTTTACATTTATAAAGCATTTTAATAATACAAAGAACTCAATAAGGTTTGTAATATAATTTTAAATATTAACATGCTAAAATAACTCGATATTAAGAGATTGAGTAGCAAGCAGTAGTAAATTATTGCTGATAATGATTAGGAGTTATCGTTTGGTGATAATATCTTGTTGTATCAAATTGGCTTTAAACAAAAAATTGGTCTTCACATGCAAATGTTTAACAATAGGTTTCAAAAATAAAAACAAATATAATTTTAAAATTTTGTAATAAAAAGAAGAATAGAAAAAAATACTAATGTGAGTTTTTAACTGAAACACACAGGCTTATTATATACCTGGGTTTATATATGTAATATGTAGGGTATATGAGCACAGACTTTCACTCGACCCACCACTCTCCACACTATCTCATAATACTGATACGCTTGAACACATATATGTGAAAAGATAAATAATCACCAATATTTCATGCTAAACCAGCAATCATCAGTTGGTCCAGATTACCATCTCCACACATATATGCTATAAGTGCTCATATATAAAGATAGCCAATCCTCATACTTTAATGGACAGGCTTCAATCTACTCCATACTCCAACCCTTCAACTGACCATCCAATTGAAAATCTGATGATGGAATGCTCAAAGGTCACCCTAAGGCTGAGATTTTTGTCACACCCATGTTGACATAAAGTCAATCTAACCCCTCATACATAGGACATAATCCATTTAATACAAGGGATGGGCAGACATCTCTACTGACAAGAATCTTGGCCTTAGAGTGGCCTTTGAGTATTCCATCATCAGATTTTCAATTGGATAAACGGTTGAAGAGTTGGAGTGTGGAGTAGATTGAAGCCTATCCATTAAAATATAAGGATTGAATATCTTAATATATACCTGAGCACTTATAGCATATATGTGTGGAGATGGTAATCTGGACCAACTGATGATTGCTGGTTTAGCATGAAATACATATACTGGTGATTATTTACGTTTTCAACATATATGTGTTCAAGCGTATCAGTATTATGAGTTAGTGTGGAGAGTGGTGGGTCTTGTGAAAGTCTGTGCTCATATACCCTAATATGAGTTTTTGTAAATTAAAAAAAAGCAACTACAGCTCTGTTGTATAAGTGACTTTATCAGCCGTATTTATTAGTCTTAGGAAGCCCTTATGTTATCATTTAAAAAAAGGTGAATAAAAATTATATCCATTTTCACAATGATTCATTATAGTCTAATTAGAAATCTTTCAGTAAAGATACAAAACTAATATTTACTGTAACTGGTAAAGTATATATTAAGAAACAATGTCCGAAATAGATCAGTAAGTATGATTAAATTTTTCAATTATTAAATAAACTAATACAAACTATTTCAAATCGCAGAAGATTCAAATGTATCGAGAATGATAATATTATTAAAAAAATATATTAAAAGTTTTGTGGTGGTGCGAAGATTAACTGTCACATCTCCTGTCAGTGGTTCAATATGGTCTGAATAAACCGTCCAATATTGATTGTTAAATGGTTATCTAGCTAAACTAGAAGGTAAGAATAGAAAATTGATTATACCTTCCTACATGACAATCGGTTTTCTAATAAGTATTACATAATTTCACTGTAAGGGGCTGTTGGAGAACCTCTTGATCTGCAGTGGCTTATTCAACTGCTTACCTACTTAATTTCAAAATTTTTATCTAAAATTCTTACACAAGATTATAGACAAAATAGTTATATGGGTTATCCAATATACTATGAGAATCTTATATAAGTGGATACAACTTTGATATAATCTTATGGTATCTTTCTACTTAAAAATGTAAGACCCTGATCTCATCCTAGGTTTGATTAATGATTAGGTACAAAGCAATTGCAAATTTAGCTGAGAAGCCATGCATTATCTTATTTCTTAATTAATATGTTGTGTACCAAAAGTCTCTATGGAACCAAAACAGATGACTTAAAGTGTGCATGGGTGATGTGGGGAAAAGAAGCTAAAGATCAGAGAAGATGGATTGAACTTGGAGTGACCTTCAACCTGCAGTGGATTGATAATGGTTGATGATGATAGGTTAGTAAATTGAAGACTGTTTAGCACAGGGGTGATGTGGAGAAGAGAAGATCGGAGAAGATGGATTGAACTTGGAGAGACCTTCATCCTGCAGTGGATTGATAGGTTAGTAAACTGAAGACTGTTTTAGCACAGACTTTAAATATTATGAATACAATATAGAAAATATATTTCTTCAGTATCTTTTAATTTCAGTCAATTCCATTATTCGTTGATCATATTTTGCACAAACAGGAGACTTAGACCATCAAATCGAAAAATATGCAAACAATTACATTCAATTGACCTTATATATACATTTTTTATTAATTACCTCTCATCTCAGCTCCACCATATCATAACCACCACCAGCACTGAAAATCAGAATGACACTTTTTATCTCTCTACAGGTATTAACAATCATCTTTATTCTTCAGATTATGTTAAGAGCACCAATACCTGGATCTTCATACCCATATCAGCAGTTTAATAACTTTTACTATACCATTCTTGTGAAAGACACTGATTGTTTTCTATTGAATGAATATTCATTGCATTGAAGATCTATATTTCCAATTTTTTTTTATCAATGCGTCTCTTATTTGAATTCCACCAAATCACATTCACCCATCAGGGCAGAATGTCAGGTCATTCTTATTATATTATGCATGCATTTCGGAAAAGCTTCCACTCTTCAGGTGAACTAGAAGTATCAATACCTAAACTTTCACAAATCATGTTGAAAGCTTGGTAACTTTCATTACACCACTCTCATGCAAGATAGAGACTGGTTTATATTCTTTTTTTTTAAGTGTCATAGCATCGGCCAGGACGCAAACCCGCAACCCGGGCAGCCTAAAGTCTCGCTGACCTCTCGACCACCGATGCAAGACTTATATTCATTTTTAACAATAGGTTTGCCTCGGGTGGGAAATGATGCAGAAATTTATAACTTTGGAAGCAGCAGCAATTACGATTGAGATAAAAATAAACTGCTCCGGGAAGCCGATACCAAATTCAGGTTCTTAGCTGAAGAAATTCAAAAGGAAAAAAAAATCTGTTTGGTCAGCTGAATGTAGTCGGTGTGTTATTTTAGTACTCAAAGGTCATTTGGTCTCTGAGCAATTGCTCATATAATTATTTGTTTATATACAAACGTATTAAAGTAAAAATGTATTTATATTTTGTAGTTATAATAAATATTACGTTGTTTTGGGTTGTCCGCATACTTCACTTACAAAGAGAATTGTAAAAATAATGACGAAAAACTTCTAATTCATATAATTCTTACACTATCAATTAACCATTTTATATTCTCAATCTGAAAAAAAAAAAAAAATCGTGTCAAGCATTGGTGGTCGAGAGGTCAGCGACAGCTGCTTTACAAGCAGTTGTCCCGGGTTAGCGGTTTTCGCTTCCCGGCTGATGCTATGACACATGAGGAAAAAAAATTCGTAAATTATATCGTTTAGCTCAAATTGTACCTTAAGTTTTATGGGGGGAAAACCTTTTATTTTTTTTACCACTTAAAATACATATATATCATCCTTTCAGTTTGTTTTGCTTTTATTTTTAGATCAATAATTATAAGTTTATTTTATTCGTGACTTTTTAAAACCGAGTTCGAATTTGTGTAAATTAGTAGCAAACATAATTAAAATCAAAGTTTGTATTTTTTTTAACTTAGTTATTTAAATATTTTACCTTTTAAATATATGCGATTAATCTTTTATCTTTTTATTAGGTTGTTTTTTTTTTAAATAAAAAAAAGTTTGTTTTTTGTTTAATATATACACATTTCCCTTAACTATTATTAAAACACACCGGAACTAATGAAAAAAAAATTACTATTAACTTTTTTACACTAGTAAAACTAGTTAGAATGTAAATAAAACAAGAACTTACCTCCCCCGTGGTTAGAAATGGTATCCAAAATATTACAACCAATTGTCTAATTAACTGTTGATATTTAAATCTATATTTCATTATTCAATAACTAAACGAACTGCTCGCTGAAGATTAAATATTGGTCCACCATAATGGAAATGAAATATATATATGCTTTTGTTTATACTTTTTTTTTATTTACATTTAATTCAGATGTAGTATTTTTTTTACTTTGCCGGAGAAGAAAGCTCAATAATCCGATAGTGCATGGTGCGCTATTCCAAACTTACTGTCGTTATTTCACATCGGAAACTACCACGTGATATAATCCAAAGTACTCGTTGCAGTAAAAATAAATAATTTTTAAACCCACTCATTATAAAATTATTAGAAGTAAAACTGCTTAATTCTGTAGCATAGTTTGGTTGTTATACTTTGAGATTGTCACAATTTAAGTATTCATCCGCAAGTCTTGCGATTGCAACAGACAGAGATTTCACATTTGTTCGCTCGCAAGCTTTCAAAGTCTAAAATAGACTCGCGCAAAGCGGGAAGAGTCAGTAGATTGACAGCATATCGCTCATTTACTTCAAACTGAAAACAAACATTGTCTCAAAATACGTTAAAAGATCTTTGCGAATTAACTTTATATTTTTTTCATTATGTACTTAATTTTAAAATCCATAAATCATTCAGGGAATATCAAACTTTTTTTAAGCTCTGGACAATTTACAATTTGTTTTGTACATTATCTGACTAATGAAAAATTAAGTGATAAATTCTAAAATGGTTATCACATATCAAAGTTTTATTTCAGACGCGCATGCACATACATAAACACACACACTTATAAATAAGCGAAGTTTTATTTCAGACGCGCATATTCATACATGAATACAATTATATATCAAAAGTTAATTTAAAACTTGTATATCTATATATGCGTGTAAGTTTATATTAAAAATACAAATAACACGGAAGCTCGGCGCTTGTTAGATTACGGCAGATATCTTTGACCAGTGGTGAAGCCGAATCGTACTGCAATTTTATTTATTTATTTGTTTGTTTTCATAGAAAATATATATATTAATTAAGAATTAATCAACCAGATTAGTTTGAAATCTTTATTTTCTTACTTAAATAACTAAATATCATGAGAAAGCTACGGGGAAGGGGGGGGGGGTTTCTAGTAAGATTCGAATACCTAGTCATGGAAATTAAAGACAATACACTAATTATTATATTGCAAGATCCTTAAAATAAAAATAACCATATTCGAGTATGAAAATGGTCGTTTGAGTACAGAAGTTCTTCAAGAAACCAAACTGATTTTGTTCCCTCAGCTAGAAATTGATTTAGAAGTGAGCCGGTATTCCATCCACCCCAGGGAGTTAAACTGCTCAATAGAAAGTAAAATACATTCTATTTTTAAAAAAGATTAAAAAAAATTTAAGGCGATTTGAAATTTTTAAATACAATGTTTGTATAGAGGATTTGAACTCAGATTTTCAAGCACCCTTCAACTATCCACACTATCTCATACAACTGATACACATGACCACACACATGTAGAAAAGATTAATAATCACCAATACACGTATGCTAAACCAGCACTCATTAGTTGGTCCAGACTATCATCTCTCACACATATATATAATCAATGCTCAGTTTATATTAAGATAGCAAATCTTCATACTTTAATGGACAGGCTTCAATCCACTGCAACTTCCAACTTTTCAGCCATCCATATCATTGAAAATCTGATGATGAAAACTCAAATCCCATGCTGATGCATGCCCATGTTGACCTGAAGTCACTCTGACCCCTCATGTATAGGACAGCATCCATTAAATACATATAAGAGGGATGGACAGTATACAAGCTTGATATGCAGTGGATTGAAGCCTGTCCATTAAAGTATGAAGATTTGCTATCTTAATATAAACTGAGCATTGATTATATATATATATGTGTGTGTGTGTGTGAGAGAGATGATAGTCTGGACCAACTGATGAGTGCTGGTTTAGCATGAAATACGTATATTGGTGATTATTAATCTTTTCTACATGTGTGTGGTCATGTGTATCAGTTGTATGAGATAGTGTGGATAGTTGAAGGGTGCTTGAAAATCTGAGTTCAAATCATCTATACTTACAATTGAGCTTCCAGGTTTGTGAAGAGTGCCTGGTTTTCAAATATTTAAATACAATGTTTGTAAAATATATTTTATATAGCTTTATTTAGACTATTCGATTATGACTATTTATTTATCGACCTATAACTCACAACAAAAGAGGACAATATCAAGCGTAAGTTGCTTTTCTTTTAATGGCCATGTAAAGGTAAGACGTAATTAAATCTATGAAGAATGAAAAAGTTACGGGGGAATAATAGAGTTAAGACTGATATTTCTAAAAACACTGTTGAAAGAAAATAAAAAAAAAAAGGTTAACAAAACTATATGCTAAATGTTTAAATGATAAGAATATGCTTCACAGTTAGAAGAATGCAGTAAAAATATTGAAGTTTTAAAAGGATGAAAAAACAAAAAGAAATTACAGATTTATCAGATTTCTATAAATTCTATACAAGATCTTTACCTATTGGTCTCAAGTCAATTTTAAAAATAAATAAGCTGGGGGTTTTTTTTCATATGTCATAGCATCAGCCGGGAAGCGAACCCGCTAACCCGGGACAACTGCTTGTAAAGCAGCTGTGAGACCTCTCGACCACCAATGCTTGACAATAAGCTAGTTTTAAAAGTAGTTTTAGAAAAGTGGATCATTTACAAGTATTGAGAGATGTTATAGAATGAACAGTGAGTATAGATTACTAATATTCTTTGAATTTGTAGATTATGAAAAGGCATTTGATTTCATAAGGATGTTCACAGAGATTTTTAGAACATTAAAATGTATATTCAGAAAAATAGGTATTAAAATGTTAACTGCAATGATAATATTACATGGTAAACTAAAAAATAAACATTAATAAAAAACGTCAGGGTGGTTTCATAATTCCAAAAGACACATTCAGAAAAATTACTTATATAGATTCAAAACAAGCATGGGTACAAAAGATGGCAGTTATTAAAAATTTTAATTATGGAAACGTATCTTTTGATGTTATTTACAAGCTCAGAGGTAGTATGTAATTTATACAGTAAGAATCTTTCATCCTAACACATGCACAGTACTGTTTATTGAGTATTGAGGAAACTTTCAAACTAAGTCACAAGATAAAGACTTTTGAAAAGATTAGGGTGACAATCTTATCTTTAAACCTACTTTTTAATTATATAGGTCAATATAAAGCATCTCAGTTTAAAAACATGAAGATGTTTTTCTGTTCACTTTATTTACATACTATTTCTGTGCTTCTAAATAAAATCAAATGTTATATAATTTCTAATATTTCCAAGTATTAATAAGTAGTGAATTAAAAAATTTGTAAGAATTAAAATGCATAAAGAAATTAATGGAAGCAAAGTGAACAGAAAACCATCTTCATGTTGTTAAATTGAGATGCTTTATATTGGCCTATATAATTAGAAAGTAGGTTTAAAGATAAGAGGGCACTCTTATCTTTTCAAAAGCCTCTATCTTATGTTTGAGTTCTCTTAGAAGTAAACAAGCCACCATTGAGATATTATAAATAAATAGTACATTGCATGTGTTAGGATGAAAAATCCTTACTTTATAAATTAAATATAGAAATGATAGATGTAATACAGATAAAAATGTAGCACCTTTACAAATGAATCAATTTATTAAATTTTATAAAGATTATGAATACAAGTTTAAAACTATTAAAAATATACTTTTTAATTGTAAGAAATCTATAGTCAGTGATAACATTTCTATGCAAAATGATTAATGATGACAGTAACAACAGTTCAAAAAAGAAATGGATCAAACTTTTATATTAACCCAAAATTTATCATGCATTAATAAAAAGCAAAAACTATATTGATAAACATTTAAATATTGGATGGGCAAATAGCAAAAGTCTGCATAAATTAATAGGTAATTATGAATTAAAAGATAATATAAAATACAAAAAAAGAATTGTATATAAAATTAAGTGTGGCTTTTGCAATATGATTTACTACAGTCATGCAGGGAACACTCAGAGGTCGGGGTCAAAAAATATAACAACTGCAATTAATAGGTGAGGTGGTAAATCGGCTTTATACATTCATTTCTTAACATATGGACATAGAATAGATGCTACAAAAAGTGCTAAATCTTTAAATTAGATTAAAGATCCAAAGATAAGATAAATATATGAAACATATTACATTAAAAATAACTTAAATAATAGTATGAATCATTTATAAAACTTCAATAAATTGTGTAACAACTTATCAGTTGAAAATGAATGGAAAATTATATATGAAAAAGTTGTATAATGTATGTATCATTTATTTTGTATATTGTTATATTATATAGTCAATTTTTTTAAGTATATTGGATCTCTATATGAAGGTTTTATTTTATTTTACTGAAATTTTATTTGTTATTTTACTTCTATTATAGAACACTAGATGGTGTTATATATACAATATTTGGTTAATATTAAAATAGATTATTAACATTTGAAAAGGGCTTTAAACCATATGCTGTAAAGGTTTTTTATATAAAATAATTTTTTATTTCTATTTATACAGCCATTATATATGATTTTTTTAATTATTTATAATTAATATGAAAGAACAGCATAATGGATTTAATTAATTTTTTATTTTTGATAATCCCAAAATTATATACAGCAGTATTTTGTGATTAAAATGAGAAGGAAAGGGAATAAAAAAACAACTTGGGGAATCTCCAGAAATGGTAAAAAAGCTCTCAAATGAAATCAATGAGTTAAAAAAATAAGATTTATATGAATTAAAAAAGTCAATAACTACTAATACTTTGTTCAGATTATGATGGCTATAGATGGAAAGATAATTAATGAATATAAACATACAATTAAATTAGAATAACATTTTTGGTAGATATAACTTAGTAGTATAATAAAAATGCTTGAATATTTAAAAAAGAGGGGTTTTAATTGATGTGTTTTATTAATTTTTGCATTTAGATCTGCTTAGACAATCAATATTGATACAAAAATTTCTGTACATACAAGAATTACAGAAAGACCTTTTGAAAAGTAACAAATAGGAGGGAGATGAAAGTACAAAGAGATATTATTGATACTATTAAATTAATTAAGAAACTAAAATAGATTTTGGTTGAGTAGCTTCTAGATTAGATAAGAATCAGTAGATGCTTGAATTCTTAAATTGAATTCCAAGAAATTGTGAATGAAGAATATATGATAGTTTGATGGAGTGGTATAAAAATGAGAAGCTATGGATCAAAAAACAAGAATAAATGTGGGGAAATCTTTATTCGGCAATAGACTCATGATGATTGAAAATGATGATTATAAAGATAAATATTAGGAAAAAAACTATAAGCAAATTAATTATAAAGTCTGGATATTTTATTATATTTCTCTGCATTTAAAAATTTCATTTATTTTTATTTATTTGAAAGTTTGTAATAATAACATTTTAATAGTAATTATATATTGGATTATTTCCATCATCTAATATTAAATGTGTTTAAAAAAATTCAGACTTTATTTAAACTTTTAATTACCATTGATATCATACAGGTTAATATATGATGCAATGTATTGAGTGGCATTATTGTCAACTTCTCTTCAAATATTGCTGGTTTGACCAGTAATGGAATTAACAATGGGAGTCTGACCTGGATTTTTAGATTTTAGCCAATTAAGCTATTCTTCCAAGGCCACAGTCAGTAAAAATTCCATATACTTATCAATGGGTTTTTTTTCTGATTTCTCCTCTTGTTCCTAAGATCAAGATTAATTTAGTGGCTTCCAGTCATTATGTAATATTACATTAAATTGACTTATTATCATATCAGCAGCTTCTTATTTTCTTATTTGTACTCTTCCCTTTCTATCCAATATTATTGTATTTTATATAACATCAAACCTCCACTCTTTTACACTTTTAGCAAAATATATTTATTAGTTTGATAACAGTTTCGACTGTTCGGAGCAGTCTTCATCAGATCTACAAATTTAAATATTACAGAAATACAATCATATTTTATAAATTTATACATATAATTTTACAATTTAATTTTTTATTTTTTTATTTTATTTTTTACATTATATTATATTCAATAATTTAATCCTTTTAACCTTAATATTATTTTATTTTACTATTATTTTTACTTCATATTATATATTATTGGTCGTGTTTTGCAGACCGTACTGTGGCCGTCAGAGGGCGCGGCGACATCATCAACAACCGGCCTGAAAATGGCAAGTGATAAATTTTTTTACAAAACGCCTCAAAATCGACAAATAAAAATGCCTAAGGCAATATATGTACAGCAAATAAAGCGAAAACTACAAATTAAAATTAAATTAAAGAAAATGCTACAAACTTCAAATAATAAAAAAAAAAAATCATGAAAATTGCATTATTAGCTATACCCCCCCCCCCCCCAAAATCAAAAAAACGCCTCAAAATCGACAAATAAAAATGCCTCAGACAATATATGTATAGAAAATACATCGAAAACAACAAATTTTAAAAAAATGAAAGAAAATGCTACAAACTTCAAATAATAAAAAAAAAAATCATGAAGATTCTATCAAGAGATATACCTCCCTCCACAATCTGACAATTCACAAAACATGGCGGCAAAAAAAAGCGGGAAAATACGAAAAAATCAAATCATTTATTTTCAACATAAATATGCATCTAAGTTCATATTAAAAAGCAATTCAACCAACTGATCAAAACGTAACACAGATTAATACGTAATAACTAATAAAAAATAAGCAGAAAATGTTATAAAATGCAAATTATAAAAAAAAATAGGTACAACAGTCCCTCCCCCTACAATCTGGACATTCAGAAGGAAGCATGGCGGCCAAAAATAGCGGGGATCAAATTATTTACCTTCAACATAAATATGCATCTAAATTGATATAGAAAAGCAATTAATTGTTCTCTGGCTTTCAAATTAATGCATATGTAAATGGAGCAGTAATATTTAAATAATCAAAAAGCAATCATTCCCTACACCCCTCCCCACTAATCAAAACGTAATAAATGGTATCAATATTTTAAGATTGTTTAAGTAACAGACCTAATAAGAATTCATATCATATATTAATACGTAGTAAGTAAATAAATAGAATTATAGTAAGTTTAAAAGAGAAGATGGAAATATTACTTTGTTGCATTTTTTTTTGTTCAAGAAATTGTTTTTCACCGTTATATAGATTAAATTCGACCCCTCCCCACTAATCAAAACGTAATAAATGGTATCAATATTTTAAGATTGTTTAAGTAACAGACCTAATAAGAATTCATATCATATATTAATACGTAGTAAGTAAATAAATAGAATTATAGTAAGTTTAAAAGAGAAGATGGAAATATTACTTTGTTGCATTTTTTTTTGTTCAAGAAATTGTTTTTCACCGTTATATAGATTAAATCACATATGACTATCCCTTCCCCCATTTAGTGACTTTTCTAAAACTAAGAACTCATAACACAGATTAATACGTACTAAGTGATTAAATATGGCAACAACGGACTAATTTTTATAAAATGTACTAAATCTTATGAATATTTAAAAAATCAAACACTATCTGCACATGTGCTGTGCATTATTTAAGTAATAGATATAATAACTCAACACAGATTAATACAGTACATAGTAAGAAAGTTTAAAAAAAGAAAGTGGCAAAAATTACCTTGTTCCAAATTCGGTTCAGAGCCATTTGCACAATGATGACTCGATCATGATGTTCTGCAAAATGTAGCTTTGCTGGTAAATTTCTTAACACTTTTAGCAATGATAATTTCAGCAGATTAAAAAAATTATTTAACAGAAGGTATCTAGAAACACTAGCAATTATTTAAATCAAGTTATGCACACATATATAATATCCCAATTCATTTTAAAAATAATAAACAATTGTCCACTATATTCATATTATTTTCAATTATGTTTTTATTTAAACAAAGTTGCAAGTTCATCTACATTTTTTTTAATGAAATATTCTCTCCCTCCCTCCCCTTTACTTGACAGAAAAAAATACTTTTAAAAGAAAAGTCTTTCAACATCAAATTATTTATCTTTGAAGCAATTAATTGTTATCTGGCTTTCAAATTATGACATATGTAAATTGATCAATAATATTTAAATAATAATCAATGTAAAAAAGGAATACAAAACATAATTACCAAAGTCTTTCGGAAAAAGATTTTAACACTAAGAGCAAATATGGCAGAAATTAGCGTGAAAAAAAGTTTTGAGTTAAAATTTGCGCATATCTAATATTGTATTCTTCCATCAAAAAATAATCCTAATTAAGTTTGTCAAAAAATATACATTATCCCAACAACTTGTATTTCTAGCAATACAAAATAATTAACACGTCAAAATAGAACAAAGCTGGTATTTCAAAAGTCTAGTTCACTTATGTTTTAGTTAAATTTGTTGGCTTTGGAAATTATATTTTTGATGTCAAATCTCTATTGAGTCATGATACCAAAAAATAATTTCCGGTCATCCTTCTTTTATAGTATGCACTTTAATTTTGAAAGAACAAACTGTGAAATGAAATATGACGTAATAGAGATTCTACATCAAAAATATCATTTCCAAAGCTAACAAATTTACTTAAAATGTAGCTAAAGTAGAGTTTTGAAATACCAGCTTTGTTCTATTTTGACTTGTTAATTATTTTGTATTGCTAGAAATACAAGTTGTTGGGATAATGTATATTTTTTGACAAACTTAATTAGGATTATTTTTTGATGGAAGAATACAATATTAGATATGCGCAAATTTTAACTCAAAACTTTTTTTTTCACGCTAATTTCTGCCATATTTGCTCTTAGTGTTAAAATCTTTTCCGAAAGACTTTGGTAATTATGTTTTGTATTCCTTTTTTACATTGATTATTATTTAAATATTATTGATCAATTTACATATGTCATAATTTGAAAGCCAGATAACAATTAATTGCTTCAAAGATAAATAATTTGATGTTGAAAGACTTTTCTTTTAAAAGTATTGGTAATCCTGACGTTTAGCGCCCCGAACAATTCTCCCTCTATTTTTAAAAAAATGAACTATGTTTTCACTATGTAACTATATCCAAGTGTAAATGCTAATAAAAAAAGATTAAAAAAAATACTTACATTTACATGCGTATTTTTCACGTATAGCGGTCTTTGCTGTATATAGAACTGTAAATAAATGACGTATATTAACTGTAAATGTTTTTCCGTAAAGAAGAATAAATAACAAGAAAACAAACTTACATTTTTAGGAGTAATTGGAAGCCACACAAGCGAGGAAATGCACGAAAAGCCACACAAGCGTGGAAATGCACGAAAAGCCACACAAGCGAGGAAATGCACGAAAAGGTCGTCGCGTGCGTGCAGATTTCTGAAAGAAAATTCCTGCAGGTAGGATGAGAACAAAGGTGTGCTCATCCCAAATTGGTATTTTAGCTTATGCTATGCGACAGAGTGGACATAGGCATAATTCCACGCGGTCAAGCAAAAGTAGTTCAGAATTTGTCACGTGTCACAAATGACCAAAGTACAGTAGTTCATAATTTTTATAGCAACTTTGCGTGAGACTAAATAGAGCCTAAAAAATTAAGTTTTGTTACATCCATTTTATTTATTCATCTTCATGTAAAAAAGACATTTATAGTTACATATACTCTGCAATTACATAAAGAATAATAAATAACCAAAAAAATAATTACTTTTTTAGGCTGTATTTAGACTCACGCAATTTGGTCACGCGTCATTTGTGACACGAGACAAATTCTGAACTAGATCGACCGAGCGGAATTATGCCTATGTCCACTCTGTCGCATAGCATAAGCTAAAATACCAATTTGGGATGAGCACACCTTGTTCTCATCCTACCTGCAGGAATTTTCTTTCAGAAATCTGCACGCACGCGACGACCTTTTCGTGCATTTCCTCGCTTGTGTGGCTTTTCGTGCATTTCCTCGCTTGTGTGGCTTCCAATTACTCCTAAAAATGTAAGTTTGTTTTCTTGTTATTTATTCTTCTTTACGGAAAAACATTTACAGTTAATATACGTCATTTATTTACAGTTCTATATACAGCAAAGACCGCTATACGTGAAAAATACGCATGTAAATGTAAGTATTTTTTTTAATCTTTTTTTATTAGCATTTACACTTGGATATAGTTACATAGTGAAAACATAGTTCATTTTTTTAAAAATAGAGGGAGAATTGTTCGGGGCGCTAAACGTCAGGATTACCAAAGTATTTTTTCTGTCAAGTAAAGGGGAGGGAGGGAGAGAATATTTCATTAAAAAAATGTAGATGAACTTGCAACTTTGTTTAAATAAAAACATAATTGAAAATAATATGAATATAGTGGACAATTGTTTATTATTTTTAAAATGAATTGGGATATTATATATGTGTGCATAACTTGATTTAAATAATTGCTAGTGTTTCTAGATACCTTCTGTTAAATAATTTTTTTAATCTGCTGAAATTATCATTGCTAAAAGTGTTAAGAAATTTACCAGCAAAGCTACATTTTGCAGAACATCATGATCGAGTCATCATTGTGCAAATGGCTCTGAACCGAATTTGGAACAAGGTAATTTTTGCCACTTTCTTTTTTAAACTTTCTTACTATGTACTGTATTAATCTGTGTTGAGTTATTATATCTATTACTTAAATAATGCACAGCACATGTGCAGATAGTGTTTGATTTTTTAAATATTCATAAGATTTAGTACATTTTATAAAAATTAGTCCGTTGTTGCCATATTTAATCACTTAGTACGTATTAATCTGTGTTATGAGTTCTTAGTTTTAGAAAAGTCACTAAATGGGGGAAGGGGATAGTCATATGTGATTTAATCTATATAACGGTGAAAAACAATTTCTTGAACAAAAAAAATGCAACAAAGTAATATTTCCATCTTCTCTTTTAAACTTACTATAATTCTATTTAATTACTTACTACGTATTAATATATGATATGAATTCTTATTAGGTCTGTTACTTAAACAATCTTAAAATATTGATACCATTTATTACGTTTTGATTAGTGGGGAGGGGTCGGGAATGATTGCTTTTTGATTATTTAAATATTACTGCTCCATTTACATATGCATTAATTTGAAAGCCAGAGAACAATTAATTGCTTTTCTATATCAATTTAGATGCATATTTATGTTTAAGGTAAATAATTTGATCACCGCTATTTTTGGCCGCCATGCTTCCTTCTGAATGTCCAGATTGTAGGGGGGAGGGACTGTTGTACCTATTTTTTTTATAATTTGCATTTTATAACATTTTCTGCTTATTTTTTATTAGTTATTACGTATTAATCTGTGTTACGTTTTGATCAGTTGGTTGAATTGCTTTTTAATATGAAATTAGATGCATATTTATGTTGAAAATAAATGATTTGATTTTTTTCATATTTTCCCGCTTTTTTTGGCCGCCATGTTTTGTGAATTGTCAGATTGTAGAGGGAGGCATATCTCTTGATAGAATTTTCATGGTTTTTTGGTTTACTCTGTGTTGAGTTATTATATCTATTACTTAAATAATGCATAGCACATGTGCAGATAGTGTTTGATTTTTTAAATATTCATAAGATTTAGTACATTTTATAAAAATTAGTCCGTTGTTGCCATATTTAATCACTTAGTACGTATTAATCTGTGTTACGAGTTCTTAGTTTTAGAAAAGTCACTAAATGGGGGAAGGGGATAGTCATATGTGATTTAATCTATATAACGGTGAAAAACAATTTCTTGAACAAAAAAAAAATGCAACAAAGTAATATTTCCATCTTCTCTTTTAAACTTACTATAATTCTATTTATTTACTTACTACGTATTAATATATGATATGAATTCTTATTAGGTCTGTTACTTAAACAATCTTAAAATATTGATACCATTTATTACGTTTTGATTAGTGGGGAGGGGTCGAATTTAATCTATATAACGGTGAAAAACAATTTCTTGAACAAAAAAAAATGCAACAAAGTAATATTTCCATCTTCTCTTTTAAACTTACTATAATTCTATTTATTTACTTACTACGTATTAATATATGATATGAATTCTTATTAGGTCTGTTACTTAAACAATCTTAAAATATTGATACCATTTATTACGTTTTGATTAGTGGGGAGGGGTCGAATTTAATCTATATAACGGTGAAAAACAATTTCTTGAACAAAAAAAAAATGCAACAAAGTAATATTTCCATCTTCTCTTTTAAACTTACTATAATTCTATTTATTTACTTACTACGTATTAATATATGATATGAATTCTTATTAGGTCTGTTACTTAAACAATCTTAAAATATTGATACCATTTATTACGTTTTGATTAGTGGGGAGGGGTCGAATTTAATCTATATAACGGTGAAAAACAATTTCTTGAACAAAAAAAAAATGCAACAAAGTAATATTTCCATCTTCTCTTTTAAACTTACTATAATTCTATTTATTTACTTACTACGTATTAATATATGATATGAATTCTTATTAGGTCTGTTACTTAAACAATCTTAAAATATTGATACCATTTATTACGTTTTGATTAGTGGGGAGGGGTCGGGAATGATTGCTTTTTGATTATTTAAATATTACTGCTCCATTTACATATGCATTAATTTGAAAGCCAGAGAACAATTAATTGCTTTTCTATATCAATTTAGATGCATATTTATGTTGAAGGTAAATAATTTGATCCCCGCTATTTTTGGCCGCCATGCTTCCTTCTGAATGTCCAGATTGTAGGGGGGGAGGGACTGTTGATCCATTTTTTTTATAATTTGCATTTTATAACATTTTCTGCTTATTTTTTATTAGTTATTACGTATTAATCTGTGTTACGTTTTGATCAGTTGGTGGAATTGCTTTTTAATATGAACTTAGATGCATATTTATGTTGAAAATAAATGATTTGATTTTTTCGTATTTTCCCGCTTTTTTTTGCCGCCATGTTTTGTGAATTGTCAGATTGTGGAGGGAGGTATATCTCTTGATAGAATCTTCATGATTTTTTTTTTTATTATTTGAATTTTGTAGCATTTTCTTTCATTTTTTTAAAATTTGTTGTTTTCGATGTATTTTCTATACATATATTGTCTGAGGCATTTTTATTTGTCGATTTTGAGGCGTTTTTTTGATTTTGGGGGGGGGGGGTATAGCTAATAATGCAATTTTCATGATTTTTTTTTTTTATTATTTGAAGTTTGTAGCATTTTCTTTAATTTAATTTTAATTTGTAGTTTTCGCTTTATTTGCTGTACATATATTGCCTTAGGCATTTTTATTTGTCGATTTTGAGGCGTTTTGTAAAAAAATTTATCACTTGCCATTTTCAGGCCGGTTGTTGATGATGTCGCCGCGCCCTCTGACGGCCACAGTACGGTCTGCAAAACACGACCGATTTTTTTTCTTTCAAAATATCAATTGTTGGCATATTAACAGAATAAAAATCATTAAATGATGATATGATAAATTCCAAACAGTTAAAATAAGAATATAAATATTGAATATTTGTTAAGGGTAGTAGTAAAAGAGAAAGAAAAGTATAATAATAATAATAATAATTCAATTCAATTCATTTATTTACCGTACAAAACTACAGCATAAAGCCAATTACAGTATTGCACCATAACAAATATATAAATACATAAATGAGTTTAAATGACAAATTATTAATATAATTATGTGCCATATTTCAATAAAAGATAATTAACACATTTAAAAATCTAAAGTAAAATTAAATATCAGCATATAAACAATTATTATTAAAACATTAATAATAACAAATAAATAAAAGGGATAAATATAAAGCGCGTAACAAAATAATAATAATAATAATAAAACAATTTAACATATATATATAAACAAAATCAAGTTAAACCAATCAAATATGACATTTAAATTTAATAACATAACAAAATTGATTATAATCTAAATTGAAGTAATTATTATTACTACAAATCTGATTATATAAATATGGCAGTCTAAATAAAGGAGAAAATCTAAGAACATTGGAATGACAAGTTTTAATGTAACAAACAGAAGCAGACCGAGTATCATGCACATGAGATCTAATTACAACAGTAGAAATTGTGTCAGATAAAAGAACTATTTTATTAACAAGTTTATAAAGATATTTAAGATCTCTATATTGTCTTCTAGAAGAAAGATGAACAACAGTTTTATTTCCCAAAGAAACATATTTAAAAAACTTATTACTCACTGATTGTAATAAGTTACATCCCTGTTTAGAGCTAGGATTCCAAATGACTGAACAATATTCAATGATGGGAAGAACCAATGATAAAAATAATTTAAATTTTGTATCACCACTGAAATGATGACCAAACCTTAGAATAGTACCTATAATTTTTAAAGCTTTACCAATAATCATTTCCAAATGAGGAAGAAAGGATCCATTACTAGAAAATATAACTCCCAAATCTTTTTGGGATTCAACAGAAATAATTTTGTGACAATTAATAAAATAAGAAAAATGCAAAACTTCAGATTTTTTAGAATACGAGACTAAGGAACATTTACTGAAATTAACAATCATATTATTTAAATCACACCAAGCACTAAAATTATCTATATCCTTTTGAAGAAGAGTGCAATCAAACACAGATGTGATTCTTCTAAAGATTTTACAGTCATCTGCATAGCACAAAAGATAAGAAGATTTTAAGCAATCCTTAAGGTCATTCATATAAATGTTAAAAAGCATAGGTGCTAAAATACTACCCTGAGGAACTCCAAAATTACATTTAAACTTAGATGAAATAGTATTATTAAATTTAATATATGCAGTACGACCATGAAGAAAGGATTGAAACCAATAAACAAGCTTAGTAGAAAAACCCATTTGATATAATTTGCGAAGTCTACTTTATCAAAAGCTTTTGATAAATCAAAATAAACAACATCAAGTCTCTGCTGGTCCTCAATTGCATGAGCTATATGATCATAAATTGTTAACAAATTAGTTTCTACGGATCTATTAGGTATAAAACCATGCTGTGAAGAAGAAATGAGTTTACTAACATCTAAAATAATTTTATTATAAACACACCTCTCAAAAATTCTAGCAATAGTATGTAAAACAGAAATAGGTCTATAGTTATTAAGACAATCACGTGAACCATTCTTAAAAATTGGGACCATTTTGGCACACTTAAGCACATTAGGAAAAACACAAGAATTCAGTGATAAATTAAAAATAAATGCAAGAGGAACTGCAATAAATTCAGCTAGCCCTTTGTAAATAAATGAAGGAATATTATCATTTCCCAAACTAGAATGAATTTTAAGTCGCTTAATAGCCATAACAACATCATCCTTAGAAATATGGTCAATCATACAATGAACAGTTGAAGAATTACAAAATAATGCAATATTTAAAGATATTGCATCATGTGATGAATATACATCAGCAAAATATTTTGAAAAGTCATTTGCACTTAAAGTGAAACCATGAGTAGCTTGAACCTTTTTTCTACCCAAACCAGACTTTTTAATGAAATCCCATAATAATAATAATAATAATAATAATAATAATAATAATAATAATAATAATAATAATAATAATAATAATAATAATAATAATAATAATAATAATAATAATAATAATAATAATAATAATAATAATAATAATAATAATAATAATAATAATAATAATAATAATAATAATAATAATAATAATAATAATAATAATAATAATAATAATAATAATAATAAATAATAATAATAATAATAATAAATAATAATAATAATAATAATAATATTTCTTCTCTCTTCTCTTTAGTAATTTTATATATTTATTAGTTTTGTACTCTTAAAAAAATAATAAGAAAGATAAAAAGGTAATGTGTATCAGGGTTTTTTAATAAAAGAAAAAAAGGGTTTAATATTCTTGAATTATAAATACTGTTTTTTTTAATAATTCCAGTTGATTTTTTCCTCTTTACTCTCTCTCTCCCTATAAAATTAAATATAATAGTCTTTAAATTAAAGTTTCATTAAATATTTATACTGTTTTAGCAATTAAGAAGGAAAAATAATTATAAAAAGTGGTTTTTAATAAATGGGGTATGATTGTATTTTTTTAATTAGTTAAAAAGAAAAAAAGGAAAAAGCCTTTTTTGTAAAAGTACAATCTATTGGTCAGGGAATACTGCTATCATTTCTGAAATATATGATTAGATTGATAATCAGATTAATCTAAAAAATAAGATAGTGAGTCATGTTAAAGTAATCTGGATTAGTCAGAAAGTCATTCTTGATCCATTTATTGAAGAAAATTGCAATAATAAGTCAGCTGTAAAAGCACAGCAAGAAATTAAGCTTGTAGTCTGAAATAAAATTATCATCACAATTAATTGTTTAAAAATGGTTTTTGAAATGGATTTTAAAAAAATCATATGCTAAGCTTTAGCTAAAAGTTAAATATCACCAAGCCAACAACTAATATGTTCACTAAACAATGTAAAAAAAGAAATATAACTCTTGGAGAAATCTTCAACAAGCCTTTTATCATCCAAAGCATAACTATCTCAGTCTGTGTTAACTTGATTGCAAATTATTATATTGGAAAATGATTAAATTTAACTTGTATTAACCTGATCTAGAATTCTTTATTAATGTGAAAATTATGTTGTATAATAGTCAAGTTTAATTTGTGTTCCCTTGGAAATCTATGTTACTTTAAAAATTATTATCATAGTGGAAATTGGAAACTAAAAAAAGTTATTTTAGAACTATTGATTATTTAACTTGAACATTGGAAAAAAATTAAGAGGAAAGAAATTGAAAATTGTAACTACCAAAAAAATGTCAAAAAGAAGAAAACCATGGTAATATAAGGTGCTGTAATGTGTAGAATCTACACTTATAAATAACTTCTAAATTGATAATAAATAAATAATTTTAATTTTAATTCTTTTGTTAAAGCATTTTTTAAATAATATTGCAAATAATTGATTAAAATAAATATTTTTAAATTGTTTTATTCTAAACATTTTCCTCCAAAATGTAAGAGTACAGGATATTCCCGTTAGCTAATCTTAATTTTTTTATCTTTTTTTATAAAATGTTGTTTTTCAATTTTAATTATTGAAAAGAGAAATAATTCCATTTAAAGTAAAGGCTAATTAATTTAATTAATAAGAATCAACATGAAATAATCTTGTTTTTATAAAATTATACAGAAATATAGTAGATTTAGAATTGTCATATTATCATATTTTTTTTATTATCTTATTTATTATTCAATGGTTAACTTTTTAAATAATTGATAAAAATGAGTGCTAATGTCTTTATTCCTCCAGTTATGAGTTTTATGAATTGTTATTGTGTGTGACTTAATTTCATCATGGCATGGTGTTTTAAGGGATTGGTAGCTTATTTCAGTAAAATTATTTAATGTAAATTATATTAAGTGCATGCATTTATATTTTCTCTTATTCACTTTTACAGTTCCTAGTGTATTTTGATCCTGAGTTAATTCTAGAGCAATAATAGTTAATTTATGTGTATGGGAAGATATATGTTTGTGTTTTGACACTCTGTGGTTCTCTGAATAGCACAAAGGTCAAAATGACTTTTAAAGTCCATTCACTGCACTTTATTTTTATACAGATTAGAAATTAGTTTATAGATGGCTTGTACACTCAGTGTACCATATGAACAGAGTATATATGATGATCAGAATGTATTTGAATCCAAGCAATTTTTAATTATGATTGATAGATTAGAATTTCAGCATATCCATGCAGATAATTGTTTTATATTTTGCCCTAAATTTGGCATTGGCTAGATAAATAACCTATTTTGATATTGAATCTCTTTTACAATCAGTGACAGGATATATCTGTTGATTATTTATGTTTAATGCTAGTTATGTAACATTTTTATTATTATAACTACTTAATTTTATCACTAAACATCACATGATCACCATCTCTATACTAGCACATAATTGTTGTAAACAAAGGCAAAACTCTCCATACAGTAGTGCCACCCTGTGCCAAACAGAGTAATCAATGGATGCCAGAAGGCTTGTGCATAAAATCCCTATCTAGTGCCTACTCATCCAATATCCCCAGACTAGTTTCTGGCTTGTGGCCATCATCAGTGAGGAGCCTTGGATCTGAGAGCACTGCACCTAGATCTTAGGATCTATTGCAATATGCACAAACCTTCTGGCATCCATTGATTACTCTGTTTGGCACAGGGTGGCACTACTGTATGGAGAGTTTTGCCTTTCTTTACTTAATTTTATTAAATGCTGATTTTTTCATGCTTCTTTTATATTTGTTCATTGACTATTTGTTGACAATGTTAATTAAAATGATTGTCATATTGTTTGGGGATGATGATGACTCCCAACTTCCCATATTTATCCCTTCTTTTACACTGTTAAATATATATATTGTTATAATATCAATTTCATTCTTTAAAATAATATATTATAGATTTTATAACAAATCCGGTCTTTTGTATTATGGTATGTTTTTGTTCATACCTTTTCCCAATTTTTTAATTTTCATTTCTTATCTTGCAATTAGCAATATATATGTATAATTTCATATTTAAAGACATGCATATTGTCTATACTAACTTCAGTCATTTTTCTAGGATAACATTATAAAAAGGCCTTTCAAGAAAGTATATTTTTAAAAAACTACAGTTATTCAGTAATATCTATGTTTTTTTTTAATTACATAGAACGTATTTTTTTAAATTAGCAATTCCTAAAAATAATGTTTTTACATTCATTTAAAAAATCAGGTACACCTAACCTATTTATAATATATATATATTGTAATGAAATACACCTAACCTATTTATAATATATATATATTGTAATGAAATGGGGGTGAGAATGCAATGAAAGTATAATTGAACTGGGGTAATGGCAAAGTCATCATCACTCCCAGTCCATTTAATGAAATACAAATATCAATAATTTGAAAAATTATCTATAAGTAAATATTTAAAGATATAATAGTATGAAATTAAAGAATCTCTGTGAGCATTGAGTGATCAGCCAGCTATTAAAAGCATAATTAACCATATAATAACCAGCATTATAATAAGTTAAAGTAAGTATAAGTATATATTAAGAGAACCAATTATCCATCATCATCACTGATGGGAATAAACAAATCAGTACAATAAATCAACAGTCAATCTCATGACTGGATCGGAAATGGGTCTTCTATAGACCAGGCTAACTATTGAGCCTTTGCCAGCTTGGGCAAGTATTTTAAACATAACTTGCATGCCGCAGCTTAGTGCCCATCCATCAGAATACATAAGAATCAAACAATAATGCTGGAACATTAAAATATGCTGATCATCATCAATGCTCAGGTCGTTGTACTGGCCAACTATAAACTTAAATTTTTAATAAGACCAAAGTAAAATAAAAAATAATAGTGCATGGACTTTAAAGAGTACCCTATTTTGCACCAACCAGGATGATGATTGATCATCTCTGGATGCCCCAAAGCACTAAGTACACATCCCCATTTATCCATGTCCAAATCTAGTTCAGAGAACACAAGCTCTATTACTGTATGTGAACAAGAGATGATGGAATACAATTTTAACAATTAAATAAGTTTATTAATAACAATAAAATAAGTGATTAATGTCTTATAAGGGTTCTGATTTTGAAAAGTATGCAATAATAAAAGTCATTGCAGTGTAATTTACAATATTACTACAAAATTCAAATTATCACATTAGCTGCATTATTTCTTAATGGATATCTATAAATGCATACATATATCCATACACAGACATATGTTTTATAATATATGATAAAGACATTTCAATTAAACATAAAATAATTATTACATTTGTGATTTGCATAATTACTATTCAGATTTTAAATTGTTACATTAATTTACAAAATTACAAGTTACAATTCTGTTATTACTATGGTTTACATATAATATGCACACAGACGTGTGATTTATAATATACAATATAAAAAAATTATCACATTGGTGATTTACATAATTGCTATTCAAAATTTAAATTGTTACATGGATTTACATATATGTACACACAGACATGCGATTTCTATTATACAATTAATCTATTTCAATTGATATCCAATAATATTATATTTTTTCATAATTAATTCATTTGTAAAACACATAAATTTCATACATATACATGTGTATAAACAAAATTTAGATATAATTTAAAATTAGTTTTATTTTATAAGTTCTCTTTTTTTTTCTTAAAAAAAAAGTACAGTCAATTTTTGACAGTTATTTGTTGATTAATTATCAACATTTTTTTTTTAAATTAAATTATTGAATCATCGATTTTTTACTCTTTTTTTTCAATAAACGAAAGATAAAATTGTTTTATAGAATTAAGAAAATATAAATTTCAAAATGTCTTTTTGCTTGATTAGTTAATGCTGATGAAGTAGGCAAGGTGAGAGAGGAAAAGTGAATATGTGAACAGCAGCTCTTCATGTCATGATAAATAGATAGTCAAGCATGGACTAAGTACACAATGCCCCATGATGTTGTGAGAAAATACCTCATTTTAAGCACTGCCCCTTCTAAATACCTAGACAGGTCATCCACAAGAAATAGTATCCAGAAAAAAATATCAGACACTGGGCCAATACTGCTCATCTCTTGTGAGTCTTAGGGGCTTTAGAAGAGGTCTATTCATGAGACCAAGGCCTATCTATGAGGCCCACATATACACTGCTGGACTACCCTGGGAGCTCAATATCTAGGTCTAGACAGTACCAAGCATATACTTCAGAGCACCATAAACACATTGCATCCACACAGCCCTGCACAACCATACACCCACCATAAACATAAAAAGTACAAATTCACACATCACTTTCAAATTGTAATTTTACTAAAGAAATTATTTAAAATTTCATTATTATATATAACTCTACTCACCACATCTGTATTCTGGGTTTCTCTGCCTTTAGATAGTCAGCATCTATATAATTATTTATTTAGCAAGCTGGTTCTTTTGGTCCATTAGAAAAATATAATCCATGTTTGTTGTCATCATCATGTAAAGGTATGCAATCCATGTAAACTCTTGATCTGTAGTTGGTCTCTTTCTATCTAGGGTTATTCCAGGCAAGCAGCTGTCTTGGCTTGACATACCCCAGGCCAGCAACCATCTTCCACGTTTAAGGCTATGAATTTCAGCACAAAGAAGTGGGTCATATTTCTCCATGTAAATTCAAACTCCTGCCAGGAAAACAGTAGCAGTTCCTGAATTTACTGTTCTGCCTTCAGCTATAATACTTCATAGTAGCCATTTTGCCAACTCTCCGGTCAGCTAAAGCCAACTGCTGCAAACTTCATCAAGTTGAAACAAAATATTACAACCAACTTTTCAGCTGGCCTTCTTACAAAAAACTATTAACCAGACTGCTCTCTTCAAAAATCATTAACCAGACTAGAGCTAATTTTATTATCAGCCCTTTTATAGAATCTTCTAAGGTGATAATAACACCTTCATTGAAAACAAAGTTTTTATTTTTAGCTCTCTAATCCCTTTGAAAACATATACATGTTTTAATTAATTTAAAAAATTTTTGAAAACAATATTGTGTTTTTACATTTCACAATCAGAATAATAATAATAATAACACAATATTTATATTTATTCAGACCTTTTAAAAGTTTAATTTATAAAACAATTTTTATTTTAAATCAGAGTTATTATTTAACCCTTTACTTATTACTATTTTATTTTAGGAAATATAGAAAAATATCTACAAAAACTTATGTCTGTGTTTATTTCTACTTTTCCTTTACTATATATATACACTATATTATTATGGGTGTACCATGTAACCCAACCAGTTACTATATATATATATATTGTGATATAGGTAAAATCTAACAATAGCCTTTCTAATAAGTAACCCATTGCACAGCAAGGACCTCTACAACAGCTTTTCATAAATAAGTGAGCAACAAAGCAGTATTTACTATATTTGGCAATTGCAGTAACAAGGAGTTCTAGCATTTTTTCAGCTTTGTTTTAATCTCTTCCTAAGGATAAATCAATATATATTACCTGATCACAGATTGATAATTGATTTAGGTTAGCTATACATGAACTCCCTGTAAAAAAAAATTATATTTTTTGAAATGAATTTTGCCAAAGTTAGATTTGAACTGTAGGTCATAGACTTGACAATCAGACACACTAAGCAATGAACATTTTTCCATCTTTGTTTTAATTTCTAGCTAAAAATAGATAGATATCTATTTACTGATCAAAGATAAATGATTAATTTGGATTAGCTATATGTGAACTCTCTGAAAAAAAATTGTATATTTTTAATTGAATTATACCCAAGTTGGATTTGAACTTAGATCATAGACTTGGGATTCATATATGCTATTACTGTAACATGGTGTTCATCCATTATAATATAATTCAATTATGCTTTGGGTTATTTTCTACAGTATACATAATCATTTTGATAAAAAATGATAATAAATTCTAAATTTATCATCCAGCGAAAAAAGTTGCCATCATATCTCTTTTTTTATATATAGATAATAAATAAATGAAAAAAAAGATATTATACATGAAAAAAGAGAAATAAAATTGAATTACTCTGTGTGTGTGTGTGTAATTAAAAAATTTGATATATTAATCTTTAACTAAGGATTGAAGTTTATATCTAGGTTATGCTCCAGTTTAATAAATGATTAATAATAATTATTATTATATTTATCCAGGGTGGATTATGTCAAAGTTGAGGATGGAATAAGTTTGCCACTTGTAAATCAAAATATAATAAAAAATATAATAAAATCTAAAAAAAGCCTTAAAATTACCTATCACAGATCAAAGTCTTTCTCAGCAGGCTCCACCTCATAAAAAAGTAATTATGAAGGTTTTCATTAGAACTTTTTCAACTTTCTAAATTTTTATTTATGATCACTTTTTCATGATTACCTGAGATCTTTATGAATCATCTACCTAAAAGAAAAATTCTAAATTAAATCTATCAAATCCATATTTTTATATAGCAATAGAAGTATATGATGGATTATAGAAAGATTAAAGCATTTAATACCAAATTGAGAATGGAGCTGTGGATTACTTGATTATGTGACACACATTAGAAATTATTTGTAGCCCATGAGTACTAGTAAGTACTTCTATAAATGATGTTATGTTTTTATTTGTATGACAGTTTTTGTGTGCTTTAAGTGATCATTATTAGTAAATGTCCAATGTTTAAATTTACATAGCATTCTACAATCATAAGGGATTAAAAAGGATTCCAATATTAAATAATGCTGGCAGCAATCACTTTAAATTTATATTTTTTGTTAGCATATGATTTTTTATCTTTTTTAAAAAAAAACAATATTTAATTAAATGTTCATACATTCATAACATTAACAATTTTAAGACTAGTTTATTAACCCTCTAGTATTCTGACAGATTTCTTTATTTTCATTAGATTTAAGCTTTCAACTTTCATTTTAATATTAAACCATTATTATTTATCAAAATATAATAAATTTTATCATATTTGATAGATATTTTTGTTTAGAAATTAAGTAAAATTTTAAATAAATCACATTTGATTTTCAAAATTATTTTAAAAAATAGATTTTAATCAAAACAAAATGCTGTCATGTTATATTTCAGGTGGAGCCAATTCAATTTGCAAAATGAATAAAATCTTCTTTGTTTGATGTTTGTTTTAGAAGTCTGAATGGATTATTTTTAATATCCACTAAATCTATCAATTTATGTTTTAAAAGTTTAAAATTTTTTAGTAATTTTTACAATATTGCTAAATATTCATTTCTAGATAGTTATATTTTCCATGACCATAATCTCTATGGTAACAATATCCAGAAGAATATATTTTTTTTATATTTAAAAATAAAATATTTCTGTAAAAAGTAAATATGTAATAATATATATTTCCATTAATGCAACTGTTATCAGAAACTATGATATATAACAATAAGAATAACTCTATATAAAAAAAAACAATTCAAGATCTCATTATTTATTTGAGGAGACAATAAAATGTATTATCAACAAATAAACCATCATAAAAAAAGGAAAATTTATTTGCCCATGATTTTTTTCTGTTTGTACCAAATTCTAGGACTACCAAAAATATACAAAGGAGATACCCCTTCCATATCATATAGTGTGTACAATAAGATCCCCTATCTAAACTTTAGTTAGGTATTATCTTTCATAATAAAATATACTATATTATATATAAATCACATAAAAACAATTTTAAATTGATACAAATAGTATTCCTATCAGCTTTGATGTAGTTTCACTGTTTGCAACTATTATAATCATTAAAACTTAGTTTCTCAGCATTGTAATCTGCCACTATTTAAATGTCTTAGCTAAACATTGATTTTCAAACACTTATTTTATGTAAATGAGAAATTTTACAAAAAGATTTTTAGTACTCTCATAGACTCTTCTATTTCAAAAATGCTTGCTGATATGTTTATGAGAAGCACAAAAATTCAATCTTTAGAATCAGTGACTTTAAAATTTCTTATATGGTTCAGATAAAAGATGCCAGATTTGTTATCTGACAACACTAATATGGGTAAGCATTATGATTCCTTCTGGCATATAAAAGTATTCTTCATCATATTAAATTTAATGTGAAAACAGAAACTGATGGAAAATTTCACTTCCTTGATGTAATCATAATCAAATAACAGAATAATCTTTTCTCTTTTTTTTTCTTTTTTCTTTTAAAAAATCATTAATTAGATCAAATTTTTTTCCTTAGCAAGAAAGTCTTTACTAGCATGACTAACCTTTCACATAAATCATATCTAGAGAAAAAAGGAAATTATATAACTAATATTCTATTACTTAATGATTACAATAATGGAATTATAAACAAAGCCTTAATTTAGGCTGAAAATAGTTCTAATAAAAAATAAAATAATACAACTAACTATTAAAATCTGTATTTTTATCAAATGAATTATAGATAGTATTGGATGTCTTTTGAAATACTATAGTATGAAAATGAAATATTCTGCTTATCAAAAAATTGGTAACATTCTATTGAAGTATAATGACTCACTCCTTTTTGAGGTCCGTGAAATTTATAAAATTCCATATATAATTTGTGAAAAAGCTTATGTAAATATAAGTAAATATTACATTTGTTCTAAAAAAGTGAAAATACTAATGCATTAAAGCAATACTTATCATCATCATCTCTCATTCCGTGCTACTGATGCTGGTCTTAATATAGATTTTTAAATACCAAAAACATTAGAGAAGCCACTGGAATAGTTAGAAAAAACAGATTGTATCAATAAGTGATAATAAATGTAAGTTATTTTCCGTTTGCATAAGCTTTTAAAGTCCGTTATTCTACGTATGCGCTGACTGTATATTGATTTTCCTATTAATTATCATCCCAACCCTACTTTCATATTTTAAAATTTTTTGCTCTTTCTTTTTATTGGTATATGTGTCCAATGCTTGCAGTATCTTTACAGTGATATTTTTAAAACAACTTTAATTATCCATTTAATGGTAGGCATAATCCAGTCCAAACATCAGTATGGTTGTACTTTTAATTATACATAGATGAACCCAGATAATGTTTTTATAAATATTTTTAACAGTATATGAGGTATGATGTAACTGAGAAACATAAATGATGATATATATAAAATATATACATTTTATTCAGCTTTTTATGTTCACCAAAATAATACAAGCCATATATGTAGTCCAAAGGATTTTACAATATTAATGAATGAAACACATGATAAAAAACGCAAGATTAAAGAATCATATATTATATAAATTCATCTTGTGCTATGAATTCAAAATTACCCAGCTTTCCGATTAGTTGTTCCTGGCCAATACAATGAAATGTTAGATTCATCACCTAGGAGAAAATAGAATTGTTTACATTACCTTGATAAGGACTCGTAAGAGTTGAAAGCGCTTGGAAATATTATTTGTTTTTATTTATTTATATTAAACTCTGTATTAACAATTGACGAATTGTTATTTTGTATTATTTTTTTTATATATAAAATATGAATTTGTCATATATTCTTAAATGCTTGAAACATATTTAAACAATGCTATTGTATACGTATATGCATAATAAAATTAAAATAAATCATCAAATAACTCTATTCCTCGGAAATTCATAAATAGGTCAGAGATCAGAAGTCTAGAACTGGAATCAATCTGAGAACGTTAATCCTTCACTCATAAATAACCATAAAAAAATCAATATATATATCAAATGAAGAGAATAATTTCTCAATTTTGGCGTAATTAACTATTGGGAAATAATATAACAAATGAATGTCTTATTACACTATATCTTAAATTTCCATTATTATTGTTTTTAAAGGATTGAAGTATTATTTTGAATGGTTCGGGGGGGGGGTATTTTAGTTTTTTAAAAAGTAGTAGTAGCTTAGAGGAGGTATTTAAGATACCCTTTGTTTGTCTATTAGTGGGTGGTTGGAAACCGATTGAGCTAGCAGGGATTTTTCAGAAACCAAATTATGCTGATCAGATAGACATGCTAATTCTAATGTAATTAGCTGGCACCTAAGGGATTTTTCTTTCTTCTTTAAAAAATAAAGTGTTTATTTGATCGGTGTATTTTTGGTAGTCGAATGTTGAATGTTATTGATAGTTCGCTATTGATGATAGTTGACACTTTACCTGAAAACCAACCACTTTATGGAAGGGAAGTTTAGGAGGACAAAGTATAATAAAATATTAATTAATATTTTTTTTGTCGATGGTTGTTGTTGTTTCCCATATTTCATTAGTAAATTTTAAGTAGTAGTTTATTGGATAGAAGAGGCAGCGTTTAAGATATACTTTATGTTTCTCTATTAGTTTATTAGAGGGTAGTTTAGAAGAGGCGGTTGGTTCAATATATATATATATATATATATTATAACCTACTCACACATCACCACTCATGTACATTATATGAGCAAATGCCCAGGGCGCCAGTTCTATTAATGAATAGAACGATTTATCATTTTATCTGATTCATAACTAATGCTGAGACTCTTTTACTTATGTTTATTCTACAGCTTCACTCAGTGGGAGGGTACAGAAAGTTTATAACATATAGAGAATATAAATAAATGAAGGAAGAAATACTATAAGCTATCAAATAAAAATATAAACTTTATTTATTAATTAACCAAATGATACAGGCTAGCAGAATTTTATTTATTCCATTTAACAAAATATAATTTCAATTTGATCTCTTCCATCATCCAGTTACACTCCATAATAGCTCAATATAACTCTGACAGAATAGAAAAGCACAACACTAAATAACTCTATTGTCCAGCACATCTTAATCTAAATAGATGAATCAATATTGATCTAGGAACACGAAAATTAGATCTCAGGGAATTTATAACACAGTTAAAGATTAAGAACTATATTAGCCAGTAATTTATAACTCTAAATTATAATAAGGTATAAGAAAATGAATTGAATAATGATTACTGGGCTAGCGATTAGATAGTAAAAGAGATAGGGTATCTTTTAATCTCACATCATCATCCAAATAATACTTTAACTAGGCAACACCTTTATAAGTTTATCACGTGGTAAAATATTTCATGTAATGTTTGGATCTAGGAAACAATATCATCAGATTTTAGCACATTTAATATCAAAGTTATAAAATAATATATTTAATTTTGTAATAGATGTATGAAATATGGATATGTGGAAACCAAAATTCGAATGCATATAAGAACAACTTGAAACACAGTTTTAAATAATAAACAAAGCTTTTATTTACACTTAAGGTTTAGTTAAAAGCAAATAATATCAGAATAAGACTTTTATCTCAATTCTAAAATTTACAAACAAATTTATTAATTGAAATTTAGGATTATCCCCATTACTTATTACACAATTTATTATTGACATATTTATAAACGTAATTTAGCTAACAAATTATACCTTAATATTCTGACTTTGAATATCCAGGCTACCTAAATATTTTTTATTACTATACAACACTGAATAAATAATACATTATATTATTGGGCACAATATACACTTTACTATCAAGACAGCAGCTTTAAATAATCTTAATTAAACAATAGCTTTAAATAAGTATACTTTTCAGACATAGCAATAAAATCATATTCATTCTGATGATTTTGATGATCTCTAACGTGTGGCAAATTAATATGAGATGTTTCAAAACATTTATTTCCTATTTTAAATTAAACAATGTTATATTTTTTATATACGCGATATTATCTAAATTATGCGTGTGTGTTACATCCCATGCAATAATAACAGAAAACAATATTTCTACACATTATCAATTTATTCAGGAATTATTAAATAATTATTTAATTTCGGACACTGTCATACACCTACCAGCAAATAGAACGCTAAATCTATTCTAATATTCAATAAAGAATTTAAATTAACTATTTATCTGACCACTGACTGAATTACACAGAGCTATATTTTATGATAATACAAACTATAAGTTCAAGAGGAGTCCAGCACATGAGGAGCGAACAAACTCTTTAACTAATATATCAACAATAACTGATTTGAATCTGAAATACACTATTGGTGGAATTTTTTTTCTCATCACCAAACAAACAATGGGAAAATGTCACTTGACTTCATAAATATCATTTCATAATAGGTACTATGCAATCTAAAATAGGCTTCACTCATGGCAAAATACTTATAAATATACTAAAGGGAAAATCTTTCATCCCTACAAACATAGAACGTATCAAGAATAACTTCCTTTTCACAGTTCTTCTACATATCTAGCATTATACTCTGGCAGATAAATACGCACAGATAAATCACTCATTCCTTCAATTCTATAGAATATGATAACCTCCGAAATTTATATTGAGAAATAGCTAAAACTAAATGTTTATTAAGTAAATATAATAATTGCACAAAATAAACGCACACATGCATAAATAGAGTATGAAAAATAATTCTAAGTTATGTAATATGCGAAAGTTACAGACTGATAAATAACATATTAAAATATAAATTTTTATCTTAAATGAGACATTCAATTGCTTCAAATTTAAATAATATTAATTATTATGTACGAGTTTTATACTTTAAACAGTAATAGTCTAATAACTTAGGTTTTATTACCTCTAACACAATATTCTTTCTTTCTTTTTTTTTTTTTATTTTCTAGCTACTCTTGAAATTAACTCTCCCTTCAAGGTAAAAGAGAGATATATAAGATTAAATTCTCTTTAATAATACACCCAAAATATATATGTTTCACTTTCAAATAAAAGAAAACAAATCATATTTAAGCAATAAGATTTTTGCCAGCATATCCATCGTTTTTGTGGGTATGCCATCCTGAGACATTCTCGATGCTCGCAAATTAAATAAACATATAATATTAAATACATACAACACTAAATCTGTCTAACTATCTATGATATATATACTATTCACAATAAATAATAAATAAAAAAATAGAGTCATTCTTTTTTTAACTTGAAAAAAAAAATATTCACTTGCAAAGTTCCTTTTCAAGCTTAATAAATGATCCGGAGATGAATTCCAAAATGAATGCATGTTTAAATATGAATATGAAACATAAAACAAGTTCTTTTAGGACAAAACAGTTATAATTCACAATTATAATTTAGCAAACATCCAATATCCTTCAGCCATAAGCCAATAGAGTTTACTTATATATCATCCATCCCGATAAATATTTATAATAATAAATACGTGGAAAGACAGTTTCAGCTATTAATTGACATATTCTGTTATTTATTTTTAAGCACATCTAGGGTATTTAATTCAATAATAACGTAACATTTTTCTGCAGAAAATATTCACCTTCACTAATTTATAGATTGGTATTTGCATTATTAACTTTAATAAATTGCTGGTAATTGTCCACAGGCAATTTGCCTTTCCTTAAACATTAACACATATATCCGTATATCGAAGAGAACAAAAATATGTAATATTAAAGTCCTATTTGATTTAGACATCAATATTTGGTAAGTAGTAGTAATTAACTATCCTGGTTAAGTCATATTTCTATTTCTTTAATAAAACACATATTATTTTATAAACATAAAACAAAATATAAGGTTAATATTCCGCAATAATTATTAGATATCAAACACATAATCAAGTACACGTATCCTTGTAACTTTTAACTTCACTTTTGTATAAGTAAAATATAAGTTAAGAGAGCTTATCAAAGTAAATTTTGTTAAACAGTTCTGAATATACATCCAAGATGACAAAACATTATAAACATCACACATGGGACTTAAAAAATTTTGAAGTTCTTGCATTTTCATATTCTTTTTAACGGAGATAAATAAAAGTAAATGAACTAACGTAAGTTTACTATCAGAAAAGCACATCCTTAAACAAAAATGAAAGTGTTAATTTAAATGTTTTAATTAGACAAAAGAAATCAAGATTGATACCTTTATATTTTTTTATTCAGACATCCCCCAATAAAGCTCAAACATCTGGAGTTTAATAATAAGCTTCATGAAAAGGTTGTTTTAAAGCTTCACTTTAACTGTTTTGGAAGAGAGATATATAATCGATAGTGGCAGAAAATGAAAATTACACTTGTTGAAATTACAAAAGATAATGTCTTTTTTAATTATTATTATTAACTATTATTAGCTATCAAAAAAAAAATCTCCCCACCAATCAAAAATGTCCCTGATCAGCAGAAGCTTGACTCCCACGTTTTTTTTCCTTTTTAACACTTAAGTAATATTCAAAAAAAATCTTTTCTAAAAAAAAAAATACTTTGACCTTCCTCAAATAATAAAAAAAAAAAATAGCTTTTTACAAACTTAAAACAAATGAATATAAATTATCTATTAAATAAAATGGTTTGTAATATTATTTAAGTTGGCCAAATAATTTACTAATTCATATAAGCATTAATCATTAAAGAAGATATAGTTTTGCAAAATTATTAAAGATAATTACTGTAATTTAAATGCTTTATTGTAAGTTTAAATTTATTGTTTGTTGCAATTAGGATATGAAATGGAAATGAGATAATGACACATTCATACATATACGCTGCCATGTGAATATTAAATTATACTAACTAAAACACACCTAATATGTCTATGGGTTACAACTGACTATAATATTAGTAATAAATGGGTATCAATGAATAATAAATCAGAAAACCATTCAACACACCAATACTATCTTATAAATAAATAAAACAAACCTTGCATCAATCCAACTACTATCATAACACTTTCTGTAATAATCCACCCCCTTCCTTGTATTAAACACTATCAAAATATAATAACAACACTAAATGCTTGAAAAGTTGCTAACCAAAATGCACAGTTGGCTCACATATGAGTTTTTTGAGCCATTAATAGATTAATTTTAAAATTTTAAGGCGATTTCATTTTTTTTTTGTACAATGCAGTTATTTGTTACTAATATAACACAGCTTAATTACTTGTGCCCATTCAGAAGGTCACAATATATATATATATATATATATATATATATATATATATAACAATATATATATATAGATATATATATATATATATATATATATATATATATATATATATATATGGCTGCAGAAAGGAGTTTGCTATTAACTGAAAGGAGACCCTTTGATTCCTCTTGGAGGCCTTAAAGGAACCGAGCAAGGCAAATTCCTAATGTTCACTCCATATGTTCTTGTCGTTGCAGCTGTTATTACTATGTGATTATTCATATAGTATATGAACATGGATGGGCTGCTCACCAACATGCATTAGAAAGCGTGGTGAGTTTGATGGCTTTTTACCTCTGAGTTTAAGATCAAGAAACACCATGGTCTTTCTTCTCAGTGCCTGATAAGGCAGAATGAAAATTTGTGTAAATAATAAATATTTTTCCAATACATAAATACAATTATGACAGACAAAAATAAAGCATGACCCTTATTCCCAGGAGGCTGTAAAGTCACCAACCAAGGCAGTGGTTGGTGCTGAAGGTGGAGGGTGCTAAGAATCCCCTGATTGTGGACCCAGGCTTTCATTTGATGACAACTTTTTATTTAGGTACTTACAACTGTAGATCACTTTCAAGTGAAGGAAGACTGCAAGAATTAGAAAAAGAATTGTCTTATATTAAATGGGACATTATTGGACTTTGTGAAGTTAGAAGAAAAGGTGAAGAAACAATTAATTTAAAAGTGGACATATACTCTATTATAAAGGCACACATATTGGAAATACAAGTGGAGTAGGATTCATTATAAATAAAAAATGGAAGAACAATATTGTGGAGATTGGTGGTGTATCAGACAGAATTGCAAGGTTAGTTATACAACTTAATGGCAGATACCAAATGCAGATAATTCAGGTTTATGCCCCAACAAGTTCTCATAGTGATGAAGTAGTAGAAGATTTTTATATGGATGTACAAAAGGCTTTTGATCAGAGTAAACAACATTTTAAAATTGTTATGGGAGACTTTAATGCTACAATTGGTAGACAAATGAAAGATGAAATTGCTGTAGGTAATTTTGGTTATGGTAATAGAAATGAGAGAGGACATAGACTTGTGGAGTTTGCAGAAAAAAAAACTTTATATTATGAATTCATTTTTTGAGAAAAATGTTAAAAGGAAATGGACATGGAAGCATCCAAATGAAGGTACAGCAGAATTGGATTATATTTTGACTAACAGAAAATACACATTTCAAGATTGTAATGTTCTTAATAAATTTAACACAGGAAGTGATCATCGATTAGTAAGGTGTAAGTTACATGTTAATGTAAAACTAGAGAGACAAAAATTATTAAGAAAAACAATATTTACAGTTGATATTCCTAATCTTCAGAAACATTCTAATGAATTTAAATTAGAACTTACAAATAGGTTTCAAGTGTTAGGAGATTTTGAACATGATTCAGATTTGAATGAAATTAATATGAAAATAACTGATACACTTTTAAAAACTGCAACAAAGATAGCTGGTAGAAAAAAGCAGCAATTGACTAATAAAATTTTTACTGAGACTAGAGAATTTATGAAAAAAAGAAGGAATATGAAGATATAAAAAATGATGTATTAAAAAGAATTGAATATCTCGAATTTTGTAAAATGATATGGGAAAGAGTTGAAAATGATATAAGAAAGTATAACTGTGAAATAGCAAGGAAAGCTGTAGAAGAAAATAAAAGTCTCAAGAATGTTAAACAACATTTTGGTATTGGTAGGAAATTTATATCTGCAATAAGAAAAAAAGATGGAATTATTACTAAAAAGAGAGATGACATCATGAAATTGGTAGAAGATTTTTATCAAGAATTATATAGTAATAAAGAACAAGTACCTTCTATATCTATTACATCTTCCGAATTGCCCAGAATTTTAAATGAAGAAGTGAGACATGCAATTAAATGTATGAAGAAAGGAAAGACTCCAGGAAATGATGGAATTATAATTGATATATTAAAAGAAGCAGGTGAAGAAATAGAAACAATTTTAGCAAAGTTATATACCAAATGTCTAAATGATAAAGATGTATCAGAAGATTGGAAGAATGCAGTAATAATATTAATATTTAAAAAAGGTGATAAAGAAGATATTAGAAATTACAGACCTATCAGCCTTTTATCAGTTTTATATAAAAATTTTACCAAGATATTTACAACTCGTCTACAGAGAACTTTGGATTTCCACCAATCAAGAGAACAAACTGGATTTAAAAGTGGTTTTAGTAAAATAGATCATATCCAGATATTGAGAGAAGTCATAGAAAAGACAAATGAATATGAGTTGTCATTATGTTTTGGATTTGTAGATTATGAAAAGGCATTCGATTCTATACACATTTCTTCAGTGATTAAAGCATTGGATCATCAAGGTATAGATCCAGGATATTAACATATTTTAAAGAATATTTATAAAAATGCAACAGCAACAATTAGATTACATAATAATACTGGAAAAATCAACATTAAGAAAGGTGTAAGACAAGGTGACTCCATATCTCCAAAACTTTTTACAGCAGTGCTGCAAGAAGTATTTTGTGGATTAAAATGGGAAACTAAAGGAATGAAAGTAAATGGAGAGTATTTAAGTAATTTAGATTTTGCAGATGATGTAGTTTTTTTTGCAAATAATGCTTCAGAGCTGCAGGAAATGTTGCAGGAGTTAGCAGATGAAAGTAGAAAAGTAGGACTAAAGATAAATGTTAAAAAGACTAAAGTAATGTTTAATCGATTTGCTCAAAATATGAAAATAAAGATTGATTATGAAGAATTAGAAGAAGTTAACAGTTACAAATACCTTGGTCAGATTATTAATACAGATGGAAACATAATGGAGGAAATTAATCATAGAATTAAACTTGGTTGGAGTGCTTTTGGTAGAAATAACTTGATACTAAAAGGAAATATGCCTGCCTATGTGTTTGAAAAGAATGTTTTTTAACAAATGTGTTTTACCAGTTCTTACTTATGGATCTGAGACTTGGACACTTAATAGAAGGGCAATACAGAGACTTCAGACCACTCAAAGGAGTATGGAGAGATGTATTTTGGGAGTAACAAGAAGAGATCGAAAACGCAATGTATGGGTAAGACAACAAACAGGTGTTACTGACCTTATTGAAAAAATTAAAAGATTCCCAAATGAAATTGGGCTGGACATATTGCTAGAAGAAATGATAATAGATGGGCAATTGAAATTTTAAACTGGATTCCAAGAGATTGTAAAAGACCCAGAAAAAGACCACCTGTGAGATGGATGGATGAAATAAGAAAATGTGCAAGGGTGTTGTGGAAAAGAGAAACTAAAGATCGGCGAAGATGGATTAAACTTGGAGAGACCTTCATCCTGCAGTGGATTGATAATGGTTGATGATATATATATATATATATATATATATATATATATATATATATATTCAGACATGTATTGATAAACCTAATATGTAATACCTACTTGATTATTATAATATCACATGTTGTGGAATAAAGCATGTTTATTTTCATATTAGAATGCATGATGCCCTAAGCATGTAATTTCACATTGGGTGATGATAATGTAATGGAATATAAATCATATCAAAAAGAATTAGATATCTGAATGCATATATATATATATATAGTAAAACAATCAGAATATTTCAGATATTCACACATCCCTAAAAAAAAAAAACACAGCAACTAAACCATAATGTGTACCTATTTTATATTCCTCATATTAAGACTACAGAATTTAATAGAAACATTTGACTCCTTTCAGTTATGTTGATGCAAAACTACAGAAACATTTGACTCATTTTAGCTATATTGATGCAAGTTTAAAATATTAGTCTATGCACCCATACAATTGAAAGAATTTTAAATTGAGAACAAAAAACTAACATTATATATTAAAAAATAAAAATATTGAATAACAAAATCTAATTATTAAGATTTACTATATATATATATGATGATACACGTACATATATTGACTGGCAAAATTATATGTGTGTTTATCAGGAATAATAAATACATCTGATTAGTTAACAGCAGATAAAATTTGATTTCCACTTTTCATCTGCCTGATTTGAACTTTGACTTCGTTGTAATGCTAAAAAATTTCAGGTTGTTTTGCTAGTTGTTCAATTCAATTCCTGCTTAGCATTATGCAAACTTTAATGTATATTCAACCAATTTATGTAAATAAGATTTTAAAGATATATATATTGAAACAGAAAAATTAAACTTAATTAAAACATCAAACTTTTTAAAATAACCTCATCACATGAATGTTTTATAAAATTAAAAATTATTCTAATTTAAAAAGAAACATGTATATTATTTTAAAAAATTTAGCAGTCTAATCATTTTTTTATGAAAGTTACAGCTGTCAATAAGAAATGCTTTTTAAATAATAATAATAATACACAATAAATCACACGACAATTGTCATTTACAACTGCACGTTCACGCTTCTGTGAATATTCTTATTTCGCTCTATAGGATTTTAACATTTTCGTTTAATATTAGTGGCAAGTCAATCGGTAAGTATAGAGAGGAACTTCGACTAAGAATTTTTAAGACATTCTGTACTATAAATGTACACACTGTTCCACGCCGTCGAGATTGATTTCTAGCGAAATAGATGAGGTTACGTTTGACTTTTCATACTCAATTAGAAATCGTTTTCTGATTGATCGAAAGTGATTACTGTATATCGTAACCGCCCAATAAAGAAGCAATATTTAAAATATTAGATTTAAAAGGCAATAAAAAAAAAAGCAATCACAACTTAAATGTCCTTTATAAATTTTTTTTAGAGAAGAATAAATGAAACTCAATGTAGTTTTGTATAATTCGGGGATATAATGAATAATTAAATAGGTTACGTTTAGCTATAGCATTTCAATCTGACAAAATCTTACTTAGTAAGCTCAAATAGATCGCTTTTATTTTAGTCACACAAATTAAAATTTTAAATTAATTTTTTTCTCTCTATAAAAATTTAATTCTCTATGAAAATAAATTGTAAAAGTATATTTTTACAATTTATTTAGCGCGGAATTCTCTTTTAACAAATACAGTACTTACCTTCTCACAAAAGGAAGTAATGTGCACATATACGCTTTTATTTTTTAGGATTCTTTTTTTTTCCCCCATTCCAGAAAGGTTTTCCAATCTGATATACAATTTTACAAGTAACCCTATTATTATAAAGCGCTGAAAACTTTGAAATTATTCAAACAGAAGCCAATCTCCGATAATGAGTTATTTCTTAAGTATTATAAATCTCTGCGCACTCTTCGCCGTAAGAATTTAAAAAACTTTAGAGTGTACATTCTATATACACCAACTCTTCCATACCATGCTTAAATCAGGCCTTGAGTCTATTGTGTGTCTGATGTTATAATCAAATATTCAATTGTACAAATCTATTTAACCCATCACAGGAAAAAGACAGTGTCTCATTTTTAATCACCTACGATTAGACAAACATGACTTATAAATGTAAACCTCTTATTATAAAGTGCTGAAAACTTTGAAATTATTCAAATGGAACTCAATCTCTGATATATAAGCCGTGTTTTAGATTTTTTTTTTTTTTTTAAACCGAGAATGGAGCCATACATTTTTTAAAATAACTTTTCTTATTATCATTACTGCCTTTGTTACTAAATATGCAATTATCCCATAGCTTTTTACACTGAAAGAATCTAAAGAACCTTAAATATGACCGTAATATTTTTTTAAACATTATAATCAAAATAAAAAAGAAAGTATGAATTTCTAAATGTAAATTGAATGTTTCAAAATGTTCTCACTTGAACATCATTAGATTGCCTGTTCATTACCAAATATACATTACTACTGAGGAGTAAAGTTTTTTTAATTTTCCATTTTTGTCATTCACTGCGAACATGGTTTAGTCTGATGTAGACCTTTAAAAGTGAATCTTTCAGTATTTTGTGGTTTTTATTATTTTCAGCATCATTATCTTTTTAGATTCATCTTTTAACTTGAGTCTCTGTTACTGTAAATGAATTTTATAAGCATCCAGATAAAATCACATAAAGTACTTCTTTTCTTTATTTGTAAGATTTACTTGTTATTTAGTTTGAATTTTTTTTTTACCTAGATCTTTCAAGTCAGAAACCTTTCTAAATAAAAAAAAAAAACATTAAATTTACTGCTTCTGAAGATCTTTCCAAAGCCACAACCATTTTTTTTTTTCTTCAATTTTAAAATCATTTTAAAATATATATTTATCTTTCATCAATGTTTGTGTGTTTGATGTATCCCATCTTTCCCACTCTAAAAAACTCAGGTATACTTCTTTTTTTCCATTTGAAGATTTTTTTTCCATATGTCATCAGCCGGGAAGCAAACCCGACCTCTCGGCTACCAACGCTTGACAAATTTTTTTAATGATTATTCCTTTAATATTTTTACTTTCAAAATCAAATTTTCAAGATGGGATCTATATCCGTTAATATTTACGAAACGCTGGAGAGTTTATTATTCAATTTGTAATTCAAACATGACAACCGTTTTTCGATAGAACAAACTGTTTGAAGACTCCCTTTTTTCTAATTTATACAGAATAAAAAATCTTTCTTTTAACATTTTCTTTCCAAAATTGATTTTACTTTGCAAGAAATTTATTTTAGCATAATGTTTAGATACTCTATCATACTGTTTGACTGCAGGTGATGTGAAACAATACATTTAATTTGTATCTTAACATTTCTGCATATATGTTTGAACATATTTAAGAAGACTATAACACCATGATTAGAATACTAAATCTCACAAGGTTTTTAACTCAAGTAAATTTATTTATTTGTACTAAACCAACACATTCTTATCTGTCTGATTTGGTAATAGGGGAACACATAAATATATACTGAATTAGTTAATGTTATCGATATTTCATTAATATATGTTTATTTTTTTATACTTTGTCTCTCATTCTAATTCACAAACATCTTTTAAAAAACTTCTATAAACAGCTTGGAAAGATGTATATGCACTTACTAATATTAATTTTTTTTACCATCACCGTTGAGTCTAATCACTAATGTAGCATTTTGATAAAGATTCTTTAAATTTGACAATATTCAAACTCAATACTTTGAGATTTAAAGCTTTAACCTTTCATGTGATTATTTCGAGGAGACCCCATAGCCAATTTAATGGCCACAAAAATACAAAATCCAGTTTTTGGATATAGCATGTGCCATCTCTTGGACAATTTTGGTCACAATTTCTTCATTTTAGGCTTATTTTATAGGAAATTCAAAATTTAAAATTGTAGTTCTAAAAACATCCGCATATAGCATTATATTTTGAAAAAAAAAAATCAATTTTTCATGCAAGCTATACAATACCTTTTCTCTGATTGGATGTCTACCAAATCTGGAAATTGCCTTATAGGCGTGTTTCTAAATGATAAATTCAGAAACTAAATGATGTTCTACATGTTCATAATTGATTTTGATGTAAATAATTATGTTTATCGTAATTTTTTACGTTCATAAATAACATTTTACATTACTTTATCGAAATATAAAGTTTGATTTGGAAAATTTTTAATATTACAAGAAAAATATGCTCATGAATATAATCATTTTTGAAAACAGTTGTTTATAATGTAACTATAATTTAAATAGTAGGAGGTTCTAAATAAATCAAAAAATCTTTTATGCATTTGTATTTTGAAGTAAATAATTATATTTATCATTCATAAATAAGATTTCACATTACTTTATCAAAATATAAAGTCTGATTCAAAAAATTTTTAATACTACAAGAAAAATAAGCTTGTGAATATAATCATTTTTACAAGAAAAATAAGTTGGGAATGATAACTCTTCAGAAAAGTAAATTATTTTGACAGGTAGAAATTGAATAATGACACCACTGGCTATTTTTAAACGTTTTTTCTTATATTTTTCTTCAATTATTAAGATTATTTTTAATCTTTCTTTACATTTAACCAATTTGAATCTAAAATTATTCAATTTTTAGAAGCTGAATTAAAAAAATTCTGTGTATATTAGATTAATATTTTAACAATAGAAACCGACTGGAAATGAAACTGGCGAATAATATTGTTCTCAGATTTAAGTAATGGACCAATACAAAAATTAGACAAAGATTAACTCTTTTAAATAAGAATGTGTAAAAGATTTTTTGATTTATTTAGAGTTATATTATAAACAACTGTTTTCAAAAATGATTATATTCACGAGCTTATTTTTCTTGTAATATTAAAAATTTGCCAAATCAAACTTTATATTTCGATAAAGTAATGTAAAATGTTATTTATGAACGTAAAAAATTACGATAAACATAATTATTTACATCAAAATCAATTACAAACATGTAGAACATCATTTAGTTTCTGAATTTGTTATTTAAAAACACACCTACAATGCAATTTCCAGATTTGGTAGACATCCAATCAGAGAAAAGATATTGTAGTCTTGCATTGGTGGTCAAGAGGTCAGCACGACCGCCTTGCACTTGCAGGCAGTTGCCTGAGTTGTGGGTTTGCGTCCTGGCCGATGCTATGACACTTAAAAAAAAAGATATTGTATAGCTTGCATGAAAAATTGATTTTTTTTTCAAAATATAATGCTATATGCGGATATTTTTAGAACTACAATTATAAATTTTGAATTTCCTATAAAATAAGCCTAAAATGAAGAAATTGTGACCAAAATTGACCAAGAGATGGAGCATGCTACATCCAAAAACCGTATTTTGTATTTTTGTGGCCATTAAATTAGCTACTCCTTGAAATAATCACATGAAAAGTTAATCATTGTAAAAATGCTTAAGAATTGAATGCTTTTTATAATTTAAAAATTTAATGCAAAATAATAATTATTATTCACTGGTCCTTTTCTATACTTCTTTTGATAATTGGATGCAATTTTTTTAAAACTACAATTTGTCTTTTCCATAGATTCTGTGTAAGCAATTGATACAGAAATGATAAAAATCTGATATCTGGAAATTGTAATATTTTTTTCATCAGTTTTAAATATTAATATTACTACTGTGATATGTTTTTACAAATTTGACATTTAATATATAGTTTTGACAGAGTCAAAACTCTCCATACAGTAGTGCCACTCAGTGCAAGCCAGAGTAATCAGTAGATGCAGGAAGGTTTGTGCATAAAATCTCTATCTAGTTCCTAATCATTCAATATCCCCAGACTAGTTTTTAGCTTGTGGCTTTTATTGATTACTCTGGCTTGCACTGAGTGGCGCTACTGTATGGCGAGTTTTGTCTCTGTGAAAAATAGATTGTGTACGCATAAAGAATAGTGATCATGTGATATATAGTTTTGACATAATTTCTCTACTTATTATTTATTTGTTTTAAAATAACTACAATAACTTCATCATTTCTTGAAGCTTTAACATTTCTCATAGATTAAATTTCATCTCTTATGTCACCACTTAAAATATTTTTCATTTCAAAAGCTGTCATTCTTATAGGGGTTGCTTTATTTTCTTGTTCTTTATTATTACAGTTTTTTAAATATTTTTTATGTACTTCTGATATTTCTCTTCTTTATAATAATAGTGCTATCTTTGTTTTTCATTGTGAAACAATTTTTCTTACAGAATCAAGATACTGTGTATATCTCTGAAATTTCTGTTTTTTTTTTTAGCTTTTTTTTTGGCTGTTTCTTAATTGTATTTTCAATGTCATCATAACATTTTTTTTCCTACCATTTTGTAAAATACTCAGTATAGTATTGTTTTTTTCCTAAAGAATCATTTATAAATATTTTGTTTATTCTCAGTTTTATCTATCTGTTTTTAATAGTGTGTATATTTTTCCTTTTCTGAGTGATCACTGAAATCTAAGTTTTAATTTAAATTCACTAGAGTATTAAGACTTAATCGCACTTATTATTTATTTTTGCATTAATTTCTATCTTTCATTTCACTAATAAAATCAGTTTCTAAGTAGAATTTGTTAAGAATATTACAGTATTTAAATAAACATTTTCTATCAGTCAAAATATAATTTAAGCTATTATTATTTGGATATTTTTGTGTCTATTTTCTCATTAGGATTTTCTATAAAAAATTAATAATATAATGGAAACTGAACAAATTCCTATGCAGAATACATGTTCTTCATGGACAATATATACATATAAATTTTGATATAATGTGAAATTATATAAGGAAAGAATATTAAAAAAAATTATATAATTGCAAATTATGATTTTAATTAAAGGTTTCATTCATTTGTATAAGATGTACTAAAATATTGGTTTAAAATAATAAAAAATACATACAGGGAATAATAACAGTAAAATGTATATAAAGAAAAGAAATGTATTTAGATACTAAAGAAATATATTGTGAGTTAAAAATTATTTATTTATAATAATAATGTATATATGTGTATATTTGTAGATCCTTGGTAATGACTACAAGAAGTAGCTGAAATGCTAGAAATATATACAATGTATTGGAATATATATATATATATATATATATATATATATATATATGGATTCATGAAAGTAAAAAAATTTTTTTAAAAAAAGAGATATAACAATTTTATTGATTTTTTTTTTAATATATAAAAGATATAAATGCATGATATAAATTAACACACACAATATATGTATATATTGTGACATTTTAGACCTACAATCCATAATTGCATTCAATGATATTAGTAATTTAAAATTATTTTGCCATAATAGAAATATCAGGTTGACATGCATATATATGTGCATGACATACAAAGTAATGAAAAATTTAAAATTTTTGTAAAATTATTAAAATTTATTATATCATTATAATTGTAATATTTTCATTTTTTTTAAACTATAACTGTAGAAAGAAAAAAGAAAAATCAAAAAGAAATGAAATTGATTTCTTGTGGTAAAAACAAAGATGGAAAAAAAATATTTCTTTTCCTTAAGTATACTTTTGTTTAAAAAGATGGAAAGTAGAAAATATTTTCAATAATATCAACCTTAAAACATGTTTTTATTTTTTTTAATTAGAAAATCTTGTAATAAAAAGTTAATTAGTTCATTGCTTAATTTAAAAAGTGCAAGTAACTAAAAAATACCCCCAAAATTGTTAGTTTAACAATTTTAAAATTTTCTTCCTTTTAATTCATTTTAAAATTAGGCATCAGATTAAAAAGTTAAAAAGAAAAAGAAAGATTTTTTAATTATTTTAATATTTTTCAAATATAGATTGCACTAATACATCATCCATGTGTTCATGGCTTTAATTCATTCTCTAACCACTACTTCCTGAGAAAAAAGCTGTACTGAATAATGCTGCCACCTTAATATTTTTTACAATTAATAAATCAGTAATATTTAAATTTAGCTTTATAACAATGAGATAAATATCACCTTTCAAAGTTCTTGTTTTCCCTACAAGAATGTGCCTGTTAAATTGGGTTCAGGAGATAATCAAAGATTTATCGCATGTAAGATGGAAAGATGAAATAAATAAGTTTGTAATGTGATGTAAAGAAGAATGACTTGGAGATACCTTCATACCATAATGGATTAATAATAGTTGAAAATAATGATAAGTTAATCAAAATGCATAAATGAATAAATACTCTTATATTTAAATGAAGAAAAAAATATCATTAGCAAGACTAAATAAGTGCTGCATCAAAAGTTGTATTGTATGAATAAAAAAAAGTTAGTTAAAAATTATACCTTTTGCTGCTTTAGCCTTTTAACCGCAGATTATATTATTGGCTGTGTGAGGTAAAAATCAAAACTTTTAATTGGCCAATTCACAAACTGAAGACAAAGTCAATTGTCAAAATATATTCACCTTTTAATATTATATTCACTTTAGTTTTGTTTGTAAAAAGAATATTAATAAATTGTCAGATTATGAAAGTGAATGAAAGTTTTTTCAAAAATAAATTTTGATTTATAATTTGAAAAACATTCGATAGTAGCTGAATTTAAAAGGAACGGCAATCGCCAACCAAAAAGATTTGCCAATGTCATGATTTCTTCCCACTTTGCAATAAATAAATAATTCTTGCTAAAATCTTAACTATTTTTCTAAAATAATTTTTTTAGCACTATTTTATTAAAATAATTTATAATTCATCAAAAAATACTGTTAAAATGATCTAAAACATTCGTTTATCATTTTCAAAATAAAACAAAAACCGATCATAACTCTTTACTTTTTGGCAGCCATTTTCTTTGTTGTCAAAATTTAACCAGCCAATAAGATCGAAGAGAAGGTGGTGCTTTGGTTTTGTTTGACATATTTGGTCATTTTTATTGATTTTTTACTTGTAAAATAATTCAGAGAGGGCAGCATCTTACAGAACTTTTTGTCCTTGTTTAAAATAAGTATAAATTCTCATACGTAGTACAAAAGGTGACCAATTTAGAGTGACGTCAAATGTCCTCGTGTTTACACAAATCGATCAGTTGTTAACAGGCTTATTCACATAGTTTATATAACCAGTCAACTTACAATAATAAACAACAGATTTATACAGAAACAAATCACAATATCTGAATTCATACACACACATATAATATATATATATATATCCTGCAGTGGATTGATAATGGTTGATGATGATGATGATATATATATATTATTATTAATTTAGATCATGGAGCAAAAAATTTAGAATTTTCTGAACCACCATAACACATTCATTCATATATAGATCATTTAAAGATTTAATATTTTCATTCTGAGTTGAATTTATTGCCAAATAATATTGTGAACAGCTCTATTATATTTACCTATATTCATATGTATTTGGATTTTAAAAATTTTTTCTGGAAATTCATAAAAAATGGAAGAAATTGATAAGTTTCAACTCATAGATGAACTATTATATCTAGTTACTACTTAGTGATTCTGGATATCTATAAATAATATGCTCAGACAAAAATTCTAGATCGAGCCTAACATACTTTATTTCAATTATCATCATGCAGACAATTGTCCAATTTGGATTTCTCTTAAAATTATGCCAACCATCATAGAAAAACAGCAACCTACAATGGAAAATTTTGATTAATATTTAAAAGTAAGACCTTCATTTTAAAGATGATTATTCTCACTGTAACAATTATGGATTTAAAAATTCATATATGAAATTAGAAATCTCAATGAAAGTGTCTATAGTAATGATCCTCTTGGAAATTTTTTTAGTTATTACAAAGTCTATTTAATAGTGAATAAATATTTTATTACTAATAATGTTTGCTTTTTCCAATAATGTTTGCTCTTTCCATAGTCTTCTTCCATAATTCTTTTCTGGTATCAGCTACATATTTTATATAGTAATTTCTGATCAACAAACATATGAATTGTTTAAATTTGATTCAATGATTGAGGACTTTCCCATATACTATCCTAAAAATAGCATGCATTGGTTTGCCCAACAAATGACACTATTTAGGCACTATATATCTCTTTTGATTAAATTATGAAAATATGCAATTAAATTATTACATGCATATTAAAAATACTAAATAAAAACAAAAATATGATCAAAAAATAATAATAAAGATCAAAACAAAAGCAAATGATGATAAAAAATATTAACTGACAGAATTAAAGTCGACAATTTGGGATATTTTGTATTATAGAAGCAAAATCCCCAGTTTTATAGACTGACAAAAATAAATAAATAAAAAATATCACAGAAACAATAACTTTATCATAGACAAGATTTTAAAAACAATGAGGTGCAAACATAATTATATGTTTTGACAAATGTATATTAAGAGAGAGTAGTAGAAAGTCAAACATAGATGGAAAGAAAAGATTTAATAAGAAGAGTTATGACATTAACTGAAATAATTTTAATAAGGCGAATTATATGAAAAAAAATTGTCAAATATTATTATTTGTTAAATATTATTGTCATGATTAAAGATTGCTATTATGATTTTGGCATTATTTAATTTTTTAATTGATTATTTAGAAAATGGTCTTAAATTATATAGAATAGCAGTCGTTAATTATAATAATCAAAAACATTACTCAATAAACAAAATAAAAAAAAATGCTTCCTAAAATTATATGAGCCATACAATGCCTATGAATATCATTTTTTAATAACTCAAACTAATATTTCAGTTTTTGAAAGATTTTTAATTGCAGTTATTATCCATCATCAGTTTCTCACCAACAATTTGCTTCATCTGCAAAGTTGAATCTCCATGCAGAAAGCTATGCTGGGGAGGAAAGACACCCACAATAAGTCTTAATATTTTGCAAAAACCAAGACATCTCAACATATTAGAACTGCACTCGATTAAAATTTTTCTGATAAAGAGAACTTTACAATGTCCTTGTTAAAATTTTCAAAGACAACGCAAACATAGAAAGTCCCAAACCCTTAGAAAAAATAATCCCCACTGATCGCCCACCTCTCATAAAAAAAATATCTGGATGCAACAACGATTAACTATTGTCTTCAATAGCATCAAAAGCTCTAGCTCCATATTTGATGAAAAAATATCCTACTGGAGTTCTTATCAATTAATTCACTCAGGGTAAATCTAAGACAGAGAATCTTCTCCCAGTTGGAATCTCTCATCTCATAAGGCTGACCAAGTTCCTGAAATTGGGACCAAAGTTTGTGGATTTTTTGGTTAAGATCAACCTTGGAGCTTTGCCTACTGGGATGTTTCTTTGTAACCAGAGGGGACACAACATTAATATCATATGTACCCTTTGTAGAAGATTTTATGAGTTCATTCAACACATACTCTGTCAATGTGAATGGTGGATTCGGTTATGAAATATTGCCCTACAGAGGATTACCGGGTACAACTCTACAAATGTCCACCTTATTGATGCATTCAAAAATGGAAATTTTGGCTCCATCCACCTGGCCAGTTTCACAAATTTTGTCATATGAAAGATTAGATGTAAGGCATTATTTGATAGAGAGTTGGCTGGTTCCATTAAAGACCTTTTCCTAAAGTTATTATATAAAGCTAAAGAAAATGATCTAAGAACCTGCCTGCCTAGCCTCACAGAGTAAACATGGAGTCAATTAAATATTTAGAAATAGTCATGTACATAATTTATTCATGACACTCAAATTTTACACACCATGGGATTTATATGCCAATTTAATCACGCCTGATAAGTAACATAACATAAAATTTTACTTATAATCTTATACTCATCATCTAATTTAATAACAACTCAGTCTTTAAGGCATCTTGATGTAATCCACACTCATGCCACAATTATGACTAATGGTTTTCAGTTTACAATAATAAAGTATTTGTACAATGAATGTTTAGTTTTCAAATATGATGTCATACTATGGATTAAATGAGTTTTTATCATTAAAAACGCGAGATGTTGAAAGTTACTCACTTCATATTATTATTTGTTAATATCCATTGCTCATCACATATTCAATTTAATATATGCTATTTGTTAAACAAACATGATTTCACAATTTATTTTATACAATGCTCAGGTATTCAATCTCATTATTAGTTCATTGCTTATTTAATATGTTTAATTCTTTGTGATTCATACTTACCAATAGTGCAAGACTGATCACAGCTGATTGTAAACAAGAACTTTATATTACACTGTATATTTAACTTTTTGTGCAAATAAAGGTTATTTTGAAAAAAAAATTATTAAACCATATTTTTCTTTTAAGAGTATCTGTTTATATTACAATTACTTGCTTAAAACAATTTAGTAAACTAGTGGTTGCAGCGCTATTTAACACCTAAAAAGTGAAGCTTAGTAGAGACTGTGGATACTATGCTACATAATTGTTAATATATAATATTTTATTATTACTAACTGCATTGTGTTAAGTAATAAAAATTTAGTTGGAACAAGATCACATTGTTCAGTACAATACTGTTAATTTTGAATATTTCTATACCAATCTTATTAGTATTTTATATTGTTGTTTCTGCAACTATTCGTTCTTAATAGCAACTAAACTATTTTATAGACAAACGTTAAGATGATTTTTTATTTATCCATACGCAAATGGAATTTATATAATTTTTAAAGAAATTTTAAGGGAGAAGAGCAGTATTCTCTAATGTAACCGGACCACCATACAACCCCTTTATTATCTTGGTTGTAACAATTTCCTGATAAGCATGTTGCAGGAAGGAACTATCGATTGGCATTCCCCAATGCAGATGGTAACCTCCCTACAACAATATTTCCTGCTCATCAGAGGATGTAGCACTATAGAGACTGGAAACATCTAGATATTTCTATGTTTGGTTTTCCAAATGGCACCACTAGAGTTCCAGCTCATTATAACCTGACTTACCTAGGACTAGTTATGCCAGACATAGCTCAGGAGGCATGAGATTCTCATGAACAAGTGCACTGAATGATGAGCAATGCAATAAAAAAATAGAATTGAACAACTGGATAACTAAAATTAATTTTAAGTAACAACAATTTTATTTAACAAATTAATTTGCAAGTCCTTCTAATAAAGTTCATTCATATCCATGTGATGACTCATTTTCAATTCATTTATGAAAAGGTTAGAAGCAGTTTATTGATCTATAGTTCATTTACCAGTCATTCTAATAAAGTTCATCCTTCATTTCAAATGAAGGCTCATTTTGATTTATTTTAGATAAAGAATTCAAATGGTCTTTTATCAAGTAGATGTCTACCAATACTGCATGAATATTTTTCCACTTTTTATTCCATATCTGTACATCCTTTTAGGTAGGAAATAGGTAAGATGAGCTATTCCAGATCTGTAAGGTTTCTATAATTCAGTCAAGTATCAATGTACATTGGTGCTCATAAGTTGCATTATTTTTTGTATACAATCGAGATGCATGTAAGCATTTGTAATTTTTATAGTACTTCATTATTTTATTTAATTTATCAAAACAAGTAATATGAACAATTCTGGGTTTGTGGACTATTCATAGTCCAGTCAGTGTAAATGTGCATCTACATGCATAAGTTTTATTATTTTCTTCACATAATATCAATATGCAGGTAAGCATTTATAATCCATATAGTATTTCATTATTTTATTTATATACCACAAAGATGCATGTAAGTAGTTGTAATTTTTATTTAGTGATATAGAATAACCATTATTATTTGGTCTGCCACAGATGTATCTTTCTTCATATAAGTTGATCAGCAGCTGCATTTATTTATTAGCCAGTTAGAGTTATATGAAATAGCTCAGTATTTCTGACTCTTCTAGGTATATTTATTTGTAAATCAATAATATCAATCATTATAAGTATTCGTTTTTTACTTTATTTTAATTCAAATGTATCTGTAGATGAGAAGTCAATCCTTATTAAAAATGCATTTTGATTATAGGTATTTTAGTATTTATAATTTATCTTTAATAAAACGTATTTCCTGCTAAATTTATTCATAATTTTCTTTTTTTTTTAAGAAAGATGTTTTGTTTTATCTTTTGTAAACACATATAAATATTGAATAAAATGCCTTTTGATTACTGACATTTGAGACATCTAATATTTACAATTTATTACTAATAAAACGTATTTTTATGTAGCTAAATTTATTCATAATTTTCTCTCTTTTTTTTAAGAAAGATGTTTTGTTTGGTCTTTTGTAAACACATATAAGTATTGAATGAAATATAAAATCATTACCTTCATTTTTATCCAATTTTGTTTCCTTCATATCCATGATGTGACTGCATTAAAAAGGGGGCATTGATTTCAGCCGAATGGCATTATTTACTTTCTATGATGTTTATCTTGGACAAACATGGCTTGAATGAAAAGAGAAAGCTGTTGTCATTTAGCTGTTTATCATTATAATTTCCTTAATAATGTTTTCTTTTTCCATTATTAACGGTAGCTGTAAAGGTTATATTCCAAAGTGATGAAAATCGAAGTTAAGTAACACTTAAATAAGAATTTTAACTTTTTAATTCTTCACTTTTCTTACTATCTTTTTCAAAAAAATCTTTCAAAAAAAATTTTCTATAAACATACACTTTAAAAATCTTTTTTTAATTCCCATCTGAACTTCCAATTTAACTATTTATATTCTGATCTCTTGATTGATTAAGCTGCTCAGCCCACTGTATTTTATTTGTCCCACAGCTCTCATTTAAGCCCAAGTGCTTTTCTCTTCTTAAGGATTGGACATTCTACTTTTAGCGGGATAGATAAGATAACTATAAGGATTCGTTCATGTTTTCCAATTTATTAAGACTGCCTCAAGCTATTATCATTCCAAATATTAAAAATGTAATATTTTTAATAAATTCTGAATACGAGTGAGATATTTAAATTATAATCTAAAATTATGAAATCAATAATGAAGGTTTGACTTTATTTTTTTTTCAGTTATATAAAATAATGATTTTCTTGTAAAGTCATAAACTAAACTTTTTGCTACATTTTTCTAGAAAAAATATAAGATCGACTTTTTTATACATTTGCCATTTTTTTAAGGTGGGAGGGTAAATAGCTCTTAGAATAAATATACATGTGAAACAGAGTTCTTGTTTCACTAAATATTGCTTATCAGAATTTTTTGCAAGTGATTAATACAAATATTAATAACATGAGAATAATTTAGTTTAGTTTTACCAGTTATTCATTGTGAGACTGAAGACAAAATGATTGAATTAGCTAATGTACCAAATTTTGGATTACAAGCAAGTATCTATACTAATGATATTAATAAAATCTTTAGTTGATCTATTAGAGATAGGAATAGTAAAAATTCATAATAAATCAGAATGTGGCCTTGATTCATTTTCATCTTTTAGTAATTAAAAATTCAGTCCGGAATACAAGTAATTAATGAAATTTTATTATCTGTTACTCCTATTAAAGGGTTGGTTATTAAAAATATAATAATGAAATAGTTCATAATTAATAAATATATGACCAAAGGAGGAAAATAAAATGACTAATAAAATTATTAATACAGTAAAAACACCTAGTGGACCATAATTCTTATATATTTCTAGGCTATTATGTACTAGAAACAATGCAATTTATTGATGACATATTATTAGTGATCAAACTAAGCAAACTTTAACAAATATTAAAGCAATTTTAGAAACTGCTACTTTTACTTTAAATGACATTGGAAAAATAAATGTATTTTTAAATAATGCAAGAGATAGACAAAATTACTGACTTATACATTTGTGTCCATATTTGAAAGAATGCAAAAATGTTATGATTGGACATTTAACTTTCAGAAAAATCAAACAAGTATAGTACTTGCAAATATCCTCAACAAATTCCTATATATACATCTGAAACTTAAATATATAACAGAAAAACAATAAAAACTTCTGATCATATATCAACACGTGAATACCTATATGTTGGGATAACAAGATATCATTGAAAACATTGAAAAAAATTAAGAAGCTAAAATAGATCTGAGCTTTACATGGTCTAAAGGAAATGACAATAGACACATAGTTGAAGTTTTAAAATGGATTCTAATACATTATTTTTAAAAAGCTAGAAGCAGACCACATATAAGATAGATAGATGAAGCAAGAATGAAATGTAGAAGACAAGATATATATATATATATATATATATATTGAAGAAACTGGATTAACATAGAGAGATCTTTATCCCGAAGTGAATTGATATTGCTTGAAAATGATAGTGATATAAGCAATATTTACCAGGTTTTTATGTTTTTAAATTATTGTTTTATCCTCAAATTAAAAATAGTTATATTAGATTGCCTACTCAGTTGGTTTTGTGAATGAGCTATCAGAAAGAAAAATTTTAAATTTGGGAAGAGAAAAAAATTATGATTACAAATCAGAATTTTATTTGATCCAGGTCATTTTCCTGACATTTAGATGAGTTTTTATTATATCACCATAAGTCATTCATTATTATATGATAGCATGTTTTTTTAATGTCTAAAGGTATAGTTCAATTAAAAGAGACTATAGCTATTGATATAATTTTAAAAATACCATATTCATATTTTAAAAGAAGTTAAAAAGATAGAATAAATCAGAACCTTTCTAAAAATATCAATGATATATATATATATTTTTTTAATTCAAATATTATTTAAAAGTTATATAATTATAAAAATAATCAAAGATCTAGAGCTTGGAGTATGACACTTCTCCTTCAGTAGTGATGGCATATTATGTCAAAATTGTCATTTTATTTTAATCGTAATAATATTATCTGATCAAATCGCATTAATCTAGAGTTTCTATTCTCTAAATAATAACAGCTAGATATCCATTTCTCAACACTACTGGATGGCCATCTAATTTATGAGCCAACTATTTAAAAGGATTTCTAGCCTATTGATTATCTGAAAATATTTTCAAGGCTTATCTAACTTAGGTGATATACCTTGAGTTAGTGGGGTAGGGGATGGAATAACCATTACATATTTATTGAAATAATCTAAAAAAGCACTACTGTGATAAATTTGTATATATATATATATTGTAACGGAATATAATATCCCGCCACATTATTTTAAAATGAAAATAAAAAGATCGTAAATAAAATTGATTTATTAAAAAGAAAAAAACTTAAAAACTGAAAAGTAAAAATTGTTTAATATATATATTGTCGCGCAGATGGAAAACTTAAACTATTTTAAGAAAAAGTATTTAAAAGTATTTTTTGTTGTAAAAAAAAAAAGTAAAAATATAAAGATTGATATTTTAAAAATAGAAATAATGTTGATTTCTATAATCTTAGAAAATGGAAATGATTGTTTTATTAATTAAATGATTGTTCGAAAGCAAGCTGGCCCTTGAGGCATTTAAAATAAATTAAATGGTCAGATAAGAGAATACAAAGAAATTAAATGACCAATGCAAGCACGAAAATGACAGCACGGACCATAACTGAAACACGAAAGGATTAGTGACATCTTGTCGGTTGAATCCAAAGATTGGATGATGAGAGACTAATAAAAATATAAAAGCCAAAGGATTATTATAATTGGGATCTGAGAGCTGACTATGAATATATCGTTATAACTAGCTATATTGCAGATTTTTACGATGTGGAAGTCTGCAATAAATTTAATTTTCCGGACAACCAGCTGAGGCCTCTGGATGACAGTTCCTGACCAAATGAATGGCAAGTAGAGGTTTCATTTCAAAGAAGGACAAAATCTATGAAAGTGATCACGAAGATGGACTTCTAAATCTACTCAATCCATAAAGTATGAACTCTTGTGTCTATCTAATAAGAACTTTTCTAAAATTGCAATGAATTAATAGCTGAAAATAAGAACTCTTATCTGAATTAAAGAATGCAAATTCAATTATTAATATTTTTTATGCAGATGTTTAAGCAATCATTTCCATTTCATTTTTTTTTGTGTGTGTATTATGTTTTAACTAAAATGTATTAAATTTAAAGTTGGGTGTAGATAGCTGCATGGATAAAGATTAATAACTGTTTAAATTCGTTTATGTTTAGTTTAAGGGATTCTAATTTCAGGCTATTTGTTTCGTAGTTAGGGCAATGCTTGTGGAGGAATATATGGGTGTTTATATTAATGTAATGTGAAGCATGTTTAGCATACAGGGTCGTGCCCAACTGAATGCATGACCCCAAAGAGGCAGTCATATCATTGAAATGGTCGCAGATGTATTTCCTGCACCATTGACCCCTTCTAGCTCTATGGACAGGGATTTATAAGATGGCAGAAAGACCACTCTCCCCTATACGTAGCAACTCTTTAAAAAAAATTATATACATGATTCCTTAGTTAGGCAGATGCACTTTCCTGTTCTGGACACGGATCGTTTCCTTCAAATAATATCATGCTGTCAGATGCACATTCCTGTCAGCATGGTTTTATGATAGCATCTTCATATTACATTGGTTGCAAATATATATCTGGAAGCTGTCATTGGGTTGGCTATGAACTTTTAGTCTGAGATTGAATGAATGTTTTGATAAGTTTTTAAATGAAAAATCTATGTAGCCTATCTATACTCGACATGCTAAAGTAAAATATAATTTAAATATCCATCTGTGCGATCTATTTAAAATAGTAATTTAAATTTTAGAAAAAATTAAGGTTAAAATCTAAAATAAGTTTATTCCTCAATTTTAAATGTGCGTTAATAAAATCTATTTGTGTGTTAATTACTGGCAGTGGCTTCTTTTATTTTATTGTTTTAAATATTAATATATTTTGAGAATCTAAAACTATTAAAACTTATAAAAATGTTTAAATCTCTGCTACTGGATGAGCTAGTGACATTGGGCAAATGGTCAGAATAATATATATAAAAAAAAAAATTTGAATCTTAACTTACGTATCTGCCTACTATATAAATTTTTCTAGGTTCAAATGCCTAAATGGCGCCATCGTACGGCAGATACTTTGAAGGCTCATTCAGTGACCATTAAAATATATATATATAAAGGTTAGCCATCAGTAAATCGGCTCATATTGGGAAGCCAAAAATTGTGACCGAAAAGTCCTACCCAGATCATAATAGACTAAAATTAAATGATACAATATAAAGCTGTTATTACACAATCCAGTAGCAGCCAGGGTACTCTGTGAAGACTTAATGCAGCATGACATGAAAGTATGTAAACTACCTAAAATAAATTATATGACTCTTTTAATTAACTATTCTCCTTAAAGACTGGAATTCAAAACTGCACTTCCGAATCTTAATTTATGATTTATAACTATTCTCTTCAATGACTATATCCTAAAACCTACACTCAGAACTTTAATTTATGATTTTATTTGAGACCCGATGGCAGATCATAAACAAGACAGTATAATCTATGAAAACGCTAATCATTACATGGTGAATATGGGCCATTAAACCAGATAATAATAATTATAATCAGCTCCATAGCCGCATAAGTGATAGCTTATCATGTATTCAGGTTCAAAGTACAAAAATGTTGTATAGAGTAGATGCTTTGCATTGGAAAGTAAGCAATATGTATTTTAAATTATTTCTTCATTAACCCAAATATCAAATCAAGTCAATAGCAATGAAACTGTTAGGGATAAATAAGGCATCTGTTATAGTTTAAAATAAAATAAAAATAGATTCAATTGTTATATTGGCTAGCAAATGTATTATTAATTTAGGTACTAGTGTCACAAATATCAAGAGAGGTGACAGATTTTGGATTATACTCCAGAATTGACAAAGCAAAATAGCTGTGATGCAGAACGTAAATGGGAATTTATTATATCTTACACATCACATAATATCCAAGGACAAACATTAAAATATTTTCTGGATGTTTCCATAAACCTTGTATACATCATCATCAGGAATAATATGTGCTCTAATGTTTATGGTCTATTTACTACATTGGTTTTCTGATTCTATATGTGACTAATATCAATAGCACAGATAAGTTAAGTTGTCAAATTAACATTTATTTACAACCCAATAAATATGAAAATAATAATTAGTTGACAGTATTCTTGATTTTACATAAACGATAAATAACATAAAATACCATCACATATAATTGTTCTACATGGCCAATGTACATTAATTAGGTAAGTAAATAAGCAAAATAAAATAAAATACTATCCCGTGTACTTATTTCTGTGCATGGATATGTGCACGAGATTCAGATATACAATTTAAGAATTTATTATAAATGTATTGATTTTTATTCTTATGAAGATGAGGATAGATTCAAATACAGTCAATGGCACCTCCAATATATCAAAACCAGAACCAATGCACTTATATCATGAATTATAATGACAATGACAGCAATTAGAGTTGATAATCCTATGAAATTTGATTATAATGAAATATGAAATCAAAACAAAATTTAAACACCAACTCAGCTGAGTCAGGATATTATATAATCTATCTATAATAAATTATAACCCATAATTCACTTAAATGCCATTTTATGGCTAGTGACAGAACACATGAAACAGACATTAAGAGGAGGGAAATAATGTAAGCATCATAATGTATGGAGACTCTACTCAAACATACATTTTATAACAAAAATTAAGAATATACCTGTGGGTGTATTCATCTGTGCAAGGAATAATGAGCAGTAATTACCCTGTGGGTTTTCTAAACATCATCACAATGACTAGTGTAATTGCAGAATGTTCAGTGGATTAACCATGAGCACTAAAACAAACTTCAAGGATATACAAATCAATGGTAATAATTATTTTGTAGATTAGCTAACACAGAATAATATAAAGAATATAATATGAACACTTTCTTCCCAGATAAAATAGAAATAAATCATCCTCATTAATCTACTAAATTAGAAAGCACATGCTCAAAACCAAAAAATGTAATAAAATTCTATTATAAGGAACAATTAAGATAATGACTGACCATAGACCAAGTGGGGTGAAGGAATATTATCTAATATTATAACACGAGTATAAGCACAGAAGCCTAGAAAGATGTAAAGGATTAAGCCATGTGGTAATAATATGTTATAGATTCATTGAACTAATCATGAAACCCTTCCACAATTGCTGTTTCCTAAATTGACTCTGGTCAGTCCCTACATCTAAATTAACAAGTATTCATTTTATACAATAGATTACATATACTATGAACTTACATATTTATAAGATGATATAAAATACAATAAAACATAAAATGCATATTCATTAAATTACTATACTAGGCTCATATACATGTTATTTAAACCCATTGGCTATTAGCCAATTAATTATCAGCATATTTCTTAAATTTAATGACAAATATAATTTAAATATATATATTTTTTTAAATAACAACGTAGAATCTTAAAAGTTGATTGTATGCTTCTTTAACTCTCTTTATATGACATACTCATAAATTGGTCAATTTGCACATAGGCTCTCTGACAATTCATGATATGTGAGAGGTATGATGTATGTATTTTAATCAAATTATTCTCAAAAGTTAAGGAAATTGCATGGCTTTGTTTTAAGGTTTATTCTGAAATTGAAATATTTGATTACTTTTAATTTATGAATATTGAGGACAAAGAATGATTGTTTGAGGACAAAGAATGATTGTTCCAGCAAATAATTATCCCACGAGTGCTATAATAGCTAAAATAGTTTATTGCTCAGAAGTTATTTCTTTAAATACTATTTATGGGGTATATGAGCACAGACTTTCACATGACCACCACTCTCCACACTATCTCATAACACTGATACATTTGAACACATATATTTTGAAAATAATCACCAATAAACGTATTTCATGCTAAACCAGCAATCATCAGTTGGTCCAGATTACTGTCTCTACATATATATGCTATAAGTGCTCAGATATATATTAAGATAGTCAATCCTCATACTTTAATAGATAGGCTTCAATCCACTCCACACTCCAACTCTTCAACCGTCCATCCAATTGAAAATCTGATGATGGAATTACTATTGTAATTTTAAGAAGATAATTCACAATGTTGTTTATAACATAAGTTCAGGGTGGGACTGTAATTAATTCTTCATTGTTCATACAGTAGCATACACAAAAATTAAAATGGCATTATATGCTGCACATATATAATGCCAGGTGTATCAGAGTCATGAAAATAAAACATTATATCCCAAATTAAATACTGCATTCCTGTCCACCCATGCATAACACTCCCATATGTGTTAAAGTTCATGAAAGCAAAATTTATCCAAAGTTAAATACAGTAGTTTCACACTTTCACAGCATGACCATGGGTGTTAATGTTATGAAGGTAAAACTTTATTCAAGCCTAAACATAGTCTGTAAACAATAAGAAATTTTAAATGGACTGACCTATTAGAGCTGCTATTCCTGTTGTCATGGTTAACAATAATTCCTGTGCATTTCAGTTGTATCCTTATGGAAGATTATTGACAGCTAGATTCATAGTTGGAGGACCCAAACAGATGTGTTAGGATTTAGCTATACATTTTTCTATTTACACTTGATAATATTGCAACTTAAATTATTTAAGAGGAGTTTAAATTTAACTTCCTTCTTTATCTTTAAACATATAATGAAAATGAAAACTTATCTTTTAAAAAAGTAGAGAATGTTTAACAGTAAAAAATAAATAAATAAATATTTTTGTTATACACTTGCTGTCACTGCAGCAGTTCTCTCCAAAAATAAATAAATAAATATATCTCCAGCAGTTCTATTTTTTACTCAATTAAATTTCTTCTCTAAAAATTGAAAATGAAAAGAAAAAAAATGTGCATTTATTTTTATCATATTCTATAAATTAATTTAGAAGAAATGGAGCAAATGTTGACTTATATAACAGTATGCTCTAATCATAAATAGTCCACTTGTGCTTTTTAAACTAATGACATGGATGAGTGCAGACAAATTTATAAAAAGCACATGACCAGAAGTTTATTCCGTTTCCTATATTACACATGTAGTCAAACAACACTATTTATTACAAACATTTATTTAACATTCTGATTATTTATCAAGCACACAATATGTATGTAATTAGAAAAAGGCTTTAATCTTTTTTCACATGTGCCTTAAACATTTGTATAATAGCCAAACAATGTAGTTTTGTTTATTATAGAGAAGCCCTTCAAACCTCAACACAAGATAGGGACCTTATAAGGATAAGAGTGGCTATCTTACCTTTAAATTCTTAATTATATAGGTCAATTTGAAGCATCTTATTTTGTAAAGATATTACTCTGTTCACTTTTAAATCCACGTAAAAAAAGGTTAAGGCCTTTCTCTCTCTAATTACATGCTTCCTGTACACTTGATAAATAATCAGAACATTTCATACCACTTCCACGTTTTTAGACAATTTATCAATACTTTTATTTGTATTAAACTAACAGTTTCGACTATCCTGCAGTCATCATCAGAACTACAATAATCAAATATATAATTATACAATTAATGCACTTATCCACATTTGAATATTTAGCTCTGATGGTGACTGCAAGACAATTGAAACTGTTAGTTTAATACAAATAAAAGTATTGATAAAGTGTCTAAAAAGATATAAATGGTATGATATGTTATAATAGAAATCAATACAAAGGAAAAGAAGAATTAGAAAATTATATTACCTCCATAATCAGAACATTACATTAGTTTTTATATTTCCATTAAAAGGATCTATTACTTTGCTGTAAATTGCAAAATTTCACACAAGTGAATTTATGAAAGGAAATAGTAGACTTGAATGTGAAGAGAGTAATATCTTCATGCTCTCAAATCAAGATGATTCAGAATGGCCTATATAATTAAGAATGTACCTTAAAGATAAGATGGTTACTTGTCCTTATCTTGGTTGAGGTTTGAGAGGTCTCTCTATAGTCAAAAACTGCAATGTTTGGCTATTATATAAATATTTAAGATGTATGTGAAAAAAAGGTTAAAGTCTTTCTCTTTCTAAACATTTATTTATTTTCATTAGCTTGTTTCCTTTACATGTACTATGGCTTAGGACACAAGCTGTTAAAACAGGAGAAAACTTTTCCCCACAATGGTGCAAGATCTAATAATCAATAGATGCTAGAAAGTTGTGCATTATAATCCCTATTTAGTGCCTACCTATCCAATATCCCCAAAACTAGTTTCTAGCTAATAACTTGCATCAGTTAAGAGCCTTAGATCTGGAAGCAGTGCAACTGGAACTTTAGACCTAATGCACCCTTCTAGCCACCAGCTTTTGTGATTTTTATTAACTATAAAGCTATTATCTCAAACAATGCTTTCCATCTACACTAATTCATTTGTGTAGGATATACACAACTGAATTAAAAACAGTAGCTATATATTTGAGTATTTAATTTTTTAATAACCATAATCAACATTACAATCGTTACTAAACTTTTAAAATTTATAAATTCACCTTTTCTTATGCCTACAAACAGTAGCAAAATTTTCAAGCATGTATTGGATTACCATAATTTGCACTAAGTGTCATTATTGTATGGAATTTTTTACTACTGTTATAACAGCTTGTGTAATCATTAGTAAAAGTGATCATGTGATGTTTTAATGGTTTAAACTTGGGTGTCAAACATCATGGTTATTTCAGCTTGAGATAATAACTTTATACTTAACTAAGAGGGTAAAAAATGAGTGCTAGAGGGGTGCATTAAATCCCAATATCCAAGTGCACTGCTACCAAATCCAAGGCTTCTATAAAATCCATAAGCTGGAAACTAGTTTGGAGACATTAGATAGATAGGCACTAGACAGAGATTATAATGCATAATTTTCTAGTACCTACTGATTGGTAAAACTTGCACTAGGTGGCATTATTGTGTGGAAAGATTTTCTACAGGCTTAGGTGTTAAATGAAAAAATTATTGATCAGATCGTTGTATCATTGGTTTGATTTAATGGATATTTAATAGTATGGTCATATTTTCTCTTAGTAATTTTATTAATTAATTTTGTCTGTGTTGTATTCTAGACAGCATATTTATAAATGTTAAATCATAATTGTAGTCATTATATTATTTCGGACTTACAAGCATTATTAAAGAGATTTAAAGTTATAAATAGTAAGGTTGAATATAAAGAGAGTTCAAAATTATTGAAAGAAAAATTCATTTCCAAAAGCTTTGATCCAAAACTAGAATTATATATGTGCAAATATATTGTATGCTTTTATAATTAGTTACAAACACACACACACACGCACATATATATATATATATATATATATATATATATATATATATATATATATATACCCTACTGATGTATAATATGTTTGAAATCGCGCTCATTAAATTTTTGTTTATTAAATTTGCTACCTTCTTTAATATCTCTTATACTATCACATTCTAATTAAATTTTTATCAATTATCAAAATCAATATACTTCTTTTTATGTATTAATTAAATAAGTATTTATCAAAATCATGAGACTGTGAAGTAAAGTTACAAAGCAATAAGTAGATTTACTTGAGTCAATATCTTCCAGACATTGTTTCAATGGCATAAGAATACTATTGCCTCCTTATTAACTTACATCTACGCTTCTTTGGCTTTTAAAATAAAATAAACTATCTTTAATAATAATAAATAAATAAATATTAACTTTTAATTTTAAAAGAATATAATTAAATAATCTCAGGTTCTTCTAATTATCTTAAAGTAATGATAACTCATGAAATAAGTTGATAAAGGTTTTATATCAAACCTAAATACACCTAACTTTTCTAATATAATATACTCAATACTAATCTTAGAGTATACTTAGCTTTTTTTCGTTATATCATCAATCATCAAATAAATAATATATGTTATCTTTTTTTTCATAGTATCTTAATTTTGGAATAAATCAAAATCTTATAATTTAATAATCTGTGGCAATAAATAATATTGTCTCTTATATTGTGCATTATAATTACCTATGACCATTGCATATGATATGTTAATGTCAATCAATTCTCTAAAATGTAATCAGGAAAATATTGTTTTTTTCTAAAATAATATCAATAAATTCACTTGGAAATATTATGTTTATTCAAATTATCGCTCAATGTGTGGTGCAAAATATAACCGACACCTTTTAAAACAAATTAAACAAATTTATTTCTTAACTTTGATTAAGAATTTATTTACAATATTTACAGTTCAAATTAGAAAAAAAGAAATAAAATAAGAAATATAATACATTTTTACTTTATTACTCATACTCCTAATAAGTATTATATTCTTTTAATCTCCTAATAACTTAAGTATGTTTAAACTTAAACTTTAAACAAATATCAGTGAACTCAATTATTACACAGAAAAAATTATTAAACAATATTTATGTAGCTATGTAAACAATAAACTTTACTATTAAATACACTCCTTAAGTATTATGTTCTTATTTCTTATTACTATTGTGTTTTTTTATTGATTACTCTATAGAATATAAATATGTATCTTTGTATGTATAATATTATTATATTTATTTTATTTATACTTTTTTTATTGTTTTTTGTTTATATATTTAATTATTCATTATTTCAAATATAAATATATATTAGTAAATTCTATGTTCTTTTATGGAAATTATTACTTTACTTTATGTGTTATTCTACTCCTTCTTAATAAACTTCTATCTACAAAACATCCTCTACCTTATTTTAAATTAAAACAACTTCAACTCTATATAAATACTATTTAAATTATTTACTTCTCATCTATATTCATAAATCTTCATCCAAATATAAACTTCTACTAAAATTTACTAATTTTCAATAAAAGAAAGTAAAATATACTTTAAATCCTTCCTACTTACATAAAATAATTACTTATAATATAAATATAATTCTATCTACTATATATAAATAAAAAAAAATAAAATTTATTTACAAAAATTATATTATTTTAAATTCTTATGTATGTTGTATTATTTATATTTAAATTCAAATTTTTAAAAAATCCTGCAATATATGTGGTATTTAAAATATTTATACATTATTAAATATAATTTGTGTTAAAAATATAAATAATAAAATTATTATAATTATACAATTTTTACCTAAATAATGATCTAATGTACCCATCTTCTAATATTCTTGACTACGTTCTAAATAAATAATTTACTATATTTTTATTTTTTTATTTAGTAAACTTATGCAATTAATTATTATATTCTTTTATTATTTTTTAAGAAATTCCTATCTTATTTTATAAATTATATATTTAATTTTTTTTTGTATAAAAAAATTCATATTACTACTCAGGTTCTTCTCTTCCCCTATATTCTTTATCCTAGTATTCAAAAATTTTTTTCCTGTCTTCTGGTTTCTTCAAAGTTTTATAAAAAATTATTTTTAAAATAAATAAATTCAAAAATAAAATTAAATTAAAATATTTATAGTCGGTCATTCTTAGAATTTTTAAAGTTATTTCTCTAAATTATCTATAGTTTATGAAAAATTATCATTAATTATTTTAATTGACTTGCGAATATTCTTGGATTTCTTAAAATATAGTAGAATTTCTTCTTAAAGAGTTAAATTATTTATATATATTTTATTTTTGTTTTTAGTAAATTATTTTAATTTTTGTTTTTAAAATTCATTCTCTTTTAAATAGTTAAAAGGAAGTATTTTACTCTTTTATTTTATATCTTACTTAGATATATATTTAAATTTTTTAAAATACTTCTTCTAAGAATTTTATTCTTTAAAATATCTATTTTAAATAATAATAAATTATTTAAAATTATATACTTCAAAATACTACTTTTCTCCATCTGTACTTTGACTATAGGTTTGTTTCTAGTTAAAGTTTGTTTTTTCTATATATGTGTCATGATTTGGAAATTGGTTATTAGGTTGTAGGAAATAATTATTGTCTATCTTTAATTTTATATTTCTTCTTTATTTTATTTATTTTTATTTTTAAAAATATTTTAAAAATAATATATTTATTGAATATTTATTTTATTTTGATTTATATTTATAAATTTTATAATGATTTAAAATATTTGCTTATAATACTCAAGATGTGTGTGATATTTATAATTGTTTTACAAGAAATGTTGTTATATCTAAAAATAATAAAATTGATTTTTAAAATAAAATTTTTATTTTTAAAATAAATAAGATATTATAAGATTTAAAATAATTATTGATATTATAAAATAAATATTAATCTTCTACTTAAGTATTTATAATAATTGAAATATTTATATTCTTTTATACATTATCTTATCAACAATAAATATATGCATTTAATTTTACTTGTCTTTTAAATTTTAGTTTTAAATATACTTATTAAATATATTAATAGTATTACTATAGTTTTAACTAATATTATAATAATATATTAAAATTCTCTCTCAATTTAACAATTTACATATAAATTCATAGATTGTTTATTAAATTTTGAAATATACATACAAAATTAAATAATATTAAATATATTAAATTTAAAATAATAGATAGAAAAAATTAGATGGTGACCCATACAAAAGGGCACAATATATATAATGTACAGGCTGGGAGAGTAAAAATATTTTGAATTACAGTGGTAGCATAAAAATGACTTATGATTGTAATAAAAAGAAAATAATACACATTAGAATGTTGCTCATTGTAAAAGAAAGAAATTGGAGTTGTTAAAATTAAAAATTAAATATAAGGTTATCAAATATTAAAATGAATATTAAATTAACTTGTATTGAAACGAATTTATATCTGTAAAAAAAAAAAAAAAGCAATATTTTTCTCTTCATTTTCTTTTCATTCTATTTCTTGATTTTATTTTTTTAAAAAAAAAAAATTCTTATTGATTAAAAAACGTGTAATTAAAAATTCATTCAAAATAGATACGGCAATTTTGTAAGGAAACAGCTTGAGGTGTTGGATGTTTTCTTAACAGGCTGATGATTACCTATAAAGGCGCTGTAATAATGAATTTAATAACAGAATATATTATTCTACCATAGTTAACAAAGATCCCTATCTTCTACAGTGAGGTTAATATTTGCCAATGGGAGAAAAAAATCCTCAAAATTGCAAGAAAATAAGTATGAAATGACACAGATTATGAATTGCTAGTACTCCTCCACAGATGTTCATCTCTACACTAGCATGTAGCTCCATATAGAAGAAGAAACTCTGAAAAATCCAGCCTTAGCCTGGAAGAAAAAGTGATGCACAATTACCATTTGAAATATATGTTTGCCTTGTCCAAAGCTTGAAATAACAGCTGCTGACTCATTACAAATATCTACCTGTTGATAGATTGTCAAAAAAGAAACATCTTGATATTTGTTATATTGGCATGAAGCACAAATGTATAATCGAGTTTTCAGCATGAAATAAAAAAACTGAGAATAAATGAATAGACTTAATTGTTTATATTTTAATCTGAAATGATAAAAATGTGTGTGTGATAAATTCCAGACTGTCTCAAGTTAACTTGTACATGGTTTAACTCACTCTAATTTGGGCAGTTTTTATATTATCGTAACATATTTAGGCTCATTTTAAAGCTTAAAAATACCATAAGATGTTGCCCTCTCTTCAATTATTTTACAAGTAAAAAATCAATAATATAGGCATTCAAAGCTATAACAAAGAGAGAAGGCAGACCTTCATAAATGCTGGTTGGTTGGTTCTCATATAAGCATCTGTCAATAACTTTTACTACTCAAACTTCTTTGTTTTGATTTTGAAAATGAAATAAATGTTTTAGAGCATTTTAAAGTATTTTTTACATATTATAACATATTTGTAAAAAATATGCTAAAAATATAATTATTTTACAAAAATAGTAAGGTTTTAGTAAAAAATAGTAAGATTTTACTAAAAAAATTCTTTACTTTTACACTAACGTAAATTGAGTAAGAAATCAATGACATCTAAACACTTTGCAATTTGTTACAAACTTCTTTTTATATTTTCTGCTATCAAATATTTTTATAATTATAAATAGAAATTTATTTTTGAAAAAACTTTTATTCACTTTCATAATCTGACAAATTATTAATATACTTTTTACAAACAAAACTAAAATGAATATAATATTAAAAGATGAATATATTTTACTGATGATTCTGTAATTGACCAATCAAAAGATGAATATATTTTTACTGCTGATAATCGACCAATCAAAAGTTTAGAATTTTAACTTACTCAGCCAAAAAGAATTCATGCAGCATAGTGGTTAACAGACAACTATTTGTTTGACAGCCTGAAATCAGAAGAATTAAAGATAAAATTTCTTAATCATGTATAAACAGCTTGGAACAATTTTGAAATTGGAAAGTTACATTATCACAGAAAATTGGTAAGACTATATATATATATATTGTAACACTCATATATATATATATTGTGTAACAGACACATATTTATATATATATATGCATTACATATGCATGTTTATAAGTCGAAATAAAAAATTAAAAAAGGAAAAGTAAATAAATAAAAGAAAATAATTTTAAGAAATAAACTAAAATAGCAATTAGATCAATTAGTAGAGTTTTATTAATTAAATTACGAGGGTAGGAAAAAAAATCCGATTTAAATTAAGATTCAGAACAACTTTCTTTTTTTTTATTTTTAAAAAAGACTTAATATTATAAAAGAAATAGGATATAATTCCAAAGTATAGTGTAAATTAAAATAAAAATGGAATTTAAAGTAGAAATAAACAATAAATTAATTAATGAAAAGTAATCTTTGTAAACTATTTCGTCAGCAGGAATGCAATTAAATTTTAAAAAAATTCCTGGCCGATAAGATAATAGATAAATCTAAAGAAAAAGATAAGATTAATCATTTAATTAAAAACCCACAGCAAAAATGTATAAAATTGAACAATAAGGGGAAGTTTATACAAACAGCTAGCTTGATAGTTGGAGGCAATCAGTTAGTTAAAAAAAATTAGGTAGAAGCAAGACAGAGTCACATCCATGAATCATTAATTAATAATTGATTAAGCAACACCATGCACTGCTAAGAAAACAACAGGAATGTCCCTCTGGGCTTCATTATCTGTCTTCATCACTATCAGACTTTCTTTCCTGCTATTTAGGACTCTGCTGCATATACTTTCCTATTGCCATTCAAAAGTTCTGGAAAAGAAAAAGAAATTATAGATAATGATCAAATAACCAGCCACAGAGAATGCCAGGAGCATCATGAACTTAAAAGCCCATGAAACATGAAGGAAGAACTATCCAAATTATGAAATTAGATGACATCATCTCCAAGTAAAAACTTAGGTAAATATAATGAATGTTGTTGATAAATGTCTAGACATTATTAAGTGCAAATGAACTGATATAAAGGACTATTACAGTACAAATGTCATAATTATATAATGGAAGTATGTGATGAATTAATTCTTGTTAAATAAACTATATTTATTTGTTTTGATAATTAGTGTTATATGTATATTTATTGTGTTAAATATATGTGTGTAAGTGAAACATTAACCTATTGGTGTGTCCATATAGGAATAAAAATGTTTGCTAAATATTACTTGGTCTGTTATCTTTTCTTTACCTGCATCACCATTACTACAGAAATGGGCCAAGTTTGATATATGCTCTTGATTTATGCCCTGGGTCCCCTGTCTCATAGGGTTGGAGCTAACCTGGGTTAGTTTCCAAGTGCTGGGTTTCATTATGCCTTTCATTTGAGCATTCTGGTTATATAAAGTTTATATGGCCAGATTACACTTGAGTTTTATCTTAAAAAATAATAAATTGCCTTTGGAGGATTGGTGTAGTACCAGCAGTTATGGAGGGGTGCTGTGATCAGGATAATGATCAAGATTGATATGTTCATGCAGTGCTGATCTGGTCATAGGTATAATTGATAGTTAATCTATCAGTAATATTCTACCCCTCTGCTTGAATGTACCTTCATGGGTATGTCAAAACAATTCTAAATGTTCAAATAGTTATTAAGTATGCAATATTGTGCCTCTTTAATAAATCAACTCAAACAATGCAAGGTAATATTTAATTGAAGTTGTTAAGATCAATAAAGGTTACAACAAATTTATAGTTGTTATATAATATTCTAAAAGAAATAAAAGATAATGTAAAAAGATGATTAAAAAAAGAATGTTCAAATTTAAATAAATAAGAAATAATGGTAGTAAAGAAAATAAACAGTGACCCATTCCAAATGTTTTTCCAAACCCCCTCCCCTGTGATTGTTACAATTGTAATGGTCATATTTGTGTATTCATACAAAAAAATCTAGAGTTCAGGAAAACTACACCAAAGCTGATCTACATGAGGTAGCAAGATCTCGTATCTGACAATACATCAGCTCATTCAGCACTCCATAATTCAATACCCTATGAATGACATTTATGAGGTTACACTTGGTCTCAGTTTCTTCATCAAGCTAGCTGAGAAAAGAGAGAAACATGAGACACATGGGAAAATTAATAACTTAACTATAATTAATGATAAATGAACTACTTAGCACACTATGACTTAATTAAAGTAATTCATATATATGTTAATAAATAGTTTGGGTGATTTGGAGTATATTGTGAGGAGTAACATTAAACAAATGACAATTTCAAATATGTTTAATAAAATAATGATTAAATAATTAATTAAAGTAAAAAATAACAAAATTATTTAGCATTGGTTGTATGGAATATGGATAATGATAAAAGGATCTTATCTTGATTTGCAATTCAATTTATATATTTATCTGCAGTCTATGACTCATGCCTGATATTGTGATATGCCAAGCTATTCTTTAGGTTTGCTAATGGTAAGCTAAACATTCATCAGAATGATACAGATAAAGAGAGTGATAAGCTATCAATTTTAATATATTACCAATGAGCAATTAAATACACTTGAAATATAGATTCATTAAGTGAAAATCAGATTCCAGATTCAGGCTAATGCTGTGCATTTATTAATATAAAGAAAGAAAAGCTGGTGGTCCTTAGATTTGGCATCTGAAAACTATGATGCTAAAATATTAAAATTAAAGATCGTGGTATGAATACAGTTAGTTGCTCACAGGCTTCAGCACCTAGTACTTGGTGCTGTTGGACTGAATGTCTTGTTACTATATTAAAAAACATATCAGTTTAGGCCTTTGTATAAGCTTGGAAAACTGTTCTGGATTCTTGTGTTCCAGTTCTAAAAATATAGCCATCTAACTGTAGAATGGGTAGCTTGATACCATGAATCATCTTAAAGAAAAGCAGTAAGACATTAATGCATAATATATGTTTAATAAAAACACACTCGCAACACTTAATTATATATATATATATATATATTAAGTGTATGCATTATATTAGTTATTATATATATATATATATATATATATATATAATAACTAAGTAATGTGCATAAATATATATATATAGTTTTTGTCAGCTGAAACTAGCTTGACCCAGCTTTTAAGATAGCATGTAATAATTATGTCAAGAAAGGGTTATTTAAACCTTAATCTAGTTTATATATATGGAATCTGTACACAATTATTTATAATCAAGTTAGGGAGGAGAAAGCATATTTCAGGCCTTACAACATTTACAAATATGCTTTTAATATCATTCCTGGTCATTATCTAACTAATGGATGTAATTATGATTTAAACTGGTTAGGCAAACCTTAATAAGCATAGTAACAAATATTAAAATAAATAAATATAATAACAATGAGCACATAGTAATCTATTGTTATCTCATAAAATAGGATTTTGAAGCAGTGATTCATACCTGCTAAATAAAGAGCAATGATAATTTTACACTTGTGAGCTTCTAATTGTCTCTCCAAAAAATTATTACATTAATTACTCACTATGCTTTGAAACATTGGCATATCATAACATATAAAATCAATAGATGAAATAAAATAATCAAAATAAAAAGATAGGCATAGCCATAGATTATAAGAGATTTTAAATAATAACTGGTTACAGTTATTACAGTCAAATGAATAGTTATTAATATACAGGCAAGTTTATGGTTACATTTAAACAGCTTTATGTTAAAAGAGTTTTAATTTAAATGAGAATTTATAGTTTAAATGAATATTCATAATAGTGAGCTTAATAAATGTATTATAGATTTTTAAAGTAAATTTATAGAGCTCTGCCCAATAAAGAAGTATTACCAATTTTCTTTTTGTATCTGAGTCATCTGGCATTTGGAATTAGGCACTGGCACTTTCTCTTGGTTGGCTACTTGTTTGCAACATCCTTCCTTAGTATCAAGCAGTGTCTGGATTTTTCCGTCCTGACAGTGATGATGGTTATACCATGGCAGCATGTAAGATGGGTTTTCAGCAGACCATCCTTTCATAGGAAAATAACAAATTGGTGGCCTTTCTAGGCACTTATTATGAAATTATAACTGGCCTAGCTTTGTGCAGCAACACACTTGAATCATAGAATATATATTCTTATAATGCCTAATTTCTACCCCTATATTATATTTGTCCACAAGCTAGGTTTGCAGCATAAAAATCCACTAGCTTGTTTACAAGTTTTAATTAAATTTACAATAGCTAGCTTTTCTATTGTTAAATTTTCTAATCATACAATTTCATCTTAGTTTAGCCAACTTGATCCCCAATGGAGTAGAAAATAGTGGTGCTTGATTGAGTTTGCTTTCAATAAGTTGTACATTAAAATTTGTTATTGTAAATTTTATATTTAGTCACCATGCAATTTTAAAATGGGTGTGTGTGGCATGATTTGTGTTGAAAAGACTGATTTTAAATTTAGAAATTAACAATTTATTATATAAACATTCTGTTATATATGTATGCTAGTCATGAATGAAATTGTACATATATATAACCTGAAATTTTCAAAAAGTTTTTTTTCATTAGTCATCTAAAACTCTGTTTAGATAGCATGTGCAGATATTAGTTTTGAGATAGTTAATATTGTCTTTGTTGAGTGTTTAATGATAGAAAGGGGGTAGCTTTTCTCAAAAATTGTTAATGAATAGTTTAAAGTGATCCAAGTTTATCTTATTTGTCTGCAGACCACTGATTGGTATTTGTTTTGGTGATTATTTGGTTTATATGCTCTTTGATACTTCAATCAATAGTGTAATTAATGTGGTATGTTTGGTTCATCATCATAGAAACTTTTATTTTGATTGGACTGGTTTGGTACTTGTAGTGCAGCACATGTATGTTTGTGCTATCTTTCTACTTCATTTTTTATTCATGTACTTAATTAAACTACAAATATCATGTTTCATAGTAAAATATTCAATTTCATAGTGAAGATCTCTTATAACCAGTTTAAACACATTTGAAATGAATTAATGGGTCAATGGATCATTGGATTATCAAATAGACAAATAAACTATGAATTATTTTATTTGCTAAAATCATTTTTGTTACTTTAGAAATGCAGAATGCTTTATTATTGGTTCAATTTAATTAATATTTTTTTAAAGTCAAATGATTTTTTTGTCTCTCTTGCTTTTTCTTTTTCAAGACAGAAAAATTAATGCATATTTGTAACTAATTATCTCAGTGCAATGAGAGGAAAGACCTTTGTCTTAAAGTTAAACTTTTGAGTGACCATTTGATTGGTGAAGAGAATAGATGGCTAAGTAGTAATCATATATAAAAGGGGGGGTACTTTTACAAAAAGTTGGCTTTTTGTTATTGCAACAATTCTCTCTCCCAAAGAGGTTTTTATTATTACAATTTTTTTCAACAAATTGGTTCTACCATCACTCAAATGCAAAAGTACAACTTCTATTAATTTTCTGGAAGAAAATAGTTAAGAAATTCTTTTTGAAAAGTGAAGACTAGTATTCAGATGTAAACAACTTTAAAACAAGGTATATCTTCTCTATACTTCCAATTGACTAATTCAGATTTAAAATCATCATTTGAGATTCATATGTGTGTCTATATTTCGAAATTGATTTGCCAAAATTAAATCTCTAATATTAAAGAAACAATTAAAATGTGTGTCTATATTATATATTTGCTTTGCCTAATTTTAATCTCTAATGTTAAAGATATAACTGGAATGTGTGAATTTTGCTATTATTCTGAAAATTTTATGCTGGACATTCTCATAAAACATTTCAGAGACTCTGTATTGATAAATTATACTAGCTATAAAGGAGTATAGTTTAAACAAAAAGATGTGTGCATGTAACTTATTACAATATGCTTTATTATTATTATTATTAACCAGAAATATACTTAACCATTTACATCTTTAGAATTAAGGAATGAAATGCATGACATATATAATTAGTGAATCACTAACTTATCTCTAAAAGTGGAAGAGCATAAAAACTAGATGTGGATATTTATATTTTATTGTTGTCCTTGTTTGCATTTGATTTTTTATTAAGATATACTATCAATAAAATTATGTAGACTTAAGTGTATATTATGAACTAATAAGCTATTTTCCTGATGGATGACCTTTGAGAATTTAGAACAGATACCCTGATGAATGTAATGATTTAAACTGTACATTGTTACTAAACATATACAGTAATAAATATTTATTTCCCATTATTAAATGCTTCACATGTGATATTGCCAGCCATTTCATTAGCTATTGCTAAGAACTTTTGAAATACTCTTTAATTGGATTCAAATGTGTGTTGCCTCCCTGCAGGAAATTGTTGTGTGTTTACTAATACCTATTATTTTATAATTATCATCATCATTTCTGTATGTGACCAAGATGTGATATTTACAGACTATGTAAATGAACTTTTATATTCCAGCTAAAGAAGATGAATGATTATATTTTTATTAGCATATGATAGATAGGTAGACCAATTATTTATCTTATATTTGTTATTATTATTTAATTATTTCTTTCTTTAAAAACATTTCAGATAAGTATAATATGGAGAAATATTGTACTGAGTAATTAATTATTATTTCAATATAATTTTATTGTATACTTGTATTTCTATATGTGTATGTGGTGATAGAAAAATCTATTTACTATTAGAAAGATAATAGCTGATTTTGAGAAGTGGTAAATTCGCAAAATTTATTATTTTACCTTTGCGTCTTAAAAAATTATGAGGTCCATTTTTTAATAATTATTTTGCTTCAAATTTAAAGAGTTGTTGTTTGTCACAAACCAAACTTCTATTTCAATTTATTTGACTAATGTCAAATACACTAAAGAGTTATTTACCTTTGCTAGAAATGATAAGGATTATTTAGTAATAAGTATTATATTTCAAAGTTAAAATATTATAATTTGTCAGAAATGAGAGATTCATTTTTTTAACTTATTAATTAAAGTCATTTCATTATTTACTCATTGAAGGTAATTTGAAATTGTTTTATGCATGTATATCTGTCTGTTATTTAATCCATTTATATAATTGTTGGACTGAAAGTAGAAATAACTTGTTTTCAATTGGTTTTGGATGGTGTGATGTGCTAAAAGAAGGGGAAGGATTAGGATTTAATTAAGAGTAAATTTATTATTTTTTTATGCTTGGATTGAAATGTATTTTGTGGCTATAGAGAAAAAAAGCATTTATGATATATATTGTGTTATAGGGTTTGAGAGAACTCTCCTTCAGTTTGTTGAAATATTTGTCATAAGTGGATTATATTTTCCAGATTGAGCAATTGCATGTGAGATGATTATATTATGTAAAGTAAAATAGTGTATTTCCCTTGTTTTCAGTGATGAGACAAAGTACACACTAGTATTTAAGCCTCTGAATTAATCTAGGGAGTCATTGTAGTTTGTTATTTAAATGATTAAAGTTAAATAAGTTTTCTTGCCCCTCATGTATCCATGTGGAAGGTTTTCCCACCATTTATTCATAGCCAAGTGTAAGGTAGTTTGCTGATAGAAAGAAAATAAAGGTAGAATTGATTTCTTTCACAGAACATCTGAAGTAGAATTAATGTTAAAGCTTGCTTGGCCATGGCATCATCCATATTATGGTAATGTATCTCAATCTCATAAGTAAATTGATTGGATATAACTATGATAATTATTTTATAACAGGTAGCACAATTCAGATGCATGCATAAAATACTAGTAATTCTGAAGGTATGGATAAACTATATCACTGATTTGTAAGTCTTAAATCAATATTTCAAATCATATCATACTAATTATTTTAAGTTTATATCATCAATTCTCAGAATGATTCATCCTCATTTTGAATGAGCAAGCAAAAGGAAAGGAAGTATAGGTAAGTAATAAAATTATTTAATTGATTTATGAAGGATAGCTTGACCTCTCACTCATATACTTAAATTATATTATTTTGATGTTTAACTACCCCAGTGTTGATTTAGTTAGCAGAATGTCAGAGTTAGCTAATAGCATATGTGTATTTTAAATAAAAATACCAAAAACTTTAATTTCGTATTTTACTATTTTAGTGCTAGTGTTTATAAGTATTTCTTTTCTCATAAGCATATCATAACTGACTGATAGCTCAAGTTTAAGTAAAATATCAAGACGTTTAGTTTTATATTTTGCTATTTTAGTGCTAGTGTTCAAATGTTTCTTTTCCATAAGCACACCAGCATTGACTGATAGTTTATGTATATTTGAAATAAAATACAAAACAATAATTTTATATTTAATTACCCTAGTGTAGTGTTTATAATGTTTCTTTTCATAATCTTATCAGAATTGACTGAGAGCTGGTATATGTTGGAATAAAATACCAGAAAGTGTATTCTAACATTATTTATTCTCATGTAGACTATTCAATCATTGATACTGGAATAATCCAAACCATGTATATGTGTAAATTAGAAATGCAAAATGTTTATTTAGTCATATCTTGTAATAAATGTTTTATTTATTTAAAAACTTTGTTCAGAGTTATTCCTTGGCATGCATTCATGTTCTGTGTTTCCACACATGCACACTCACTCACACATCCAATATGATATGATTGCACTATTCCATAAAATTAATGATGAATATGTTCAGATCAGATCACGTTGTTTCTTGACCCAAACACCATATGAAGTGCTAGACTAATTAATGATTACAATAGACACTAATTCAGCTATTTATTTTAAATTACTGTACAATAAAAGTTAAGTAGTGCTATGTATTGTATTTAATTTTAACTTACCATACAGTAGAGTTCTTTATTTTATTAATTTAATCCTATCACCCACTAAAGATTGTTTGATGCATTTAGATGATGGGATGAGATGAGGTTAAACTATAACTTGTAAATTTAAATGGTGGAACTTTACCAATTTTAGTTATTTATTTATTTTAAAGCTTAATAGACATTTCACTCCTATTAATTCTTAATGTTTCCTTCCATGTTTAGTATGTATTTTACACCTTATAGATAGATCTCTGTAACCCCCATGGAGCTAAGCTATAATAGGACAGCATTGTAAGAATCTCAATAATAATTCAAAGCAAGATCAGACTAGTAGTATAGAATTGGTGCCCCAGGTATTTATTTATAGGAAAGGTAGAATAGGTGCTGGGCGAATGTTACAATATATATATATTTGTGTGTGTGTGCGTGCGTGCGTGTGCACGCGCGTGTATGTGTACATACATTTGGAATAATAACTTTCTCTAAGTGCTGGATATAAAATAGCAAAACTTTCTATTACCAAATTGTCCATGTTATAGATAAAAAATGAACCCCTTTTTTTTTGCCAAAAAAAAATCTTATTTAGACAATGATAACTATTAGAGTGAATATCAAATCCATTAAAATGTTTGTGCAGTTTCATTCAAATCAGATTATATTTAAATTCTCAAGGCAGGGTTAATTTTTAGTCATTTTAATAACGTTGCATTCCCTTCAAATATCAATATGTAAAGAGAAAATTAATATGAGACATTCGGAATGACAAACATTTGAATGCTGAATATATAAAAGCCATCTCCCTACTATCAAAGTCATCTATATTAGTAAATTGAATAACAATATCTATTGCAGCAATGATTAAGACATTCATGTAGCTTTAGATAAATTGGCTTATATTTAAATTTAAAAAATAATTAGCACTATATAATTTTATCTTTACATATTTTATAATTAGTGGTTTGATGAACTGTAATTTAACTTTTTATGTCGCATCCAAGAATCCTCATAGTAGAGTAATAATGTTTTGTTCGTTACGCTTAAAACCATTTTCTTGCAGCTATCTGAAGAATTTCTTTGATGTTTCTACTCCCATTTGATGATAAAAGCTAGAACTTAAATATATACTGACTTATTAATCCACAATAGGTACAATGTCATTTGTGTAATGTAAAAGGTGCAGCAATATGTGATAAATCCATTTACTTCTGTTTCTAATCACGACTCAATCCTTTTTTCTTTTCAAAAATATACAGTACATATAGCCATATAATTCTATAATTAAAATCACTTCTTTTCTTTTCAAAAACTTTTATATATTTATTTTTTATATATATATATATATATATATATATATATATATATATATATATATATATATATATATATATATATATATATCCACTTATTTCCAACGTTTCGACTATCTTTACTCTATAGTCATTTTCAAGGATTTGACTCCCTTCTCAAAAAACTTTTTTTTTTTGAGAAGGGAGTCAAATCCTTGAAAATGACTATAGAGTAAAGATAGTCGAAACGTTGGAAATAAGTGGATAAAGATATATACATCAAATAAAGTTTTTGAAAGGAAAAGAAGTGATTTTAATTATAGAATTATATGGCAATATGTGATACTACTCCCAAAAAAGGTATTCTTTTAGGATATGATTAAGGTTCCAATTTTGATGTTATTCTTATTAATATTTACATTAAGTATTACAATATAACCATAGATTTCAAAAAAACAGAAACAAAATTACTATTGTTGATCGCACTTCTAGCTGACATCCATTGATTGCTTTCTTTAATAAAATTTCAATCAATTATTATAATTAAATAAATTTGGGTTTAATATTTGTATAAAAGAGTAGAAAAAATGTAACCATAGATTGCAAAAAATTGAGAAATAAAATTTCTTTTGTTCAAAATGAAACCAATATCATGTCTAACTGGGTTTTAAAATTATTTATGTTTAGACTACAGTGTTATAAGATATCATTAACCTCCAAATAGTAACATTAAACTTACTATGTGAGCAAAATCCAAACTAATTGTTATCACATTTTTTGCAAAATATAGATACATCTAGAAAAATACTGAAACAGACACCTGTTCAATTTACACAATTTTATAAAATTAAGGAATATAAAAATTCTAGTGATATCACATACTTTTTATAGAAAAACCACTAAACATCACATGATCACCATTTCTTATGCTTGCTCATAACTGTTATTAAAACAGGCAAAACCCTCCATACAGTAATGCCACTCAGTATGAAGAGTTTTGCCTGTTTTAGTAACAGTTATGAGAAAGCATAAGAAATGGTGATCATGTGATGTTTAGTGGTTTAACACCAATGCTGCCTAATAGGATAGTGGTGGCTATGGTTATTAAAAAACCAAAGACACCAAAATGTACAGATACTGAACTGAGTTTAGCCCTATATGACTATATAAACTAATGAGCTTGGATTGAAAATATTATTGTTGTTTTCAATTTTGGACTCATAGTTTTGTAGTTAAGTAGAGATAAACGGTCGCTGCTGGAGGGTTGCATTAGATCCTAAGATCTAAATGCAGTGCTCCCAGATCCACAAGCTAGAAACTAGTCTGGATATATAGGATGAGTAGGCACTAGATAGGGATTTTATGCACAAGCCTTTTGGCATCCATTGATTACTCTAACTTGCACTGAATGGCACTACTGTATGGAGAGTTTTGCCTGTTTTAATACTTCTTGTAACTGTTGGAGGTTAATTTTAAAAAGACATCTCTAGATATAAGTACCATATAGAAAACCTAAAGTGAAAGGTTGTATGTTAACTTTCAAGTGTAGTTTTTTGTCCTCAAAATAGTCTCATATGATCTCCCATCTTTTATTCAAATCTTGAAAAAAGTAAAAATCATGTATTTTTTATAGTTTGTTTATATATTTATATTATTTCTAAAAAACATTTGTGAAGTATTTATTTTCTGATATGATGTTTAAACATTTATTTGGAAATATTTTTAAAAAAAAAAAATGTAAAGAAATGCAATAACACAACGCAGAAAATCATAATTTGCTTTTTAAAAAAAAATCTCTGTAAACCTTGCTACTGAATTTATTTTGTCATTTTTTTAAAATAAGTATAAATTGAAATTTTAAAATATAATTTTATTGCTTTATGTATTCATGGCTAAAATTCAATTGAATGCTGGAAATGGAACTCAAATAAATTTTATTTTATTTCAAAAACATTGATTTTCCTGATACAAATTTCAGGTTTTCCTCCGCTATATTTGTTTAATAAAATGTTATGTTCAAAAATGATTTTTTTATTAAGGAAAATACACACACAATTACAATATAAATTTTGTTGCTATACATTTGTATGGATTTGTTACACATATTATAACAATCGTTAGTAAATAATTTTCCAAATTAAAAAATATATCCGTTTGATATATTAGTTATTATTATGACAAATTAATTTCATGATCAGAGCAAGAAGCTCATCGTTCAAACTTAGTCTATAATTATTATGTAACTAGTTTTATATCAGAACAACTGGCTCTTCATTTAGTGACTTAGCCAGTGATCATTGTGCAGTCCATATTTTGATTGGCAGTGATCCTTTGTCATTCTCCATCTAACTGAACCATTTTTTAATCTTGAGTTAATTTTTAATTAGCATGCCTGAAGTTATGCTCTTCATCTAGGGGCCTAAGTTGCCCCCATGTGTCCCTGAAGAGCTTTTCCAGTTAATAAACGATCCCTGAACATAGTCCTACGAATAAATTTTTTACACACCTCCCATGGTTTTTTACTTCCTTGCTTAAAAACAATATAATTCCTAGCTAACCACATGGCATAAAACAGGAATACACCACACTTTATACCATCTATAGCATCCTTGATTCTTAGAATTTTCATGTTAGCTAGCAGTACTCTGGTTATAATATTTTGTCTAGCAGGACTCAAAAATGGGCAAGCAATAAAAATATTTTCAATAGTTTCATCCGCCACTTTTAAAGAAATTTCTATGATTTATCAAAAAATGATTCATTGGCAAAGCTTTCAAATTAAATTTTATGATAAAAAAGAAGATTTTTAGTTTTTGAACTTATAATTTTAAGAAACAATTTTAAAATTGGGTAAATAAATTAAGAATACAAATTTATTCATTAAACTAAAAAGTCAAAAATGTAATACAAATGACCACTGCATTAACCTTTTAACCGCTAATTATATTATTGGTTGTATGAGGTAAAAATCAAATCTTTTAATTGGCCAGCTCACAAACTGAAGACAAAGCCTATTGTTAAAACATATTCACCTATAATATTAAATTCAACTCAGATACATTTATAAAAAGTATATTACTAATTTTTCAGGTTATGAAGAGAACGAAAGTTCTTTCAAAAATAAATTGCTATTTATTTATTCTAAAATATTCAATTTCGGCAACATAAAAGCTATAATATAAACAAAAAGGTCGACTTTTACATTATAGAAAAGTAAATATTTCTTTTTACTAAATCTTTAATATTTTTACTAAAATCTTCAATATTTTTCGAAAATAATTTTGTTTTTTTAGTATTCTCTCTGAAAATCATTTGTAATTACTGAATATATACTTAATATTCTTTAAAATTATATTCGAAATGAAAATCTCAGCGTTTTTCTTTATTTTCTTTGATCAGGTGGTTTCTTTGTTCTTTCCAGCCAATCAGAATGTCTTTTTCGGCTGAGAGCTCACTAACAACCAATTACAACCGATGTTCTTTCTTTGTTTAGGTTTAATGCATTTTTTTTTTTTTTTTTACTTGTAAAATAATTCGAAAGAGGGCACCATCTTACAGAACTTTTAAAAACCTATTCAAAACCTATCAAACGAATATTTTAGCATAAGAACTGGCAGAGTTAGAGTGACGTCAGATGTTGACGAGGAGCTTCATAAGAGGTGGGAAAAGGGTGCATTAATATAGTCTACACTTGGAAATATATTCTTCCAAGGATTACATATTTATCAGTGTTATTCAATTATATATATATATATATATTATATTCTAGCGTTATTCAATTATATATATATATATATATATATTCTAGCGTGTACTATGTGTAGCTCCACTACACATCATGCCAACCACGTTGGGGGCCAAAATCTAACCTGTATCTCATGCATCCTCACTTCAGAATAGTATATGATATAAAATAAAACAGGTTCTAGCTCAGTTAATAATTAATAAATAAAATATTCAGCATTAAATATTCCACTAGCTCAAATTTAAAATTCGAATAAGGTTCAATTTATAAAAATAAATTAAATAAATATTTAATATTTTCATGAGACTTGAAGTGAAAATACAGATGACAAGATAGATTACATTGAGCCAATATCCCACAGGATACTACCTCAATGGCATAAGAACACTATCCCCCCTTATTACTATTTCAAATAACAAAATCATAGTATTCTTATGACTTTAATAACTTCTACTCACTAAGATTAAACCAATAATTAAATCTTAATCTTCTATTTATAATAATCTAGCTCAAATAAAATAATCTCAGGTTCATAAAGTTTATTCTAAGTTAATAAAAATATGGTAGTAAAATATGAGAAGGGATTTTATATCACAATCTACTACACTGAAACTAATAATAATAAATAACAATAATAATATTCTTCATTGTTTAATTACTACTGGATATCTTTTCTTTTCGTTATATTTTTATTACCATAATAAAATAATAAAATAATTTTATATAATCTTTTATCTTCATGAATATAATAAATAAATACATGATAGCATATGATAATCTGATAAACAAAGGATGTGTGGCAACTGATAGCATATAATTTAGTATACTATTGTGATAACTAATTTATGACCAACAAAACAATGTAAAATTATAATTATTGAATTAAATGAATACCAATAAAATATTTAAATTCTTAAATAATTCTCTATTTATCTTTTTGTGCAAAATTATATATTTGTTTCGATTATTATGCATATATCATGATTTCATGCAGCGATGTGGAGAAATAAATAACTCGGACACAAAATTTTTGAAATAACAAAATTTAACAAAGGTTATTACTAACAACAAATAAATAAACAATTTATTTACACTATTTACAGTGGATATCCTTAACTTTTTTACTTTACAGTTTGATCTACCGGGTTATAAAAAAAATAATTTATATTTCAATTATATCTTTATTTAGATTTAGGACAAAATTTAAAAAAAAATGTTACTATTTGGTTTCTCATTATGGTTAACTTATTACAAATATATTTATTTATTTTATTAGCAACAACATTTTATCCTTAATATTGTTAAACTATCTTATTTTTAAAAAAATTCATAGGAAAACATTCTATAGAAACAAAAATAATGAGTATGGATTTCTCAAAATATTAAAAATTTTCATCTTGCAAAGTCAAAGATGTTACACAAAATATTATCCAAAAATTCAGTACTAGATTTTAGTATTTATCACACAATGTTTACTAATCATAATATATTCTTCTTTAAGCCTTACTTTAGTATGATATAAGTGTAATCATCAATATATTTCTGTTAATCAATAAACAAAAAATATACTATGCCTATTGTTTACATAATTTACTTTGTACTATTGTATTTTAAAAATATGCAATACTTATTTTTCTCTTTAAAAAAATAATACTAAAACATTTAAAATTATTATCACTTTAAAGAAAATATCTTTGTTTAGATGCTTTATTTTAAAAAAGTTTATATTTCATTTCCGAAATAAAATTCAAAATATATTCTATGATTCTTTTCTTTTCTTAGGATACTTTGGATCTTCAATTTTAAGTTATAACGTCCTATTCCTTCTAAGCAAATAAACCAATCTTATACAAAACGATAGCATAACCTAAATTCTAAATTATTTATCATTTCTCTTAAACATATCTTACTGAACGATGCAGTTACATGAAATAAAGATAGCGAAAACAGATGCATAGGATTAAGGAAGAAAGTTAGAGTATTACTCTTAACATATCTCAAAATCATGGCACAGTGCAAAGAGGTATGACATTTACCTGCCTAATATCCTCTAGTACAGGGACGATGTTAAAGCTATTTCTTCAGCTTTATTAGAACATCAAATATTTAAAGAAATATAAGCACTGTCCAAATAAAATGTGTATCAGTCATAGGGCTTTGTTAACTATGCTGATATTCACATAAAGACTAAATATTATTTCCATTCCTTATAACATCCTATTTCTTAAAACATCATCTTGGTTTCCTGTTCACTAAGTACTTCCAAGCCACCATCTCGACATTATTTCTCAAGATTTTCCACATCTTACATCGATAAATAACTATCTGCATTTACAAAACAATAAATAAAATTCATTAATAGTTAAACAATCTAGCTGTTCCACAAGAAAAGTCTGCTTACTTCATTATTCTATATGTCTAATCATATACAATCTACTTAGACAATATTTGAATATCCAATAACATGAAAATTTTAAAAGAATCACATAATTATTTGTTATGTTGAATTATATCACTAATAAAAAAAAAAATAATCATCGTGTGCATATTTTCAAATCAATCCTATCTCATAATGTTTTTTAAAATGTTGTATAAAAATGCGTTTACATTTATAATAAAAAAAAAAAACTTTTACACTTCATTCTTCCAATTTATAGATGAGCTAAAGAAAACAAAAAAAATATACATTATAAATTATCAATAGTTATTATTATTACCAATAACCTTTATCTAGTCATCGCATTCAGTAGGCTTCCTTTATCCACTTGAGCATTGCAGATATAAAAAAAATTCACACCCATACACTTTATATTAAAATATTTTTAGCTAAATTATTAGATTGTTATATTATAAAATTTTAATATTAATAAATTAATGTTTTTATGTTTTTCCTAATCTTATATAAAAATTTAGATTTAAACTAGGTTAACAAAATAAAAGGAATCAAAACTATAATTACATATTTTCTTGACGATAGTTCCTGATAAGTCCAAAATGTTTATTATTTTCTCTAGAGTTTTTAAAAATGTTCTTCTCCAAGCGCGTTAAAGTTTAAAATAAAAATAATTATTAATCCATTTAGTAAAATTTATAGAAAATAATCCTTGGTTTTAGTATTTAGGATGATAATTATTAAATCATAATATTAATTAATCCCATGAAGCTTCTTAATCTTCTCTACCAATATTCTCTGCGTATCCGATGCATCAATCCATCTAATTTAACTTTAAAAATATTGGATAAACTTTTAAATACTATTTGTATTTCCATGGATCCATCTTTTATTCAACTATATGTTCACTTTTTTATATGAGTTTCCTTTTTAATACATTTAAAGTTTCATTTGGTATTTTTATAAATCTCTTTAAAAAAAAACTTCAAGTACTTTTAAACAAATCTTTTCTAAATACATTTTAAATAATTCTAAGACCGGATATTTTAATATCAAAAATGCTTCTATAACATATTCTCCTGGGTTCTTTCTTAAATTCTTGAAAATATTTTTTTAAAAATGTTACCTTCAGAAAGTATATAACATTTTACTCCTTTGAATATAATATTCTATAAAATGATTCATGAAATATAATTGTTTTATTACTATTTAAAAAATAAATCTTGGATAAACTTATAAATAATACGTTTCAATACTTTTTTTTTTTTAGACTTCGTATAATGTCCGAGCTGTGGTTTTTTATGTACCAGAACAGTTCTTCACTTATGCATAAATAAAGCTGTATTATAATTTAAACATATTTTATTTCATAGTATATCCATCTCTATTGTGTAGTTTAGGTTAAACTTCAGATAAAATAATCCTGGCAAGTAACTTTTAAAAATTAGAAAATCATTTTCACGAAGTTCCCAAATATATTATTTTTTAAACTTTCTTTTGCAAAACACTTTAAAATTATCAATTAGTTTTTGCAAAATAAACGATAAGAAACCACAAAAAAAAAAATTGACTAAAATAAAATTTTTAAAAATACTATCTTTTTGATAGTTATAATTTACCTTTCTCCGGTTTCAATACATTATTAATCTCCCCCGATAACCCTGTGCAAATCATATTTATAGTCTGTAAGAATACCTATTCCTATTGGTTAATTCTTACTTTAGCTTGAGAACAAATTTACATATTTTCAATTTCAAGTAGAATTGAATTTCAAAATTAGAAATTATGACGTAATAAAATTTAAAAAATATTATTTAAAATATTACTTTTAAATCAATTATTATTTTATTAAAATTATTTAATCTTTTAAAATAACTTTTAAAATAACATTTAATAACTTATTTCATTTCTTAATTCTTCAACTGCCTCTTACGAGGCATCTCGTCGACATCTGACGTCACTCTAACTCTGCTAGTTCTTATGCTAGAATATTCGTTTGACAGTTATTGATTAGGTTTTTAAAAGTTCTGTAAGATGGTGCCCTCTTCCAAATTATTTTACAAGTAAAAAATCAAAAAAACCGCATTTAAAACTAAACAAAGAAAGAACATTGTCGGTGATTGGTTGTCAGCCAGCTCTCAGCCAAAAAAGACATTCTGATTGGCTGAAAAGAACAAAGAAACCGCCTGATCAAAGAAAATAAAGAAAAACGCTGAGATTTTCATTTCGAATATAATTTTAAAGAATATTAAGTATATATTGAGTAATTACAAATGATTTTCAGAGAGAATACTAAAAAAACAAAATTATTTTCGAAAAATATTGAAGATTTTAGTAAAAATATTTAAGATTTAGCAAAAAGAAATCTTTACTTTTTCATATCGTAAAATTGAAAAAAAGCGTTTGTGTCAGCACTTTTTGTTTAGACATTCGCTTTATATTTGCCAAAATTGAATATATTTTATAATAAATAAATAGCAATTTATTTTTGAAAGAACTTTTGTTCTCTTTCATAACCTGAAAAATTAGTAATATACTTTTTAGAAACGTATCTGAGTTGAATTTAATATTATAGGCGAATATGTTTTAACAATAGGCTTTGTCTTCAGTTTGTGAGTTGGCCAATTAAAAGATTTGATTTTTACCTCATACAACCAATAATATAATTAGAGGTTTAAGGGTTAATATTCAATTTATCTATTTTTATATAAATAAAATATTTAATTTTTATATTATGAATGTATTTGTCTTTATTACATCATTTAAGCATTTGGAAATAACTACGTAATATTTTAATATTCACTTCTATGATAAATAATCATTATATCCAACTCTATAATATACAAACTTTGTTATTAAATTCTAACAAGAGTGTGTGTGAAAGTATACATTAAAAGTCACATGATTAACCTTTTAACCGCTAATTATATTATTGGTTGTATGAGGTAAAAATCAAATCTTTTAATTGGCCAACTCACAAACTGAAGACAAAGCCTATTGTTAAAACATATTCGCCTATAATATTAAATTCAACTCAGATACGTTTATAAAAAGTATATTATTAATTTTTCAGGTTATGAAGAGAACGAAAGTTCTTTCAAAAATAAATTGCTATTTATTTATTCTAAAATATTCAATTTCGGCAACATAAAAGCTATAATATAAACAAAAAGATCTTCTTTTACGTTATAGAAAAGTAAATATTTCTTTTTACTACAGCTTCAATATTTTTACAAAAATCTTCGATATTTTTCGAAAATAATTTTGTTTTTTTAGTTTATTTTTTAAAAATTATTTTTAATTTGTCAAATTATACTTTTTTTAATACTTAAATCACATTCGAAATGAAAATCTCAGTGTTTATCTTTATTTTCTTTGATCAGGCGGTTTCTTTGTTTTTTCCAGCCAATCAGAATGTCTTTGTCGGCTGAGAACTGGCTGAGAGCCAATCACCAATAAGCTTCTTTCTTTGTTTAGCTTTAAATGCAGTTTTTTTTTATTTTTTACTTGTAAAAGAATTCGGAAGAGGGCACCATCTTATAGAGCTTTAAAAACCTATTTAAAAACATATTGAACGAATATTTTCGTATAAAAATTCGCAGAGTTAGAGTGATGTCAGATGTCTACGAGGAGCCTCGTAAGAGGCGGGAAAAGGGTTAATAACTTTGACAGACGATTTTTAATCTATTTCTCTGACCACATTTATAAAATTGATACACTTATTATATTATATAAAATAATTATAAAATTTGGAAGAACAATTTAGAAAATATAGAATTAGATATAATTTTCATCATCATAAAGTTTATTTTAAAAATATACTATATTAATTTTGATTATTAAATATGATTACAAATTTAAATATAGCATTTATTAAATTATACATTTTAAACTATTAAAATCGAATTTTTAAATATACTTTTAATATTTATAGCTGTGTTATTTAATATGGCCAGCTTTTACAACCATATGCAACAATATTTTAAGCTTTACATAACTTATTTTTAAATGATTTTATATACTACGTATTCCTTTAGCTTCAAATTGTACTTTATAACATAATTGACAAACTATAATTAATGTATTAAAAGAACATATTCTAAAATTTTTAGTAATTCCACTGTTATGAACTATTACTGACCTATAGAAAAGGGCACAATATATATATATATATATATATATATATATCTGCACTATATATATATATATATATATATATATATATATTGTGCCCTTTTCTATAGGTCAGTAATAGTCCATCTCAGTCAATTACTAAAATTTTAAATTTTAAAATATGTTATTTTAATATGTTAATTATAGTTTGTCAATTATAATATAAAATACAAATTGAAGCTAAAGAGAATACGTAGTATATAAAATTATAGCGAATTATTTAAAAATAGTTATGTAAAGCTTTAAATATTGTTGCATATGGTTGTAAAAGCTGGCCATATTAAATAACACAGCTGTAAATATTAAAAGTATATTTAAAAAATTCGATTTTAATAGTTTTAAAACTTATAGTTAATAAATGCTATGTTTAAATTTATAATCATATTTAATAGTCAAAATTAATATAGTACTTTTTAAATATAAACTTTATGATGGTGAAAATTGTATTTAATTCTATATTTTAAATTATTTTTCCAAATTTTTATAATTATATTATTAAATATAATAAGTGTATCAATTTTATAAATGTGGGCAGAGAAATAGATTAAAAAATCGTCTGTCAAAGTTATTGATCATGTGACTTGTATAATGCATACTTTCACACACTGCTTGTTTGAATTAATAACAAAGTTTAAAATATTTTAAAAGATTGCATTATAGAATTGGATGGAATTATTGTCTATCATAAAAGCAAATAATAATAAATATTAAGTTAACTATCGTATAACATGTTTTAAGTAATGTAATAAAGACGAATACAGATATAATAAAAATTAAATATTTTGTTTAAATAAAACAAGATAAATTGAATATTAGGAATGGAATAGGTTATTAAAAATTATTTTAAAAGTTATTTTAAATGTTTAAATAATTTTGATAAAGTAATAATTGATTTAAAAGTAGTATTTTAAATAATATTTTTGAGTTATTACGTCATAATTTTTTATTTTAAAGATTCAATTCTGTAAAAAACTAAAAATATGTAAATTTGTTCTCAAGCTAAAAGTGAGAATCAACCAATCAAATGAGGTATTCTTACATACTATAAATATGAATTGCACAGGGGTATCAGGGGAGATTAATAATGTATTGAAACCAGAGAAAGGTATATTAGCAGCTATCAAAGAGATAGTATTTTTTAAATTTTTATTTTAGTCAATTTTTAATATTTTCTTATAGTTTTATTTGCAAAAAACTAATTGATATTTTTTTTAAAGTATTTTGCAAAAGAGAGTTTTAAAAAAATATATATTTGGGAACTTCTTGAAAATGATTTTCTAATTTTTAAAAGTTACTTGTCAGGATTATTTTATCTGAAATTTGACCTAAACTTTGCAATAAAAAGTGGATATACTGTAGAATAAAATGGATATAAATTCTAATAATATAAAAATGTTTTTGGAATATTTTGATACAGCTTTATTAATGCTTCACCGGAGAACTGTTCTAGTGCATAAAACCCTCAGTTCAGACATTATACGGAGTCTTAAAAAAAAATGTATTGAGACATATTATTTAGATAAGGTTATCCAAGATTTATTTTTTAAAAATAGTAATAAGACAATTATATCTTATGAATCGTTCTATATAATATTATATCAAAAGGAGTAAAATGTTATATTCTTTCTGAAGGTAACATTTTTAAAAAATATATATTTTCAAGAGTTAAAGAAAGAACCCAGGAGAATATGTTACAGAAGCGTTTTTTGATATTAAAACCTCCAGTCTTAGAATTGTTTAAAATGTATTTAGAAAACATTTGTTTAAAAGTACTTGAAGTTTTTTTAAAAAGGTGATATATAAAAAAATATCAAACGAAAGTTTAAATTTATTAAGGATGGAAACTTATATAAAAAAGTGAACACATAGTTGAATAAAAAATGGATCCATGGAAATATTGTAAAAAAAAAAGTTTACCAAGTATTTTTAAAGCTAAATTAGATGGAAGATGCATCGGATATGCCGCAGAGAATATTGAAGAAATTTCACAGGATTAATTAATATTATGATTTAATAATTATCATCCTAAATACTAAAACCAAGGATTATTTTCTATAAATTTTATTAAATGGATTAATATTTATTTTTATTTTTAAACTTTAACGCACTTTAAGGAGAACATTTAGGAAATTCTAGAAAAAAAATTAACATTTTGGACTTATCAGGAACTATTGTCAAGAAAATATATAATTATAGTTTTGATTCCTTTTATTTTATTAACCTAGTTTAAATCTAAATTTTTTTTTATAAGATTAGGAAAACATAAAACATTAATTTGTTAATGATATAAAATTTTATAATGGAATAATCTAATAATTTAGATAAGAATATATTTTAAAATAAAGTGTATGAATGTATATTTCTTTATGTTTGCAATAATCGGTATCTAGTGGATGAAGAAGCCTACTGAATATGATGACCAGATAAAGGTTATTTTGGTAATAATAATGACTATTAATAATTTATAATGTATATTTTTGTTTTCTTTAGATCATCTATGGATAGTAAGAATGAAGTGTAAAAGTTTTAATTATATGTAACGCATTTTCATACAACATTTTAAAAAACATTATGAGATAGGATTGATTTGAAAATATGCATACAATGATATAATCCAACATAATAACAAATAATTATGTGATTCTTTTAAAATTTTCATGTTAGGATATTCAAATATTGTCTAAGTAGATTGTATATAATTAAACATACAGAATGATGAAGTGGACAGACTTTTCTTATAGAACAGCTAGATTGTTTTAAAATTATCAGTGAATTTTATTTATTGTTTTGTAAATGCAGATAGTTATTTATCGATGTAAGATGTGGAAAATCTTGAGAAATAATGTTGAGATAGTGGCTTGGAAGTACTTAGTGAGCAGGAAACCAAGTTGATGTTTTAAAAAATAGGATATGATAAGGAATAAAAATAATATTTAGTCTTTATGTGGATATCATCATAGTTAACAAAGCCCTATGACTGGTACACATTTTATTTGGACAGTGTTTTATATTTCTTTAAATATTTGATGTTCTAATAAAGCTGAAGAAATAGCTTTAACATCGTTCATGTATTAGAGGTTATTAGACAGATAAAGGTCATACCTCTTTTTTGTAATGCACTATGCCATGATTTTTTAGATATATTATGAGTAATACTCTAGCTTTCTTCCTTAAATCTTATGCATTTATTTCACTATCTTTATTTCATGTAACTGCATCGTTTAGTAAGATATTTTGAAAAGAAATGGTAAATAATTTAGAACTTAGGTTATGCTATCGTTTTGTATAAGATTGGTTTATTTGCTTAGAAGGAATAGAATTTTATAACTTAAAATTGAAGGTCCAATGAATCCTAAAGGAAAGGAAAGAATCATAGAATATATTTTTGAATTTATTTCAGAAATAAAATATAAATTTTGGAATAGAGTATCTATACAAGATATTTTCTTTGAAATGTTAATTATTTTTAAATGCTTTATTATTATTTTTTTAAGAGAAAAATAAGTATTGCATGTTTTTTAAAATACAATAGTACAATGTAAATTATATAAACAATATGCATAGTGTATTTTTTTTGTTTATTGAATAACAGGAATATATTGATTATTACACTTACATCATACTAAAGTAAGGCTAAATAAGAATATATTATGATTAGTAAACATCGTGTGATAAAACACTAAAATCTAATACTGAATTTTGGATGAATATTTTATGTAACATCTTTGACTTTGCAAGATGAAAATTTTTTTAATATTTTGAGAAATCCATACTCATTATAAAGTTAATTTTGTTTTTCTGTAGAATGTTTTCCTATGAATGTTTTAAAAATGAGATAGTTTAATAATATTAAGGATGAAATATTTTGCTACTAAAATAAGTAAATATATTTGTAATAAGTTAACCATAATGAGAAACCAAATGGTAACATTTTTTTTTATTTTGTCTTAAGTATAAATAAAGATATAACTAAACTATAAACTATTTTTATATAACTTAGTAGATAAAAATGTAAGATTAAAATAAGGATATCTATTGTAAATAATGTACATAAATTGTTTATTTATTTGTTGTTATTAATAAACTTTGTTAAAATTTGTTTTCAAAATTTTTGTGTCTGGATTGTTTATTTCTCCACTTCACTGCATGAAATCACGATATATTCATAACAATTGAAACAAATATATAATTTTGCACAAAAGATAAATAGAGAATTATTTAAGAATTTAAATATTTATTGGTATTCTTTTAATTAAGTAATTATAATTTTACATTGTTTTATTGGTCATAAATCAGTTATTACAATAGTATACTGAATTATATGCTATCAGTTGACACACATCCTTTGTTTATCAGATTATCATATGCTACCATGTATTTATTATATTATTACATGAAGATAAAAGATTATATAAAATTATTTATTATTTTATTATGGTAATAAAATTATAATAAAAGAAAAGATATCCAGTAGTAGTTAAACAATGAAGAATATTATTATTATTATTATTATTATTATTATTATTATTATTATTATTATTATTATTATTATTATTATTATTATTATTATTATTATTATTATTATTATTATTATTATTATTATTATTATTATTATTATTATTATTATTATTATTATTATTATTATTATTATTATTATTATTATTATTATTATTATTATTATTATTATTATTATTTATTATTAGTTTCAGTGTAGTAGATTATGACATAAAATCCCTTCTCATATTTTACTACCGTATTTTAAATTAACTTAGAATAAACTTTATGAACCTGAGATTATTTTATTGAGCTAGATTATTATAAATAGAAGATAAGATGTAATTATTAACTTAATCTTAGTGAGTAGAAGTTATTAAAGTCGTAAAAATACTATGAGTTTGTTATTTGAAATAGTAATAAGGGGGATAGTGTTCTTATGCCATTGAGGTAGTATCCTGTGGGATATTGGCTCAATGTAATCTATCTTGTCACCTGTATTTTCACTTCAAGTCTCATGAAAATATTAAATATTTATTTAATTTATTTTTATAAACTGAACCTTATTCATATTTTAAATTTGAGCTAGTGAAACATTTTAATTTTAATGCTGAATATTTTATTTATTAATTATTAACTGAGCTAGAACCCGTTTTATTTTATATCATATACTATTCTGAAGTGAGGATGCACAAGACCAGGTTA